>JANJXV010000411.1:600000-896591 GCA_024803745.1 Megascapheus bottae
CAAAGGTAATCCTCAGTCTTTTTGAAAAAGTAAAACATACAGTAAATTTGTAGTATAAAACAGCAAGAAATAAATTTCTTGCCAGGTGCAGTGACTTCTACATGTAATCCTAGCTACTCAGATATCAGGCTGGTATCTAAAGATTTGGTTCAGCCAGCCTGCGCATTAGAAAGTCTATGAGACTCTCATCTACAGTTAACCACTAGAATATGGGAAATGGCACTGTGGCTTCATAGGTAGGGTGATAGCCTTGAGTTGAAGAGCTCAGGAACAGTGCCCAGGCCCAGAGTTCAAGCCTTACAAATCCCCCAGCCAAAAAAAAAAGAAAAAAAAGTTTCTTCCCCAAGTGATTATTATGCCAGACATAGAACATTAACATTCTGGGTGTACTTCACAGTATTATTACTTGATACCCTAAGATTTTGCAATATTCTCACGGTACCAGCATATGTCATCATATAATGTAGTTCCTTTTCAATGGAATAATTCCATTTATAACCTAAATCTACTCCCTCGACTTATTTTTGTCGATACCACAATTGCTCTCCCATGATATGCCACAAGCCATTAAACATTTTATGGTGGGTAATTGGAAAGGAGTGTCATGGAATTTTGTGCCAGGCTGGCTTTGAACTATGGTCCTCAGATCTCAGTCTCCTGAGTAGCTGGGATGACAGGCGTGAGCAACCAACACCTGGCTTGCCTTTTTATTTTTTTGTGGGTCTTGGGACTTGAACTCTGGGCCTAGGCACCATCCCTAAGCTTTTCAGGTCAATATTTCATGTAAGTCTTAACATTTAAGTAAAGGAATACAATTCAAACAAAAAAAGAATAAAATTCCAGACATTGTGTGTTTATAACTCAGTGCTAATTACTTGATGAAAATGTGCCATTCCAGAAGCTGGGGTCATTTGATGATGTAGCTGTGGATTTCAGCTGGGAGGAGTGGCAGCATCTGGACAATGCTCAGAGGACCCTGTACAGAGATGTAATGCTGGAGACCTACACCAACCTGGTGTATTTAGGTGAGCAAAAGTCAAATTCACTTGCAAGGCCAAGTGCCTTGTTATTTTGCAGATACGTGAATGTTTATCAAACTTTCAATACTATTTAAATGAAAGATTCCAGGCCCTGAGAATTATCATTACTTTCTAAAGAAAACCTAAGGTAATTTTGTACTCATTCTTCAGGATACCTTCAGGATACTTTGACAACAGTTCTAAATTATGTTTCCTCTAATGGAGACGACATTCCAAACTTACACAGAAATTGTAAGTGGATAAACCATCCAGAATAGAATATATATCATTATTGGAAATAGGATCTACAAATCACTAAACAGTGAGTTTATAATGGAAACCTGGCACTAGGTGCAATGTTTCATGCCTGTAATCTTAAAATATTCAGGAGGAAGAAATCTAAGAATTCTAATTTGAAGCCAGCAATGGCATAAAAATTGCCATGAAATTCTATAACTCCAAGTAACCCCTCAAAAATGCTAGTGGAGTGTCAAGACTTTGACTTTGTTGTTGAGTGCTTGCCTAGCTTGCATGAAGACCTATGCATGTAAGTGGAGCTGGGACTCAAACTGGTATTTTTCTAGCCTTGAGCAAGACAGCTAAGTTTATGCCATACAAAATGAATCCAGAGCTGGGGAAAAGTCAACCATGGAGCCAGTGAGAAATGAGAAAAAAGATTTAATAGATAACTTGTGAGTAGGATGTCTGCGAACTTAAACAATGATGACACAGCATAAGCAATAATTCTCTACTGTTTCTAATTTACAGGGCCCTGTGTTCCCAAACCTGTATTAATTGACAAGCTAGAGCACTGTGCAGAACTCTCGATAGGAAATTCCTCTGACAAGAATATCACAGGTGAGTGAATGCATCTTCATATTGATGTTGGAGCCTGAGCCCCATTGGTAAGTTCATGTTGTGATGTACTGAGCAATAATATTCTTAGTTACCCTAAATCCTGTGTGGAACCTATGGAATTCTTTGTGAATGAATCAAGAATCATTTTCTTTTCCCAAGCCTATGCTTGGTCTCAGGGCCTGAGCATGATCCTTGGGTTTTCTCAAGGCTAGCTCTCTACTTCTTGAGTCATAGCACCACTTCTGGCTTTTTCTTTGTATGTAGTACCAAGGAACTGAACCAGGTCTTTGTGCATGCTAGCCCAAACCCCCGGCACCAAGAATCATAGGGTGATATGATGAATTCTATGTGGCAGTAGAGTTAAAGTTAGATTTCTCTGTAGAAATCACTGTGAAACAAAATAAAATGAGAAAGCCATGAGCCCGTGGCTCATGCCTGTAATACTAGCTACTTAGGAGGCTGAGATCTGAGGATCAAGGTTCGAAGACTGACCTATCACAAAAACACCTTAGACTCTTCTCTCCAATGAACCAATAGAAAATGAGAAGTGGGGTTGAGGCTAAAGACATAGGGCAGTAGCCTTGAGCTGAAGAGCTCAGGAAGAACAGCCAGGTCTAGAATTCAAGTCCCATGACCACAAAACAAGAAAGAAAGATAGAAAGAAAGAAAGAAAGAAAGAAAGAAAGAAAGAAAGAAAGAAAGAAAGAAATTTCATTTCTTTAAAACTAAGACTATAAATGATTGAGCAAACAAGGAATAAGTCAGGGCATTATTCTCTGATAAGGATAATATCTTTATGCTGGTAGGAAGAGACTGGTATTCAGAACCAGACCTTTCCACCAGAAATTGAGCCTAGTGGTAGAGTGCTTGCCTAGCATGCACAAAGACACAGGTTTGATTCCTTATTACAACATACATAGAAAAAACCAGAAGTAATGACTTCATTGGTAGGGTACTAGTCTTGAGGAAACCCAAGGAGAGTGGTTAGGTCCTAAGTTCAAACCCAGGAATGGAAGGAAAAAAAAAAAACAAAGTTTCAATCAACATAAGAAAATAAACTAGACAATGAGCTGGGGATTTTCTGGTCTTCCATGGTTCTGAGGGACAGGAGTGTTAGAAAAGGAATTTTTATAAGACTTCAAATGGAAAGAAACAAATTTCAAAATTCCCACAAATACCTAAATTGAGACTTTAGTGAGAAGTTGTAACTGAAGGGGTATAGGTGTAAGTCCTTACTCTCAAGAATCGTTCTTGCTTGGATCAAAGGCAAACAGACATATAAACCAAACTTGTGGCCGCTGAATCTAGAAAAAATTCGTGTTCCTCACTTAATGGTTAAGAAGCAAACAGCATTGAAACTGGGTAAGGTAATCCTATCTGCTACTCAGGACCTGAGACTCTTATCTGTAGTTAACTCTAGAAAACAGGAAGTGGGGCTGTAGCTCAAGGATAGGGGTTATAGTCTTCTGCTGAAGTGTTCAAAGACAGGGCCGAGACCTATGAACTACAAAAAAAAAGAAAAGAAAAGAAAAAATTTTAAAAAAATGCAAAACAGCACAGTATTTAGATTATTTCTCAAAAATAAAAGAAAGGCAGCTATTCCTCAATGTATAAACAAAAGAGTATTTGAAAAAAAACATCTGCAGGTATAGTATAGGTAGTTCTCAGCTTAAACTGTAGCAATACATAGTTGGGTAATTTCAATAAATATTTCCTGTGATATAAAAAGAGAACTAAAACACAGAAAAACATTATTGGTCATTGTAAAATATCATTTTCTTAATAGGTTAGGGTGAAAAGCATATATTTCTCACAAATCAATTTCCACTTTTATATTTTAAAATATCTAACACTTAGGATGGGAAAATAAAGTCATTACCTTTACAGTAAGGAATATTTGTATCTCATGTATGTTTGTGTCTTTTTTTCTATGACTCATTTTAGATGTCCAGGTAATGGAAAATGTGTTCAAGACCTGCCAGGAAAGTCCACATGAATGTCTTTGTGAAGTAGCAGTTGCAAGTAGTATCGAAGTGGAGGAAAACGTGAGATTTGCAACAACTTTAAATTTGAGCTCTACACAAAATCCAGAGCTGATTAGGAATAACGGTAACAACTTAGGGGTGAGGACTGAGGAGTTCATTAAGTGTCAGAACATGCTTCTGTCTCCTAAGCCTGATGAGATGCATGCTGCATATAGATCTCGTATGTCTCCTGTTCTTAAAAAATCCATCGGATATTCAGAGCATTTTATTCATGATTGTGACAGTCAAAAAGATCTGCAGTATTATAATTCTGTTCTCCCTGCCCAAGAAATTCTTCAGGGAGGGAGGAAAACTGCTAAATTTACTGTGTGATGAAAAATATTGTACTTAACACCGACCATCACTACACATTTGAAAATGTACACAGGAGAGACTCCTCATACATGTAGTGAATGTGAGAAATCTTTCAGTAATGAAATATGCCTTACAATACCTCAGAGCAAATATCCTGAGATATGTGATGCGTACATCAAGTGTGAAAATTAATTTCTGAGAAGTCAGACCTGACGCTCCAACCTCGATCTCCAAGAGAAGACAAACCTTATGAATATGAGGAACGTAATAAAATTTCTGCCCAGAATTCAGCTCTCAGCACACATCAGAGATCTCACACAGAAGAGAAATCTTATGAATGGGATAAATGTGGGAAGACTTTTAGACTGAAATCATACCTCACTTTGCACCAGAGAAGACACACAGAAGAGAAACCATATGAATGTAACAAATGTGAAAAGTCTTTCACCCAGAAGATACACCTTCGAGTTCATCAAATAACACACACAGGAGAGAAATCTTATAAGTGTAATGAATGTGGAAAGTCTTTCCAAGGGAAGGGAAAACTTCGTGTTCATCAGAGAATACACACAGGAGTGAAACCTTATGAATGTAACCAATGTGTAAAGTCTTTCCGACAGAAATCTTCCCTCAAATTGCATCAAAGAACACACACAGGAGAGAAATCTTATGTGTGCAACAAATGTGGAAAGACCTTCAAGTGGAAGTCATACCTTGATGGGCATAATAGAACACACACAGGAGAGAAAACTTATGCATGTAGTGAATGCGGAAAGTCTTTCAAATGGAAGGTAAAACTCCATGTTCATCAGAGAATATACTCAGGAGAAACACCTTATGAGTGTAACATATGTGGAAAGTCCTTCACACAGAAGCCAAACCTCAACATGCATAAGACAATTCAAACAGGAGAAAAACCTTATGAATATAACCGATGTGGAATGTCTTTCAAATGGAAGTCTTCCCTCAAATTGCATCAGAGAACACACACAGGAGAGAAACTGTACGAGTGCATCAAATGTGGTAAGACCTTCAGATGGAAGTCACATTACAGGAGGCATAACAGAATTCACACATATTAGAAACCTTAGGAATATAACCAAAGTTGAAAGTCTTTCGTGCAGTATTCACCCTTCAGGAAGCGTAAGAGAGTTCACACATATGAGAAGCCTTAGCAATGTAATAAATAGGAAAGACTTTTTAGTCTGTGGAAGAAAACTCAGCTTGTGTCACAGAACCAACACAAGATAAAACCCTTAATGAATGTAGCAAATATTCAGTCTTTTCCCCAGAAGGCACAAGTCAAGATTTATCACTAAACACCCACAGGATAGAATCCTATGAATAAAATGAAAGGGAAATTTTTTTGAAGAACTCATAGTTGAGTTTGCATGATACCACACAGACACAGGATAAAAATCGTATGAATATAAGAATATGAAAAATCCATCATGAACGCATGACTAAGTATAAAATGCACATAGGAGAGAAAAACCTTATGAATATTACAAATGTGGAAAGTGTTTGACCTGGAAGGCATACTTCTGTGTTCATCACAAACCTGATTCCCATAGAAGAAAAGAAAACTAATGAATAGAACAAATGTGCAATGACTTTTAATCAGAAGTCAGTCTTTAGTACATTTCAGAACATACACAATAGAGAAATTCTGAGTAATGAAAAACATTTAGCTATATATAGAATCTCTGTATATGGGAGCATTAGGGTAAGTCTTCTAAACAAAGTCAACCGTCAGCAAGCATTAAGAGCACTCACAGAAGAAATAATAGCATGTAGGAAAACCTTTGTCAGAAACCTCTAAAAGCTGACTGTGTGGCTTAGTGGTAGAGTGCTAACCTATCAAGGATGAAGGCCTGGGTTAGATTCCTCAATACTACGTGAAAAGAGCAAGCCAGAATCAGCACTGTGGTTCAAATGGTAGAGTGCTAACCTTGAGCAAAAGTAGCTCAGGCCCTGAGTTCAAGCCTAAGGATTGGAGAGAGAGAGAGAGAGAGAGAGAGAGAGAGAGAGAGAGAGAGAGAGAGAGAGAGAGAGAGAGAGAGAGAGAGAGAGACAGACAGACAGACAGAAAGAGAGAGAGAAAGAGAGAAAAGATAGAGAAAGAGAGAGAAACAGGAACTTCTAAATTTTACAGAGATAGAGAAGGAGAGAGAGAAGGAGACAGAAACTAATTTCTAAACTTTACAGTCATTCTATTTCCTTACAAATTCGTCTATGTCATTCTTTCTGACAGAAGCACAGAATTCCATTGTGTAAAAATACCATATTTGATCTACTCATCAACTGACGGGCATCTGGGTTGGTTCCATACCTTTGCTATAGTAAATAGTGCTGTGATAAATGTTATTGTTCTAGTGAATTAATATGTCCTATCTGGACGATTGGCAAGTAGTGAAATTACTGGATCACAGGGGAGCTCTATGTTTAGTCTTTTTGGGATACTGCCATAGTGCTTTCCATAGTGGTTGAACGAGTTTGGAATCCCACCAGCAGTGTAGTAGTGATTCCTCCTGGCCACATCCCCTCCAGCATACGTTATTAGATTTCTGGATTTTGGCCATTCTAACTGGAGTGAGGAGGAAAAGGGAAAGAGGAACTGAAACTTTCTCTCCTTACAGATGACATGATTCTGTATTTAAAGAACCCTATAGACTCTACTCCAAAGCTGCTTGAGCTGATATAAACCTTTGGTAAGGTAGCAGGGTATAAAATTATCCCCCAATGTCAACTGCCTTCCTATATGTCAACAAATGAGAGGAATGAGGCAAGAATCAGGATAGCAACTCATTTTGCTATCAAAGAAAATAAAATACCTAGGAATTAACTTAGAATGTAAACCACCTTTTTGATGGAACTATAAACTCTGGAGAAGGACATTAACGCAAAACTGAGGAAATGCAAAAACCTATGCTCCTGGTTTGGAAGAAGTAATATTGTAAAAATGGCAAACTTGATAAGGACTATCTACAAATTCAGTGCAATATTCATCAATATCCCAATGTCATTCTTTAAAGAAACAGAAGAGGAAATCCAAAATTTCACTTGGAATAATAAAAGACCCCTTATAGTCTGTCTTCTTGCATGATACATAATGTTTAATCTCACCTTCTCCACCAAAATCTCACCTTTCTCATTGAGACATAGGTGGCCCTGTTTACTAGCAGCAAAGGCTCAAACGCGCAGTTTCAGGTGTCACCACTGCCTCTGTTACTGGGTAGATCCAACTCTGTCATCGATTCTGAGGTCTGCTCTGGGAGTCTTGGTCACAAGTTGTTCTGTGGCATCTGCTGCCAGCCTGTGCCTATTTGCTTCCTTTTCCTCCAGCAGCCTACAACAGGGAATGAAGTTCAGGCGCTGATGCTCTCCTTCATATGCAGGGCAGGATGAGCCCAACCCTCCCTCATCTTCCTCTTGCAATTTTTGGGAAAAAATGTGCTGGCAAAAGTCCTCAGGTGTGGCGCATGGCTGATCCACACTTTTAATCAAGGCTGGTCAGGAGGCTGAGATCTGAGTATGGAAGTTCCAAGTCACCTAGAACAGGAAAGTCTGATAGATTCTTACTACCAAAAATAAAAACAGCTGGGAATGGAGTTTGGGCTCAAGTGGTAAAGGGCTAGTCTTGAGTACAAATGCTTACTGCCCAGGCCCTGAGTTCAGGCTCCAGCACTGCCAACAACCTCACTTTAGTGAGATTTTAGCTTTATCCATGTAGGCACATCTCACTGGAATCTTTGCTGGTAGAGATAGTCTTCATAATTTTGTCTCAAGGTAAAGGTCCTCCTGGGGTAGTACACAAAAGGTGTCATGGAGAGAGGAGCCCCACTTGCTCCAGGTTTGAAGATGGCATAGGTCAAGCCAGCATGGAGTTGGCACATCAGTCTTTTTCCTAGCACCACTTACCCGTGAATGTCAAATGACATTGATTGTTGTGGGATTGTGTGATTGAAGTGCCCCATTAAGGGCAGTGTTAGCACATCCAAACTTGGATACCAGGGATGCTGAAATCTCAAAGCTAAGATTTCTGTTGGCTACAGAAATGCTGGTGTGTCTGTGATTCACTAAAAGTTCAGGTGCAAAGATTCTGAAGCTTGATGCCATGTGTTTATTCCATTTAGTAAAATTATTTTAATGCACTGTATAAGTTAAAACATTTGATAAGAGTCAGGGGTAGTGAAAACATTGTCCTTGAATTCAGCTGTCTGGCAGAGTAATGGGGGGGGTGTTGGTGGCTGGGACTATGAAGCTGGAGCTGCTATCAAACCATGGATCATGTTCCTCTTTGTCTGGGAGAAATGACTCCAAAGATGAAATTTGAATGGTGAGGAAAAGATGATGATGTACTCAGGAAATTTCTCCTAAACAAATGCTCATGTGGAAGTGGGATGGGGGCTGGGCATGTCTGAGGCAGAGCTTAAGGGGGCTTCTCATGGCGTTGAGAACGTTCCTTGCGACTTCAGGCATGCAGCAGGGTGTTTTAGATGACCATTGTGAGATGGATGGAATAAGACTGGAGACAAGATGAATGCTGGGATCCTGCAATGCTCTTGCATGAGTGGCTGGTGGCTCACCTGAAAGAACTAATTATGTCTAAAAAAGAAATCAGGAATTTGTTTTGATTAGATAATACCTGTAATCCGAGGCATATTCAGGATTCTGATCTTAGTATTGTGGTTTAAAACCAACCCAGCAAAGGGAAAAATGCATGAGACTCATACTCCCAGTTTAGAGCAAGAACAAAGATTGAAGTAGAGCTGTGGCTCAAGAGCTAGAGTGCTACCTTGAGCAAAGAAAAGCTAAGAAAAAGCTCCAGGTTTTGAGTTCAAGGCCAGGAATGAAAGAAGGAAGGTAAAAAAAGAGAAGTATGTGAGGAAGGGAAATATATAAAAGAAAAAGAGAAGGAACTAGAAATTTAAAACTAGAGAATATTTAAAAGTCATCAGTCCTTCTAAGAAAAGTGTTGGAGTATGGGTTCTATATGTGGTGAACTGGAAGCCCAGCAGTGACTTGTTAACCAAAGAGTCACCATGATGAGCAAAGGATAGAAATCTGCATGAGCCTCTTAGCGGATGGAGTCACAGAAGAGAACCTCAGCTCCCATCCCAAAGTTAGAAGTATATAGAGATGGGGAAGTTGGCATCACCTTGATGTCATTGTGTCCATGGAGACTGGAAGCCATGGCTCTGTGAAAGCACAATGTTCTGGTTACTGAGCTGAGAGGCTGAGGAGAGCCAAGTCCTGGCCATGAAGAAATCAGAGTGGCAGCAGAGCAACTCTGCTGCAGTGTGTGCTTGCTTGGCTGTTCTTATTCTGTGGTGGATCAGGCCGGAGCGGGTGATAGTAACTGTTTTGTGGTCACAAGCCCTTCACCAAGAGCTTCCTCTGTGATCCTCATAAGCTACAGGGTGGCTGGTGGTGGGATGTGTGTGGGGTGGAAGTTACAGTGGGATGGACGCATGGCAAGGTGCGTGAAGAGATGAGAGGAATGATGAGAGCCCAGTTCATTGGTTTCCAAGGTTAATGGGTGGGAGGTAGAGAGGCATGATGGAGGAATGATGGAGGCAGGGGAAGATGGTGACAGATTGAGGCCATCTGTAGTGCCAGCCTGCCCATCATCTGAAGCCCATAGGCAGCTTCCTGATCCTTCACTTAGTCCTGCTCCTTGTGGAGGGAATGTCACGTGTACCCAGAGCTAGGGGTGGGGCAATGTTAGTAGCACCTGGAGAACCATTGGCCTCTACCTGGGTGAGGGGTGGTTATGGCTCCCATGCTGGGTGGCCTGATAGCTATGGAACAGATCTCTCCTTAGCTACCACAGTCAGTGGCTGCTCTCCATCTAGGGTTAGGGCACCTGCTCAGCCATCAGGACACCCCATGCAGGACAGAGGCCTACAATTCAGATGGCAGCACAGGGGTGAAGATGATCTCACCGTAGCCCTAGTTACATGGCTGTCCCTGCATGCAGGACAGGATGAGCTGGGGGAAGATGTTCTCTGTGTTTTTCCACAGCCTATCCCGGCCTCTTCTTGTGTCTGATTAGACCAAGAGAGTACCAGGTTCCCTCTCATAGTCCTGGTTCTTTTTCTTTTACAGTCATGAGGCTTGAACTCAGGTCCTGGGTACTGTCCCTGAGCTCTTTGCTCAAGGTTGATGCTCTACCATTTGAACCATAGTGCCATTTCCAGCTTTTCCTTTTCATGTGGATCTCTGATATGTCCAGTGCTGTGCCTGCAGGGAGGCACTCACCCCACAGACAGAGCCACCTCTGCCGTGACTGTGACTGCCCACAACCCTCACACCCAATCCTTGCACACCCCTCGACTCCAGTTTTAGCTCCTCTTGGACTGGGTGTCCAGCCTACCCCTTCCTACACTCACAAAGGGTCTACAATTGTCTTCCCAGGGTCCTTTCTTCTGCCAGGCAGAGTACAGACTGTGCACATCTTGACGATCACAGAGCTCAAAGCCAAAGGCTGAGATGCCGAAGGGGGTGACCCAGTAGCTGCACAGGGCCCATGGATCATCCTGTGCATCCCCCAGCCTGTGACTTCCCCCACCCCCTTGGCAGGGAAGCTCCATGCCCACATCCTGATCCCTGGTCCCCTCCAATTCCATTCTCCCTTGGATTTTGCAGACTGTCTACCATCAGGATCTAAAATTCTATTCATCACTTTATGTCCTTATCACTGATTTGCTACTTGGGCAGGATCTCCCTGTGCCTGGAGAGTGGGCATGTCATGTACTCTCTGTGGAGAAGTTGCCCCAGGAGAAGAAATATGCACTTCATGTGAGTGTTGGACAGGGCAGGAGGGCTCCCTAGGATCAGAAGCCACAGGAGGGGTGCAGATGGGGGAATGCTAGGGGCCCCAGGGGACAGTGGGAGTTAGGGCACAGTTGGTTCCTTCTGCAGGGTTGACACCGCTTCACAAACCCAACAGAATGAGGTTCACATTACAGATATCAGAGACAGTGCAGATTGCCAATGGGCGCAGGGGTCACTGTCACCCCCAGATGCTGGCTGCATGCTGGGATGCACGCAGACATGTTTTCAAGATCAGATAATGAGGATGTTGCAGGGTGTAACCATTCTTTTCAGATGGCTCTCTAGCTCTCTTGAGCTTCATCTCTATCTTTGGCTTTTTCTTGGCAGTTAACTGGAAATGAGAGTTTCATGGACTTTCCTTTCTGGACTGGCTTCAAACAGAAGCTATGCACAGTTTTCAAACCATACCCTACTGAAGAAGGGAAGTTTGATCTGGTGCTTAACTGGGTTGCACTTTGGCTCCGTTTGCTATGCCTCACGGGAGGGGGCTCATCATTTGTAGACTAAGATCTCATGACCTTCAAAGCCAAATGCTACCTGAAAGTTCAGGGTCCCAGCCTATGTGTTGGGCCGGGGTGAATACATTCACTGTTATGCTGGGTCATCAACCCATGTTTTAAGGTGGAAGTAGGCAGTGCCACATTTGATAAGAACATCTGCCAGAGATTGTCACCTCATGAAAGCAGATTCTAAATTTGTATTCCATTTCCTGTGGTGGAGAAATCCCCTTCAACTTAGACAGGCTCACATCCACCTGCAGGTCACACTCCTAATGCACCCTTGAGTGTCCTCATGGTATTGTGATCTAAGTTTGTAGGGAATGCTGGTTCAGTCCATGAATTAGCTGGACAAGTGATGACAAACGTGTTGTGGATTAATATGAGAACAATTTAAGAAGCCCTGGAGGAGCATCAACCTGACCCTCTGTGGTGCTATAAATCTGATAGGATGTTCCAGACTGAGAAACAATCACATGGCTTTGTGTTTGGCATCCAGACAAGTGAGTGCATGTCTTAGCTGTCAGCCAATACAGAGGAGGACATGAATAAGTGGGTGGAAAGCATCTGTCAGACCCCTGTCTGGGGGCAGGTGGAGAGAATATAGGAAGGTAGATACCATGGCTGTGGTGGGGCCAAAAAAGGGTAAAAGAGGCAAAGGAACCAGGTACTGATAGCTCAAGACTGTCATCCTAGCTACTCAGGAGTTTGAGATCTGAGGGTCACAATTCAAAGCCAGCCCAGGACAGAAACTCCATGAGACTCTTATCTGCAATAAACTACTGAATGCAAGAAGCTCAAGCTCAGTGACAGCATCCACGCCTAGCGTTCAAAACCCAGGACTGGCAGAAAAAAGTATCAAAGGACAAGAAGCTGGCCAAAAGTTAGAGGGACTCTATCTTGACAAACAATACAATGGTAAGTTGCACTCAGAAGACTTGCACAAAATCTGGAAATGCCTGAGACCTATCTATGTATGTTTCCTGTTTGTCTAAATACATATGTTTATGCATTTATATATTAGTATAGAGAGACAGATCAATACATATGACTATACATATATACATAGCCAGACACTTATGGGTGGGTGGTATACTGTGTGAGAGTTTGTGTTTGTGTTTTGTGGATGGCTATCTCTGTTTAAGAAAGATAGAAAATATGTAAATATCTTGAAAAAAACTTGAAAAAAATATAGAGAGACATAAGCTCTTGAGGGAATCTGAAATGACAAGATTATTCACAGGCACGTTTATCCTTATGGATTCCTCAGCAAGTTTTAATTTTTTTCATTATTTTCTTTCTTTTTTTGAACCAGTGCTAAGGATTTCTCTCAGGGACCAGGTGCTGCCAATTACTAATTTTCTCATGGCTGGTACAAGAGGAACTGAGCCACAGTTCCACTTTTGCCTTATTTGTTCGTGCTTAACTGAAGATAAAGATTTCTATCAGTGACTTTCTTTCAGGGGCTGGATTCTAACGAGGATCCCCAGACTTCAGCCTTTTCTATAGCTACAATTAACAATATGAGAACCCAGCACTGGGTTCCAATGCACAGGGAAAGAAATTGAGTGAATCTCTCAACTCCAATTAGCTATAATAAGCTAGAAGTGAAAGACCAATACCTTTGAGGAAAAGATGCTGAGGGTTATCACACAGGCCCTATGAGTAAGCCCTAAACCCTGTACACATATGTGCATGCACACATTGGCAGATACACACACATGCACACACACAATATTTCAGGCAATATTGTATTTTGAATTAATATCCAAAGATTGGACAACAGGATAGCAAGTAATAAAATCTGTTTTTCTTGTCTACATTGAGGGAAAGGGATAAGTCACAAGATGCAGAAGCGAAGAATTCAGAGGCAAATGCTGTGAGTGAATAACTTGTAAAAAGCACATTTCTTTTCTTTTCTTTTCTTTTGTTTTTTCTGCCATTCCTGGGGCTTGAACTCAAGGCCTGAGCACTGCTCTTGGCTTTTCCCAAGTCTAGCCCTCTGCCACTTGAGCCACATTGCCATATGGATTTTTATATCTGTGTGATATTAAGGACTCAAACCTAGATCTTCATGGATGCTAGGCAAGCACTCTACCACTGGGCCAAACTCTAAACCCCATTTAAGTATTATAAATAGTCATCATCATCATATCAAAATATCCTTTCTCCTACAAAGAATGCATACTTATCTATGTCTGTAAGACTTTTTTTATGTCACGAATGCTTCTGTGATTTTCCCACTTGCATTTTTACAGATGACAGCACAGATATTCATCAGGAAGAAAAATAGATTAGGATACAGAAACCTAACAACGTCCTAGTAGATTGAAGTGAAAAATATGTGCAAGATGGCCTGGGTCTTTCATCTATTTGTAGAGTGCTTGGCTACCACACAAAAAGAGTCCGGTTTGATTCTGCAGTACCATATACATAGAAAACTCTGGAAGTGGTGCTGTGGCTTGGTGGGACAGCTATAGCCTAAAGAAAGCCTGAGAACAATGGTCAGGCTCTGAGGTCAAGTCCCAGGTCTAGCAAAGAAAATGTGCAAGAGGCAAAATGCAAGCTGAGAAGGCACTGTGAAGCAACATGTCTTGTGAAGGGTAAGGGGAATAGTGACAGTTAAGTTTGGATCTTACCTAAGAAAGGCTCCTTGAGCCTGAGACCAGGCTAGCACTTACGCCTAGTTAATGACTTGGGATTTGAACAAAAAGGTGTGCTGTTTACTACATCCATATGTGAGGTGGGAAGGGAGATTCAGCCTCCAGTATGTCTTTGGGGAGGTCTTCTGTGAGCAAGGAGCTTTGGTCATTTTGCCTTGAAAGGTGACCCTACCTCCGTCACAATGGAACAGAATATGGAACCCTGGTAACCAAGCCACTGTATGTGACAACCAGCTCAAGTCAGCTCCCTTGGCCTGTGGCTCAGGAGGAAGAAAGATGTTGCTGTGCTGTTGCCAAAGGTCAGGAGGCTTGGATCTCAGGCATGAGAGATATGGATGTCTCACTTGAAGAAGTAGATGCTGGATCAGGGCCAAGACAAAATTCCAGTATATCAGGCATTTCTCTAGGAAGAAAGCCAGGAAACTCCAGGGAA
Source organism: Megascapheus bottae (assembly GCA_024803745.1). Lineage (NCBI taxonomy): Eukaryota > Metazoa > Chordata > Mammalia > Rodentia > Geomyidae > Megascapheus > Megascapheus bottae. The sequence continues at coordinate 614,650 of JANJXV010000411.1, forward strand.
ACTCAGATGAGGTATATTGAGAGGAAACCTATTTAAACCCATCATCCTGCCCACAAACTACAACCTTCTTGTGTGCTTTCAAGTGACTATACTGAGATTAGGGTGTGTCATTTCCAATCTACTCTATACCAATTCCTCAGTGTGAAGTGTGGTCCCATTCCTACGTTTGAAATATCCACTGTTTTGCCAATACAGTGTGATGGTAAGTCAGCTCAGACTCTGAATGAGCCTTGTAACCTATGGATCCTGGAGGAAGGCCTGTTGGAGATGCTGCTGACAAAGCTGATCCCTGCCTACCAGAAAGGTGATCTCTTTTATGTGGGAAACTTCCTGCACAATTTCAAATAGTGGAGGACAATGTAGTAGTTGCTGGAAATTCTCTTGAAAAACCCATGTTTGCTCACCCCTCCTGGCCAAGTCTTGGAATACTTGGCTCCTCTCTGAGCCTGTTTGGTTCACTGGCGTGTTCACAGGGGAGCTAAGCATGATACAAGTGCACAAACTACTTTATTATGACTGGGACACCATGCCATTTCATTTCCCTCACAAGCTACTGGAGTCTCAACAGTGTGCTTACTGAGAAGTTGGATTTCAGGCATGAGTAAGTGGCTCCCAACTGCAGCCCTCACCTAGGTGACATCCTAGGAAATCCCATTTCCCAGTAAGAAATGAGGTGTCAGTACTAATGGCGGAGGCCTGTGAAATACTGGAGTCAGAGGAAAAGCTGGGGGCTGAATCACTTTTGAGCCATCAGGGAGGGATTGTGATAGCTTTGCCTGTTAGAACCTGAAAGCATTTACATTTTGGTGTGTGGTCCAGTGCTGCCACTTGAACCTGAACCCAGGTCTAAATGCCATCCCTTTGGTGTTCAAAAATTAGCACTGTACCATTTGAGTCATAGGTCAAGTTCTGGCTTTTTGCTGCCTAATTGAAGACAAGTGCCTTTAGACTTTTACTGACTAGACTGGCTTTCCACTGTGATCTTCAGAGCTCAGCCTGGTGGGTGGCTAAGATTAGAGGAATGAGCATTTAGTTCTTTATTTAGAGCATTCACATATTGATTTATTTAGAGCATTTACTTAGTTAATTTAAGGTGCGTTTACTTTGGACAGATGCATAGAGGCCTCTCTCAGAAGCTTCTGGAAGTGGGGTGTAAAAGTCATCCTGTTCTCGAGTGTCTCTTACCCCCCTCCCAGCACATAAGTGCACATCTCTGCAGGACAGCCACAGTATTAGAATCCTGCAAGAAAGGGGCTTTGGTAAAAGGCTCAGGATGGAGAGAGAAGGCTCTCACTTTCCTTGTACCGAATGTGCCCACAGCATCCTGTGTTCCATCTATACGATGTGAATGGACTTCTACCCGAGTGATTTCTACGAGTTCAAGAACTGCCACACCCTGACACAACTCAAGCTCTATATGAGGCTCCACATGCCGGCTTTGGACCTGCTCTTCTAAACACAAACTTTTTGACCAGCTGGAGGAATATGCGACCAGTAAGACCAAGAAAAAGTAGAAGTCCTGGTGTGGGTGCCTCAGAACCTGTGAGTAGGAAGCCCATGTGGTCTAGATATTGGTTGGCCCTTACTTCTACAGAGCTTGGCAAAATGCCCTTTATGGGTGGTGTCAGCCAGGTAATGTCTGTCCTCTGAAAGGACTCGGGAATAAGCACTCATTAGAAAGACCCTACACCTCCTCAATGTTCAGTCCAAACTCCAGTTCTACAGGTTCCTCCATTAGATCCTCATGGAAGTTGAGTGACACTTCAACTTGCAGAGTCCACTCTGTCCACTCTGTACCTATTTCCATTCTTAGGTTTGGGTCATCGTGTAAGAGCTTATCCTGAACTCCGGATGAAAAACCCACCAATGGAGCTGGTGACTGATGGAGACTGAGAATCATCACTGCACTCCAGAAAGCATGGGCCTTCTGTAGAAATTACCAAACAGGTTTAGAGTCCTGTGGATATACCTTTTCCTCTGAACCTCATGTGTGACACAGTTGAACCTGCAGATACTATGGAGGAAGAAAAAGAGCAGCCAGATTTCCTTCCGTTTCCTTTCACACTCCACCCAGAGTCAGTCCATCTGAGTCAGAGTAACACTCCACTTATTGTGCAAGCTGAAGGGGCACACGCTGGGCTAATGGAAAATGTCCCCATGGGAAGCAGCAAGTGTACTCTCAATACGGGATTCATTGGAGGAAAATGAATCCATCCTCACAGAATATCCAGACCCATCCATCTCGCTAAAAGAGACTCAATCTCCATTCGACAAACCAGAATCCATCCCCCTCTTAACTCAGGAAGGACATTCTGTTTCTCATGAGGAAGGAGACCCTTCTGAGGACTCTGAAGGAGAATTACTGTCTGAAGGCAACTTGGAGGCCAGTCTGGATTTAGAGCTTCCCTGTCCCCTTCCTAAAAAGACATCTCTTTATCTTGCTCTCATGATTCTTGTCAAGTATTCATTGTATTTACTTTGCTAACTATTAAACTCTCATTGTTAATATTATGGTGTGCAGTTCTTCAGTGCTTATTATACTGTGTTTTTTTTTCCACTTATAATGTGAGACCTCAGACACATAGGTCCTGGGTGGGCCAAAAACCAGACAGGTCTGGTCCCATAGAAAACAATCTTACTGGATATACAGGGAACTATGAAATGCATGGAATCACCAGGAATCCAGGCCAGGCCTCCATGGAAAGACAAGTCAGCTACCAAAGCTTAAGGACAGAGCAGATGCCTGGAAATGTGTTTTGTCAATCGGGAGAAGTGCCAGAGTAACTGTAATATTATGTGGGACTCTGTTCTGTGAGTTCAAGTCTTTTATATATCCATTGTGCTTTGTACAAATATTTAAGAAAATTAAAACTCCACAATAGCATCAAAAATCTACTTTGGCTTTTAATGTTGCCTAGTTGTAGAGTGCTCGCCTAGTATACAAGAAGACCTTGATTCAATTCTTCGACACTGCATACACAGAAAAAGCACATGGGGCACTGTTGCTCAGGTGTAAGAGTGCCACCCTTGAACAAATGTGGCCAAGGACAGTTCCTGGTCCCTCAGTTCAAACCGCAGGACTAGCCAAACAAGAAATCATACCATTTTCCACACATTTGGAAATAAATCTGTTTTATCTAACCCTACTTCTTTTTTGCCAGTCCAGGGTGTGTGCCACCAAGCCAAACTACTGGCCCCCAACCTTACTATTTTTAATCATTTAATTTTTTTACATAATCATATTTCATGCTGTCTGTATTAATACCATAAACAGTATGCTTAGTGTAATAATTTTAAAGGTAAAACATAAGAAATTAATAACTAAAATTCCTTTTATATTAGTTTTATAGCATTACTACAATTTTATGAGAAAAATTACTTAGAATGTTTATTTTAGAGTTCAAGTAATCCATTTTGATAAATATATCAACCTACATCATTTATTTGAACACATTTTAAACTATTTTTTTCAGGAATGAAAATACATATATATTTGTTGTAAATGAAATTTATGACTTGGGGGGAAGGGAAAGAGAAAACGGGGGAGGGGGTAACAGTGTTTACAAGAAATGTACTCATTACATATGTAACAGCAATCTCTTTGTATATCACCTTGAACAACAAATTTTTTGAAAAGTACAATAAGTTTAAATGTCTACTTTGGGCAGAATTTTTTTTTTGCCAGTACTGGGCTTAGACTCAGGACCTGAGCACGATCCTTGTTTTTGTTTTTGTTTATTCTTATGGCGCAAGTTCTATCACACGTGCCACAGCACCACTTTTATCTTTTTTTATCAATGTTGTGCTGAGGAATTGAACTTGGGTCTTCATTCATGCTCGGCAAGAACGCTTCCACTAGGCTTAACTTATGGCCCCAGTGGGAAGGAAGTTTTCCATAAAATATGTAGGAAATATGTACACTAAGGAAAAGCCATCAAAAATAGAAGAAAAATTATATACTTAGATAACAACATGCCAGTATTATGGCCGATCTCTGTAATTCTAGCTTCAAGAGTGGCCTATTTGGACCGGGAGTTGGCTGGCTGAAGTAAAGTGCTATCCTTGAGCAAGCCCTAGGATAGTGCTCTGGCCATGAGTTGAAGCCATAGGACATGCAAAAAATAATAATTTAATGCCCGTGACTGGTGGCTCACCCTGGTAATCCTAGCTACCCTGGAGGATCGAGGTTCAAAGACGGCCCAGGCATAAAAATCTGTGAGAATCTTATTTCCAAATAATCCAGAAAATTCAAAATGACAATGTGCCTCAAGTGGTAGAGCTCTTGCCTTGAGCTGAAGAGCTTAAGGTAAACATCCAGGCCCAGAGTTCAAGCCCCATGAGTGAAAAAAAGAAAAATAAAAAGAAAGCCCTTATCTAAGGCTGGAGTGCACACTAGTGGTAGTTTGCTTGCCTAGTATGCACAAAGCCCAGTGTTCAATTACTCTGTACCACTTACACCAAAGAAAAGCTGGAAATGATCTCAGAAGGTTGGGTTCTGAGGATCACAGTTCAAAGCCAGGCCAGACACTAAAGTCCATGAAACTGTTACTTCCACTTAAGCACCAGAAAACCAGAAGTGACACTGTGGCTCAAGGTGTTTAAGGTTGTAGCCTTGAGCTGAAGAGCCCAGGGACACTGCCCAGGTGCACAATTAAAGTCTTACAACCAAAAGAGAGAGAGAGAGAGAGAGAGAGAGAGAGAGAGAGAGAGAGAGAGAGAGAGAGAGAGACAGAGAGAGAGAGACAGAGAGAGAGAGAGACAGAGAGAGAGAGATAGAGACAGAGAGAGAGACAGAGAGACAGAGAGACAGAGAGAGAAACAGGCAGAGAGAGAGACAGACAGACAGAGAGACAGAGACAGAGACATCAAACAGTCAGGCACTGCTGGCTGAAGCGTGTAATTCTACCTACTATGGAGGCTGAGATTGGAGGATCTTGGTTCAAAGCCCAAAGCCAGCCTGGAACATATGTTTGTGAGACTTACATCACCAATTAACTACCAGAAACCAAAAGTGGAGCTGTAGAGGAAGAGCACTAGCCTTGAGCTGAAGAGGTCAGGGACAGTCCAGGCCCAAAGTCCAAGCAACATGACGAATCAATAATAAAAAAAAGAAGATAGCTAATAGTAATGATGAATAATTTTGGGCTGGGAGTTTGGCCTAGTGGTAGAGTGCTTGCCTAGCATGCACGAAGACCTGGGTTCAATTCCTCAATATCACATACATAGAAAAATGCTGGAAGTGGTGCTGAGGCTGAAGTGGTAAAGCCCTAGCCTTGAGAAAATATAAGGACAGTGCTCAGTCCCTGAGTTCAAGGCCAGGACTGGCCAAATCAAAAGTAGTAGAGCACTGGCATTGAACTGAAGATCTGAGGAACAGCCCGGGCACAGAGTTCAAGCACCGCAAACAACAACAACAAAATTTATGAAATGGCAGTGGTGGTTTTAAGCTAAGCAAAAATAGAGTAGAAATTGGTAAAATACATATTTGTGTGTAAGCAAAATAGCCAGACTTATGCATTAGAACAGGATAGCAACTTGAAAAAAAATTTTGTTTTCCATCTCACTAGGTCCTGTCTCTTAATTTATTCAAGTAAGTAAAATGCTGGGTTTTATAATCATTGCTCTGAATATTAGAAAATGGTAATATCTCTCATTAACCAACAAAGACCAGGAACTGGGGCTTCGTTCAAATGGCAGAGTATCAGGCAAGAGAAGAAAAAATTGAAGTAAGAACTTGAAGTTCTTGATCCAGAACCTGCATAGTAACAGAGCAGCAGCCTGGTGATGGTACCTCACACCTATAATCTTAGCTACTCAGGAGGCTAAGATCTGAGAATCAAAGTTTAAAGCCAGCCAAAGTACCCAGTTAACTGCCAGAAAAACCAGAAGTGGCACTGTGGCTCACAGATTAAAGCACTAGCCTTGAGCTGAAGAGCTCAGGGACAGTGCCCAGGCCCAGAGTTCAAGCCCCACAATTGACAAAAATCAAACAAGCAAACAAAACTCACAAAGAAGCCTGCAGACCACAGTGGTTCTGCTGAGTCTCTTCTCTATGGGGATCAGGAAACATTTCACTTTTTCTGTCTCTTCCCATCTCAACATTCATAATAAATAAGACTGTGTTGAAAGTTTCAATTTATAAAAATGTTTTTCATGAAGCCCCCTGAAATATTCATCGCTTATATCTCAATTGAAGATAGTTGATTTGGGGCTGCATTGGTACAGTGCTAGCCTTGAGCAGAAATGGTCAGGGATAGAGCTGAAGCACTCAGTTGAAGACCCAGTGCCAACACACAAAAGAAATTATGCACTTTATACATATTTTCTAATTTCTTAATGAATTTTTCAGTCTGTATAAATATAGGGTACATTCCTTGTTACTTAAGTAAGATTGCTCTTTTTTTTCTTTTTGCCAGTCCTACGGCTTGGACTCAGGGCCTAGACATTTTCATTGGACTCGCTTGCCCAAGGTGAGTGCTCTGCCTCTTGAAACACAGCGCCACTTCTAGCTTTTTTCTGAGTATGCGGTACCGGTGAATACAACCTAGGTCTTCATGCATTCTAGGTGAGCACTCTACCATTAGGCTACATTCCCAGGCAGTGAGATTCCTCTTACAGTCATTGTATGTTCACAGAGTTTGATCTCGCACACTGTAGGGCCCTGGTTGGCTTTGACCTGTGATCCTAAGCCCTGAGCCTCCTAAGTAGCCGAAATTAAGTTGTGAGCCAGCATGATGGCTTCCATTCTTTTTTCTACAAAAATATATGTAGTTATCTAAAATATATCTATAGCTGAAAATAATGAATCTCTCCCAAACAAATCTTCAAAGAAACAACCATCCTATTAAAAGGTGGGCTAAAGACTTAAAAGAGTATTCTCGGAAGAAAAAATTAAAATGGGCTTTAGACACATGAAGAAATGCTCCATATCTCTAGCAATAAGGGAAATGAAAATCAAAACAACTTTGAGATTCCACCTTACTCCAGTCAGAATGGCCATTATCAAAAAATCTAATAAGAGATACTGGTGGGGAAGTGACCAGGGGGGATCACACCTACACTGTTGGTGTGAGTGTAAACTCGTTCAACCACTAGGGAAAGCAGTTTGGTGGTTCCTCAAAAGACTGAGCATAGAGCTCCCCTATGATCCAGCAAATCCACTACTTGGCATCTACCCAATTGTCCAGAAAAAAGGACATACTAAAGCCACTAGCACAATGATGCTCATTGCAGCACTATTTACCATAGCAAAGATATGAAACCAACCCAGATGCCACTCAGTAGATGACTGAATCAAGAAGATTTGGTACTTATACACAATGGAATGCTATGCTGCCATCAGAAGGAATGACATCGCCCCATTTGTAAGGAAATGGAAAGACTTGGAAAAATTCATATTAAGTGAAGCAAGCCAGACCCAAAGAAACATAAGCTCAATGGTTTCCCTCATTTGTAATAATTAGTTCACATCTAGGACTCTCCAAGCAGAGGATTACAATAACTCAAAAACCTAGGTATATAAGGTCATATAGGATGAGACTAAATGAAAGGATCTCTAGGATATGGGAACAAGAGCTATATCTTGTGTCATCGTTGCTCTTAATCTTCTGTGATTTTTGTCCTTAAACTACTATGTTATTTCTCATCTCTTATTTTGCACTTTGGTTAATGTCAGATTGTTACTGTATCTGATTTTTTTCCCTGGCATATTGTATATATGTTTATTTGTTTATGTCAAATAGGAAAGGGAAGGGGGGAAACAAGATGATTGGGAAGGGGAGGGGAGAGGGAACTGGGGACAAAAACATGTGGAGTGGAATAAATGTGTGAGAAGTAATGCAGTCCACTACCTGTAAATGTAATCATAACCCCTCTATACATTACCCTGAAAATAAAAAAGAGACTATAAAAATATCTGTAGAAAATGAGGTTGGATGATGGAAACAACCAGATGCCCTACTACAAAAAATGTGATACACGCACACACACACACACACACACATACACACACACACACACACACACACACACACACACACACAAACGCACACACACACAATGGAATGATACATAGCCAACCGACAAGATAAAATAATGGCATTCTCGGGGAAGTGGATGAAAAGGAAAAAAATCATATTAAGTGAAGTAAGCCAAACTCAAAGGAACATAGGCCCAAGAGTCTCCCTCATTTGTCAAATTCAGTAGAAACCTTGGGCTCTGCTACCAGAGATTTACAATAGAACAAAATCTAGAGACATCGTGACAAATAGTATGACACTAAATGTAAGGACCTCCAAGATAAAGAAACAAAACTCATATAATGAGTGATTGTTGTCCTTAATGAAATATGTGATCTCTTATCTCTTTTGCTATCCCTTGGTTATATCATATTGTTACAATATTTCACCTTGTTTTCTGATATATTTCATATGTGCCTAATTGGTTATTTGAAATTGGATAGGGAAGGGGGGAAATGAACATGAATGGGGGTAGGGGAAGGGAAATGGGGACCATATCATTACATGGGGTATCAAAGTTTGAGAAGTAATGCACCTTCTATCTGGTGAATATAATGTAACCCTTCTATAAATTACAATAAATATAAATACATAAAAAGAAGATCTGCACAGAAAAAAATAATAATGGCATTTTTGAGGTAGTGGATGAAATTAGAGTGAATCCTGTTGAGTGAGATAAGTCAAGACCAAGGAACAAAAGGTACATGATATCTTTAATATATGGATATTAGTTTCAAACAGTAGTAGAGCGATGATTGAATAGTTGATACCCAAAGTTCTGGACATAATTTTGGAGATATAAACATAACTACATAGACATAAAAATCTAGGATAGACTATACACTCTATAGACATGTGTTTTATTATAGATTAATCTGTATCTATGACATACAAAGACTCAGCTTAATTTTTACTATATTCTAAAATCTATGTGCCAGTGATTGTATAGCGATTCCCTTCTTGAATACTTGTTGGTTAAACATGACATTTGAAATATGATGTAAAATTCAATGTTAATAAATTTTTTAAAAAAGAGGCTAGAGGTAAATACCACTAATGTACTTGCTCTAAGTGGTACAGAAATTTTCTTAATGAATCAAGGGGTTTTATTACATCTTTATGCAATTATTTTAGTTCTGAGTGTTCTACACTCAATGATACTTCTGGAAAGATGATATAGCTGACTGTGTAGATGGTATGAAGACAGACTGGCCTAAACGTAGAATAAAGCATTAGTAAGTGGCTGTTAGCTGTCCAGATTCTACTGGAATATGTGGAATGAATTTATTAAGCATAATGCAGGCTCTTAGTCAGATCAGGATCAAGATTATGTGGTTCCATGAGATGAATGAGGAAAGATCAGAAAAATCTACTAAGATATCCAGATATACTTTTTAAACTAAGGTATCTGGACTCCTTTTTTTTTTCTTTCTTGGTGGGGAGGTTGAACTTTGGACCTGGGCAAGGTCTCTTAGTTCTTTTTCCTCAAGGCTAATGCTGTACCAGTTTTAGCCACAACTCCACTTAGTTTTTGGGTGGATAAGTGGAGAGTAGAATCTTACAGTTTTTTTTGTTTTCATTTTTTTGCTTGCAAAGGCTTTGAATCACCTTGTCCCTGGCTAGTAGAATGACAATTATGACCCTCCAGCGCCTGGCTAGTGATTTTTTGAAAACTGGACTTTATTCCAAATCACATAACTGGTTCCTAGCAAAGTTTTGAAGCCTGACTTAAATGTGACAGATTTTTGTCACTTAGAGACACTCTGTGCTGAATGTTAGAAATCTACCAGCTGAGTCACAGTGGCACTTCCAGTTTTTTGTTTATGTGGTGCTGAGGAATGGAATCCAGGGTTTCATACATGCTAGGCAAGCTTCATTTTCAGCCCAAGGTTTTATGTTTTGTTTTTTCAGTGTTGTTGCTTCTAAGGTACTGCATGATGTTCTTTCATTTTCTTTGCTTTTTACCTCTTTTCTTCTTTTTCCCTTTAGTTTTATTCTCTGTAGTCACTGTGTTGAATTCGGGTACCCTGTGTCTTGTACATAGGTTTATGTGATTTGGGGAATGGAGAGGGTATAATAAAATGGTAAAAAAAAAACAAAGGAAAAAGGGTGAACCCATTGAACAGTGATGCTTGGAAGACACTAAACGGAAATGAACTGAACAATCTGGGTGGAGAGGGGGCTGAGGGTAAGAAAACAGAGAAAAATGAGGGAGGGGATAACAATTTTCTTAAGAAATATGTTCATTACTTATGTAACCATATGCCAACTATATATTGACTTAACAAAATAAATTAACTTAAAAATAATTTAGCCGGGTATGATGGCTCACACTTGTAAATGTAGCTACTCAAGAGGCTGGGATCCAAGGATAGCAGTTCAAAGTCATCCTGGGCACTGAAGTCCATGTGACTCTTATCTCCAATTAACCACCAGAAACCCAGAAGTGGCCCTATGGCTCAAGGGATAGGGCAGTAGTCTTGAGCTGAAAAGCTCAGTGACAAGACCCAGCTGCAGAATTGCAGTCCCATGACTTGAATGATGAATGATACTAGCCAGGCTCTGTGCGCTCACACTTGGAATCCTATCTACACAGAATCAGGTTTGAATCCAGCCCAAACAAATTGCATGATATTCTGATTTACAGTTCATTACCAAAAATCTGGAAGTGGAGCTGTGGATCAAGTGGTAGAACACTAGCCTGAAGCAAAAAAAAACTTTTAAGGACAGTTGCCAGGCCCTGGGTTCAAGTCCCAGGACTTGCATAAAACAACAAAATGTGACACTGAGTCCTCCATCATTGGGTGTTATAGTTCAATATTCTTGATATGCGTCTTAGAAATTAAGTCCCTAGCAAATACTCTCCCCTGATATTCTGCTTCATAGCTGATTCATAGAATTTCAGCAACATTACTATCACCTTCCAGTTAGCATAGCAGTCTACTACTGAAAATTTGAAGAAAATTTTGAGTAATCCTAATAAATCTGTGTATCATCTGCACACACATCAAATCAGCAGGAGCTATGTTCTACTATTATATAAATGTATTTAATCCCTTCTTGACTTAATGAGCCTTAAAGAGGAAAACATATGAAATAGTTATGAAACTAACAGTCACCATTCTTCTACCTAATATTGTAATATAAGTTTATAAATGCAAGGACTATTCTGAAGTGTGCAGAAGATAGCTTCTAATTATAATATTCTCATGAAGTATAGTTTTTAAGAAACATGTTGCTTGCTCTGGGAAAGCAAAGGCAAGGAAAAATGATATAAGTAAGTTCCCTATTTATCAGAAGGAAAATACTATTGAGTTTAGATCAACTTCATTCATTCCGTGCTGATGAAACAAATATTTGCAATTCCTGAGGCAAATCACTTCATTGTGATGCAGAATCAGCCAGCTTAGATCAATCTTCCAAAAAAGGAAAGGAACAAATGAGAAGCAATTAAGGTTTCCAAAATGAACCAGGTGGTGGTGGCAGCTCACATTTGTAATTCTATCTACTCAAGGCCTGAAATCCAAGGATCTGGATTAAGTCTGTCTGGGATGAAAATATTACTGTCTGGTATTGAGGAGGGCGTGGAGAAAGAGGTCAATGATATTGAAAATATACTTCAGGGAATCATCTCAGAGAATTTCCCAAATATCCAGAAGGGCAGGCCCATCCAGATACGAGAAGCTTTTAGAATCCCAAACAGACCTGACCAGAAAAGAACATCCCACCGCCACATTGTGATCCGAACTGGATCAATAGAAACGAAAGGAAAGATCCTAAAGGTAGCCAGGGAAAAGGGATCAGTAACCTACAAAGGCAAACCAATCAGAATAACCCCAGATTTCTCAGCAGAGACCATGCAAGCACGAAGTGACTGGAAGCATATATGTCATGCCCTTAAATCAAATAACTACCAACCAAGAATACTGTAGCCAGCTAAGCTCTCATTCATAACTGAGGGAAAAATAAAAACATTCCATTCCAGGGAAAAGCTGCAACAATATGTCGAAACAAAACCAACACTACAGAGAATTCTCAAAGATGCTCTATACATACAAAACCAAAATAAATGCAATATAGGGAAAGAAATGGCACCTAAACAGCATACCATCTAAGGACCACAAGAACTATCAAGACACAGGCCCTACTAAAAGCTTTTAAAAATGGTAGGAACTAATAAATATCTCTCAATCCTAACTCTCAATATCAATGGACTTAACTCTCCAATTAAACGGCATAGGTTGTCTAGTTGGATCAAACAGCAAGAGCCATCGTTCTGCTGACTTCAAGAGACACATCTTACCCAAAAACAATCATCTTTTGAAAGTGAGAGGTTGGAATAAACTCTATCAAGCTAACTGCCCCCATAAACAGGCTACAGTTGCCATCCTCATATCAGATACAATAGACTTCAAACTAAAATTAGTAAGAAAAGACAAAGAAGGTTACTACATACTACTAATGGGATCTTTCCTCCCGGAAGACATAACAATCCTAAATATTTACACACGCAATCCCGGAGCTACAAACTTCATCAAGCAAACTTTACTTACACTGAAACCATACATAGATCGAAATACAGTGATTGTTGGTGAGTTTAACACACCACTCTCACCTATGGACAGATCAACAAGGCAAAAACTCAACAGAGAAATCTTAGAACTGAACAGTTATATAGACCAACTAGATCTAACAGACATCTGCAGAATATTACACCCAGTAACAACACAATATACGTTTTTCTCAGCAGCACATGGAACATTTTCCAAAATAGACCACATCTTAGGCCATAAAACAAACCTGGACAGATTCAGAAACACTGAAATTATTCCATGCACACTCTCAGACCATAAAGACATCAAATTGGAGCTGAACACACATCTCCACCAACGAATACCCTGTAACTCATGGAGACTGAACAACACATTGTTGAATCCAAAACAATGGGTATTCGAAGAGATCAGAAGAGATTTCCAACTGATTATTTAACAATAAGGAGCACACAAATATCAAGTCCTTAGAGACACAACAAAGGCAGTACTCAGAGGAAAATTTATAGCGCTGAGTGCCTACAAGAGCAAGTTGGGAAAATGGCAAACCAACTAGTTAATGTCTCACCTTAACCTCCTGGAGAAAGAGCAACAAACCAACCCTAAACCCATTAGGAGAAAGCAAATTATTAAAATCAAAGCAGAATTGGAATAAAAAAACTATACAAAGAATCAACAAAACAAGGAGTTGGTTCTTTGAAAGAATTAACAAAATTGACAAGCCCTTAGCAAATCTTACCAAAAAAAGAGAGCATATCGAAATAAACAAAATCGCAGATGAAAATGGTAATATCACGACAGAAATTACCAAGATCCAGAATATCATGAGGGAATACTTCTCAAGCCTTTACGCCAACAAATTTGAGAATCTAGAAGAAATGGATGAATTCCTAGACAATATTAACATACCCACACGGAACCAAGAAGAGCTAACCCAACTCAACAGGCCTATTTCAAGCTCTGAAATAGAAACGGAAATTAGACAACTTCCACTCAAAAAGAGCCCAGGGCCAGATGGATTCACAGCTGAATTCTATAAGGTCTTCAAAGCAGAGCTCACACCAATACTCCTCAAGCTCTTCAACGAAATTGAAAATGAAGGTGCTTTACCAAACTCATTATTTGAAGCCAGTATATCCCTCATCCCCAAACCAGACAGAGATTCATCAAAGAAAGGGATCTATAGACCCATTTCTGTGATGAACATCGATTCAAAACTTCTCAACAAAATACTGGCCAACTGTCTACAACAACTCATCAAAAAATTATACACTATGATCAAACTTGATTCATCACAGGGAGGCAAAGCTGGTTCAACATACACAAATCAATAAATATAATTAAACACATCAACAGGAGCAAGGACAAAAATCACATGATTGTCTCAATAGATGCGGAAAAGGCATTTGACAAGATCCAAAACCCCTTTATGGTAAAAGATGTGGAGAAACTAGGAATTCATGGAACATTTCTCAATGTAATAAAGGCTGTGTATGAGAAACCCACTGCTAGTATTATACTTAATGGTGAAAATCTAAAGCCATTCCCTCTAAAATCAGGAAAGAGACAAGGATGCCCACTCTCTCCACTCCTTTTTAACATAGTACTAGAATTCCTAGGCAGTGCAATAAGGCAAGAAGCAAGCATAAAGGGGATCCAAGTAGGGAAAGAGGAAATAAAACTATCCCTCTTTGCAGATGACATGATTCTGTATTTAAAGAATCCTATAGACTCTACTCCAAGCTCCTTGAGCTGATTCAAAGCTTTGGAAGGTTAGCAGGCCATAAAATCAACCCTCACAAATCAACTGCCTTACTTTACGCCAACACTGAGAGGAACGAGGCAATAATCAGGAAAGAAAATCCTTTCACAATAGCCTTAAAAAAATAAAGTAAATAGCAATTAGCTTAACTAAGAATGTAAAGGACCGTTTAGATGAAAATTTTCAAACCCTAAAAAGGAAATTAAAGCACAAGTAAGGAAATGGAAAAACCTCCCATGCTCCTGGATTGGAAGAATCAACATTGTGCAAATGACAATCTTGCCAAGAGCTATCTACAAATTCAATGTAATACCAATCAACATCCCAATGTCATTCTTTAAAGAAATAGAAGAGGCAATTCAAAATTTCATATGGAATAATAAAAGACCCCGTATAGCAAAAACACTTCTTAGCAGAAAAAACAGCGCTGGAGGAATTTCAATTCCAAACTTAAGACTCTATTACAGAGCTATAATTCTCAAAACAGCTTGGTACTGGCACAAGAACAGGCCTGAAGTCCAATGGAGTAGAACTGCGGACCCAGATATTAAACCACAGACCTATGGCCACCTAATCTTTGACAAGGGAGCCAAAAAAATAGAATGGAAGAAAGATAGCCTCTTCAACAAGTGGTGCTGGCAGAACTGGTTAAACACCTGCAGAAAACTAAAGTTGGATCCTTCTTTGTCACCTTGCACTAGAATTAACTCCAAATGGATCAAAGACCTGGAGGTAAAAGCTGACACACTGAAAAGTTTACAGGAAGGAATAGGAGATACACTAGGCCTCCTTAGCACAGGTCGAAACTTTCTGAATAAGGACCAAGAATCACAACAAATCAGAGAAAGGCTGGATAAGTGGGACTGCATTAAACTGCAGAGCTTTTGTATGGCAACGGATATAGCTAGTAAACTAATCAGGAATCCTACAGAGTGGGAGAAGATCTTCATCAACCAAACAACGGACAAAGGCCTCATATCTAAAATATATCAACAACTCAAAAAATTCAATCACTCCAAAACTAACCTCCAAAGTAACACCCATCCCATTAAAAATGGGCCAAAGCCTTAAAGAGAGTCTTCTCTGAAGAAGAAACAAAAATGGCCTATAGACACATGAAGAAATGCTCCACATCTCTGATCATAAAAGAAATGCAAATCAAAACAACTCTAAGATTCCACCTCACTCCAGTTAGAATGGCCAGGATCAGGAAAACGAATGACAACAGATGCTGGAGGGGATGTGGCCAGGAGGGATCACTACTACACGGTTGGTGGGAGTGCAAACTCGTTCAACCACTATGGAAAGCAGGGTGGCAGTGCCTCAAAAGGCTAAACATAGAACTCCCCTATGACCCAGCAATTCCACTACTTGGCATTTACCCAACAATCCAGAAACAAGGGCATACTAAACCCACTAGCACAACAATGTTCATTGCAGCACTATTCAACATGGCAAAGATATGGAACGAACCCAGATGTCCCTCAGTTGATGAGTGGATCAACAAGTTGTGGTATTTGTACACAATGGAATTCTATGCTGCTGTCAGAAAGAATGACATCGCCCCATTTGTTAGGAAATGGAAAGACTTAGAACAAATCATATTAAGTGAAGTAAGCCAGACTCAAAGGATCTTAGGCTCAGTAGTTGCCCTCATTCGTCATAATCAGTAGAAACCTTGGGCTCTACTAGCAGAGATTGTCAATAGAGCAAAAGGCCATATATAAGGCCATATAATGTGAAGCTAATTGACAGGAACTCCAGGATATTGAAACAAAAGCCATATAATGAATGATTGTTGTCCTTAATGTACTATGTTGTCTCTCATCTCGTTTGCTGTCCCTTGGTTATCCCATACTGGTATAGTATCTCACTTTATGTTATACATTGAATTTAGTTGTACTTGGATATCTGAAATTTGATAGGGAAGGGGGAAAACCAAGAAGGGTGGGGGGGTGTGGAGTTGGAGGGAAATGGGTACCAAGACATGTGAAAAGGTATCAATGTATGTGAATTAATGCACCTTCTCTCTGGCAAATATCATCTAACCCTTTTACTAATTACAATAAAAAATTAAAAAATAGAAAGTTGTAGTGTGTGGAGAGGATGATGGGGTCAAATACATTTCTTCTTAGAAATTTACCTCATCTGGTTGCCCTGGATTTTCCTGGCCTTCTTCTTAGAGAAAGTTCTGTTATACTGGATTTGTAGCTTGGCAATGATCTAGCATGTACATCTTCGAGTAAGACATCCACAACTTCCATGCCTGAGACTCGAGTTTCCTGACCTTTGGCAACAGCACAGCAACATCTTTCTTCCTCCTGAGCCACAGGCCAAGTGAGCTGGCTTTAGCTGTTTGTTAGTTACAGTGGCTTGGTTACCAGGGTTCCATATTCTGTTCCATTGTGAGGGAGGCAGGGTCACTTTTCAGGGCCCAATGACCAAAGATCCTTGCTCACAAAAGACCTCACCAACGACATACTGGAGCCTGAATCTCTCCTCCAATCTCACAATATACATGTGGATGTAGTAAACAGCACACCTTATTTGTCCAATCCCAATGTCTTCCACTAGGCCCAACTACCAGTCTAGTCTCAGACTCAAGGAGCCTTTCTTAGGTAAGATCCAAACAAGGGTCAACATTGATCTCATGCTTTACAAAACATTTGCCTCAGAGTGCCTTCTCGGCCTGCATTTTGCCCCTTGTCGAATTTTTTTTTTTGCTAGTCTTGGGACTTGACCTCAGAGTGTGAACATTGTTCTTGGACTTTCTTTAGGCTTTAGCTGTCCCACCGATCCACAGCACCACTTGCAGCGTTTCCTATGTATGTGGTAATGAGGAATGAAACCTGAGTCTTTTTGCTTGGTGGCCAAGTACTCTACCACTAGGTCAAACACACAGGGCATCTTGCACATATTTTTGACGTCAATCTACTAGGATATTATTTGGTTTCTGTATCCTAATCAATTTTTTCCTGATGATTAGCTTTCCTGTCATGTGGAAAAAATGCAAGAGGGAAAAACACAGAAGAATTAGTGAAATTAAAAAAAAACATTAGACACAGTTAAGTGTTCATTCTTTGTAGGAGAAAAGATATTTGGATATGATGATGATGATGATGACTTTATAATTACTATGTCAGGGTTGAGAGTTTGGCATAGTGGTAGAGTGCTTGCCTAGCATCCATGAAGATCTGGGTTTGATTGCTCAGTATCACATAGATAGAAAATCTAGATGTGGCACTGTGGTTCAAGTGGCAGAGGGCTAGACTTGAGAAAACCCGAGGACAGTTCTCAGGCCCTGAATTCAAGCCCCAAGACTGGCAGAAAGATAAAAGAAAATAAAAATGCTTTTTACGAGCTAATTCACTCACAGCATTTGCTTCTGAAATCTTCGCTTCTGCATCTTGTGAAATACCCCTTTCCCTCAACGTAGACAAGAAAAACAGATCCATCCCATGGTCCACTGTGAGGCCACTGGTTGGGCTAAGAGCTAGTCGTGCAGCAACATATAAGTTTTATTCTAATACTTTCCAAACTTTGTACTCAAATATGCTACCTACTTACCAACTTAGGTCAGTTATCCTTATGCTATACCTTTTCTTCATGACTACAATATTCTTACACTCCTACGTTAAAATTTTGTACCTCCCCTGACCTCTCTCATTCTTTTTTTCTATCTCTGGACCTCTGCTCATCTTTCAACCCTTATACTGCACGGATCTACACTTGATGGCTGTTGAGCAATATTGTATATGTAGGTGGTTAATTATTCTCTAGGCTCAGAGGGACTTAACGACAATAGAGATTGGATTGAGAGGCTTATTATTTTGGGTATAAATCGCTTATCAGTAGTTGTATTAGACTGGTCTGTAAGTGCACAAAAAGAAAGAGTGATAATACCAATCAAAACTTGTGAACATCTAGTGTCTGCCAGCTACAGAGGTCTAGGTTGGTTTTATCGGAAAAACTATAACCGTATTTAGTAGTAATCTTGCTCCCATTTCAAATGGGCAGAACAAGAAACTCAAGAAAAATGTCAAATCAAGAAACAACATCCCCCACCCAATATAAACAGACAATGGAACAGTCACTGCAAACCTAGAGGAGAGTCTTCCAAGTGCTACACAAATGCAATTGATAAACATCCTTAATGGAAAATGTGAAAATATAAAGAAAGAGATAATGGAGGAAGCCATAGCTGAACAAGAGGAAAGCATAAACAAGGTGATAAGTGAAAAAGAAGAAGCCATAAAGGAGGCCATAATAAAGGTTTTTCAAAGAAATAAGGATGAATTCATAGAATCCACAAATAAAAACGCGACCAAACTCCAACAAATGTCCAAAGAAAATAAAGCTACTGAGCTAACCACTCAAAAGGAAATCAAGGAGATAAAGAAATACATACATGATCTAAAACAAGAGATGCAAGGCATCAAAAATGAGCAATTAGAAGCAAGGGAGATGAAAATAAAGTAGATAGTTTGATAGCAGTTTAGACAATGCAGAGGAGAGAATTTCCGGGGCTGAAGATAATTTAGTTATTATAGAGAAAGAACAGAAAATGAGTCAATCCAAATCTAGGAAATATGAGAGAGCGCTTCAGGAGGTCCAAGATACAATTAGGAAGGCTAATTTAAGGCTAGTTGGTATTGAGGAGGGCGTGGAGAAAGAAGTCAATTGTATTGAAAATATACTTCAGGGAATCATCTCAGAGAATTTCCCAAATATCCAGAAGGGCAGGCCCATCCACATACGAAAAGCTTTTAGAACCCCAAACAGACCTGACCA
Organism: Megascapheus bottae; assembly: GCA_024803745.1. Taxonomy (NCBI): domain Eukaryota; kingdom Metazoa; phylum Chordata; class Mammalia; order Rodentia; family Geomyidae; genus Megascapheus; species Megascapheus bottae. The sequence goes on from JANJXV010000411.1 coordinate 633,771, forward strand.
GAAAAGAACATCCCACCGCCACATTGTGATCCGACCTGGATCAATAGAAACGAAAGAATAGATCCTAAAGGCAGCCAGGGAAAAAGGATCAGTAACCTATAAAAGCAAACCAATCAGAATAACCCCAGATTTCTCAGCAGAGACCATGCAAGCACGAAGTGACTGGAAGCATATATGTCATGCCCTTAAATCAAATAACTACCAACCAAGAATACTGTAGCCAGCTAAGCTCTCATTTATAACTGAGGGAACAATAAAAACATTCCATTTCAGGGAAAAGCTGCAACAATATGTCGAAACAAAACCAACACTACAGAGAATTCTCAACGATGCTCTATACATACAAAACCAAAATAAATGCAACATAGGGAAAGAAATGGCACCTAAACAGCATACCATCTAAGGACTACAAGAACTGTCAAGACACAGGCCCTACTAAAAGCTTTTAAAAATGGTAGGAACTAATAAATATCTCTCAATCCTAACTCTGAATATCAATGGACTTAACTCTCCAATTAAACGGCATAGGCTGTCTAGTTGGATCAAAAAGCAAGAGCAATCGTTTTGCTGTCTTCAAGAGACACATCTTACCCAAAAACAATCATCTTTGAAAGTGAGAGGTTGGGATAAACTGTGTCAAGCTAACTGCCCCCATAAACAGGCTGGAGTTGCCATCCTCATATCAGACACAATAGACTTCAAACTAAAATTAGTAAGAAAAGACAAAGAAGGTTACTACATACTACTAAAGGGATCTTTCCTCCAGGAAGACATAACCATCCTCAATATTTACACACCCAGTCCCGGAGCTCCAAACTTCACTTACACTGAAACCATACATAGATCGAAATACAGTGATTGTTGGTGAGTTTAACACACCACTCTCACCTATGGACAGATCAACAAGGCAAAAACTCAACAGAGAAATCTTAGAACTGAACAATTATATAGACCAACTAGATCTAACAGACATCTGCAGAATATTACACCCAGTAACAACACAATATACGTTTTTCTCAGCAGCACATGGAACATTTTCCAAAATAGAACACATCTTAGGCCATAAAACAAACCTGGACAGATTCAGAAACACTGAAATTATTCCATGCACACTCTCCGACCATAAAGACATCAAATTGGAGCTGAACACACATCTCCACCAACGAATACCCTGTAACTCATGGAGACTGAAAAACACATTGTTGAATCCAAAACAATGGGTATTCGAAGAGATCAGAAGAGATTTCCAACTGTTTATGAAATTTAACAATAAGGAGCACACAAATATCAAGTCCTTAGGGACACAACAAAGGCAGTACTCAGAGGAAAATTTATAGCGCTGAGTGCCTACAACAGCAAGTTGGAAAAATGGCAAACCAACTAGTTAATGTCTCACCTTAACCTCCTGGAAAAAGAGCAACAAACCAACCCTAAACCCATTAGGAGAAAGCAAATTATTAAAATCAAAGCAGAATTGGAATAAAAAAACTGTACAAAGAATCAACAAAACAAGGAGTTGGTTCTTTGAAAGAATTAACAAAATTGACAAGCCCTTAGCAAATCTTACCAAAAAAAAAGAGAGCATATCGAAATAAACAAAATCGCAGATGAAAATGGTAATATCACGACAGAAATTACCAAGATCCAGAATATCATGAGGGAATACTTCTCAAGCCTTTACGCCAACAAATTTGAGAATCTAGAAGAAATGGATGAATTCCTAGACAATATTAACATACCCACACGGAACCAAGAAGAGCTAACCCAACTCAACAGGCCAATTTCAAGCTCTGAAATAGAAACGGAAATTAGACAACTTCCACTCAAAAAGAGCCCAGGGCCAGATGGATTCACAGCTGAATTCTATAAGGTCTTCAAAGCAGAGCTCACACCAATACTCCTCAAGCTCTTCAACGAAATTGAAAATGAAGGTGCTTTACCAAACTCATTATTTGAAGCCAGTATATCCCTCATCCCCAAACCAGACAGAGATTGATCAAAGAAAGGGATCTATAGACCCATTTCTTTGATGAACATCGATTCAAAACTTCTCAACAAAATACTGGCCAACTGTCTACAACAACTCATCAAAAAAATTATACACTATGATCAAACTTGATTCATCACAGGGAGGCAAAGCTGGTTCAACATACACAAATCAATAAATATAATTAAACACATCAACAGGAGCAAGGACAAAAATCACATGATTGTCTCAATAGATGCGGAAAAGGCATTTGACAAGATCCAAAACCCCTTTATGGTAAAAGATGTGGAGAAACTAGGAATTCATGGAACATTTCTCAATGTAATAAAGGCTGTGTATGAGAAACCCACTGCTAGTATTATACTTAATGGTGAAAATCTAAAGCCATTCCCTCTAAAATCAGGAAAGAGACAAGGATGCCCACTCTCTCCACTCCTTTTTAACATAGTACTAGAATTCCTAGGCAGTGCAATAAGGCAAGAAGCAAGCATAAAGGGGATCCAAGTAGGGAAAGAGGAAATAAAACTATCCCTCTTTGCAGATGACATGATTCTGTATTTAAAGAATCCTATAGACTCTACTCCAAGCTCCTTGAGCTGATTCAAAGCTTTGGAAGGTTAGCAGGCCATAAAATCAACCCTCACAAATCAACTGCCTTCCTTTACGCCAACACTGAGAGGAACGAGGCAATAATCAGGAAAGAAAATCCTTTCACAATAGCCTTAAAAAAATAAAGTAAATAGCAATTAGCTTAACTAAGAATGTAAAGGACCGTTTAGATGAAAACTTTCAAACCCTAAAAAGGAAATTAAAGCACAAGTAAGGAAATGGAAAAACCTCCCATGCTCCTGGATTGGAAGAATCAACATTGTGCAAATGACAATCTTGCCAAGAGCTATCTACAAATTCAATGTAATACCAATCAACATCCCAATGTCATTCTTTAAAGAAATAGAAGAGGCAATTCAAAATTTCATATGGAATAATAAAAGACCCCGTATAGCAAAAACACTTCTTAGCAGAAAAAACAGCGCTGGAGGAATTTCAATTCCAAACTTAAGACTCTATTACAGAGCTATAATTCTCAAAACAGCTTGGTACTGGCACAAGAACAGGCCTGAAGTCCAATGGAGTAGAACTGCGGACCCAGATATTAAACCACAGACCTATGGCCACCTAATCTTTGACAAGGGAGCCAAAAAAATAGAATGGAAGAAAGATAGCCTCTTCAACAAGTGGTGCTGGCAGAACTGGTTAAACACCTGCAGAAAACTAAAGTTGGATCCTTCTTTGTCCCCTTGCACTAGAATTAACTCCAAATGGATCAAAGACCTGGAGGTAAAAGCTGACACACTGAAAAGTTTACAGGAAGGAATAGGAGATACACTAGGCCTCCTTAGCACAGGTCGAAACTTTCTGAATAAGGACCAAGAATCACAACAAATCAGAGAAAGGCTGGATAAGTGGGACTGCATTAAACTGCAGAGCTTTTGTATGGCAACGGATATAGCTAGTAAACTAATCAGGAATCCTACAGAGTGGGAGAAGATCTTCATCAACCAAACAACGGACAAAGGCCTCATATCTAAAATATATCAACAACTCAAAAAATTCAATCACTCCAAAACTAACCTCCAAAGTAACACCCATCCCATTAAAAATGGGCCAAAGCCTTAAAGAGAGTCTTCTCTGAAGAAGAAACAAAAATGGCCTATAGACACATGAAGAAATGCTCCACATCTCTGATCATAAAAGAAATGCAAATCAAAACAACTCTAAGATTCCACCTCACTCCAGTTAGAATGGCCAGGATCAGGAAAACGAATGACAACAGATGCTGGAGGGGATGTGGCCAGGAGGGATCACTACTACACGGTTGGTGGGAGTGCAAACTCGTTCAACCACTATGGAAAGCAGGGTGGCAGTGCCTCAAAAGGCTAAACATAGAACTCCCCTATGACCCAGCAATTCCACTACTTGGCATTTACCCAACAATCCAGAAACAAGGGCATACTAAACCCACTAGCACAACAATGTTCATTGCAGCACTATTCAACATGGCAAAGATATGGAATGAACCCAGATGTCCCTCAGTTGATGAGTGGATCAACAAGTTGTGGTATTTGTACACAATGGAATTCTATGCTGCTGTCAGAAAGAATGACATCGCCCCATTTGTTAGGAAATGGAAAGACTTAGAACAAATCATATTAAGTGAAGTAAGCCAGACTCAAAGGATCTTAGGCTCAGTAGTTGCCCTCATTCGTCATAATCAGTAGAAACCTTGGGCTCTACTAGCAGAGATTGTCAATAGAGCAAAAGGCCATATATAAGGCCATTTAATGTGAAGCTAATTGACAGGAACTCCAGGATATTGAAACAAAAGCCATATAATGAATGATTGTTGTCCTTAATGTACTATGTTGTCTCTCATCTCGTTTGCTGTCCCTTGGTTATCCCATATTGGTATAGTATCTCACTTTATGTTATACATTGAATTTAGTTGTACTTGGATATCTGAAATTTGATAGGGAAGGGGGAAAACCAAGACGGGTGGGGGGTGTGGAGTTGGAGGGAAATGGGTACCAAGACATGTGAAAAGGTATCAATGTATGTGAATTAATGCACCTTCTCTCTGGCAAATATCATCTAACCCTTTTACTAATTACAATAAAAAATTAAAAAATAGAAAGTTGTAGTGTGTGGAGAGGATGATGGGGTCAAATACATTTCTTCTTAGAAATTTACCTCATCTAGTTGCCCTGGATTTTCCTGGCCTTCTTCTTAGAGAAAGTTCTGTTATACTGGATTTGTGGCTTGGCAATGATCTAGCATGTACATCTTCGAGTAAGACATCCACAACTTCCATGCCTGAGACTCGAGTTTCCTGACCTTTGGCAACAGCACAGCAACATCTTTCTTCCTCCTGAGCCACAGGCCAAGTGAGCTGGCTTTAGCTGTTTGTTAGTTACAGTGGCTTGGTTACCAGGGTTCCATATTCTGTTCCATTGTGAGGGAGGCAGGGTCACTTTTCAAGCCCAATGACCAAAGATCCTTGCTCACAAAAGACCTCACCAACGACATACTGGAGCCTGAATCTCTCCTCCAATCTCACAATATACATGTGGATGTAGTAAACAGCACACCTTATTTGTCCAATCCCAATGTCTTCCACTAGGCCCAACTACCAGTCTGGTCTCAGACTCAAGGAGCCTTTCTTAGGTAAGATCCAAAGAAGGGTCAACATTGATCTCATGCTTTACAAAACATTTGCCTCAGAGTGCCTTCTCGGCCTGCATTTTGCCCCTTGTCGAATTTTTTTTTTTGCTAGTCTTGGGACTTGACCTCAGAGTGTGAACATTGTTCTTGGACTTTCTTTAGGCTTTAGCTGTCCCACCGAGCCACAGCACCACTTGCAGCGTTTCCTATGTATGTGGTAATGAGGAATCAAACCTGAGTCTTTTTGCTTGGTAGCCAAGTACTCTACCACTAGGTCAAACACACAGGGCATCTTGCACATATTTTTGACGTCAATCTACTAGGATATTATTAGGTTTCTGTATCCTAATCAATTTTTTTCCTGATGATTAGCTTTGCTGTCATGTGGAAAAAATGCAAGAGGGAAAAACACAGAAGAATTAGTGAAATTAAAAAAAAGCATTAGACACAGTTAAGTGTTCATTCTTTGTAGGAGAAAAGATATTTGGAGATGATGATGATGATGATGACTTTATAATTACTATGTCAGGGTTGAGAGTTTGGCATAGTGGTAGAGTGCTTGCCTAGCATCCATGAAGATCTGGGTTTGATTGCTCAGTATCACATAGATAGAAAATCTAGATGTGGCACTGTGGCTCAAGTGGCAGAGGGCTAGACTTGAGAAAACCCGAGGACAGTTCTCAAGCCCTGAATTCAAGCCCCAAGACTGGCAGAAAGATAAAAGAAAATAAAAATGCTTTTTACGAGCTAATTCACTCACAGCATTTGCTTCTGAAATCTTCGCTTCTGCATCTTGTGAAATACCCCTTTCCCTCAACGTAGACAAGAAAAACAGATCCATCCCATGGTCCACTGTGAGGCCACTGGTTGGGCTAAGAGCTAGTCGTGCAGCAACATATAAGTTTTATTCTAATACTTTCCAAACTTTGTACTCAAATATGCTACCTACTTACCAACTTAGGTCAGTTATCCTTATGCTATACCTTTTCTTCATGACTACAATATTCTTACACTCCTACGTTAATCCTTTTGCACCTCCCCTGAACTCGCTCATTCTTTTTTTCTATCTCTGGACCTCTGCTGGTCTTTCAACCCTTATATTGCACGGATCTACACTTGATGGCTGTTGAGCAATATTGTATATGTAGGTGGTTAATTATTCTCTAGGCTCAGAGGGACTTAACGACAATAGAGATTGGATTGAGAGGCTTATTATTTTGGGTATAAATCGCTTATCAGTAGTTGTATTAGACTGGTCTGTAAGTGCACAAAAAGAAAGAGTGATAATACCAATCAAAACTTGTGAACATCTAGTGTCTGCCAGCTACAGAGGTCTAGGTTGGTTTTATCGGAAAAACTATAACCGTATTTAGTAGTAATCTTGCTCCCATTTCAAATGGGCAGAACAAGAAACTCAAGAAAAATGTCAAATCAAGAAACAACATCCCCCACCCAATATAAACAGACAATGGAACAGTCACTGCAAACCTAGAGGAGAGTCTTCCAAGTGCTACACAAATGCAATTGATAAACATCCTTAATGGAAAATGTGAAAATATAAAGAAAGAGATAATGGAGGAAGCCATAGCTGAACAAGAGGAAAGCATAAACAAGGTGATAAGTGAAAAAGAAGAAGCCATAAAGGAGGCCATAATAAAGGTTTTTCAAAGAAATAAGGATGAATTCATAGAATCCACAAATAAAAACGCGACCAAACTCCAACAAATGTCCAAAGAAAATAAAGCTACTGAGCTAACCACTCCAAAGGAAATCAAGGAGATAAAGAAATACATACATGATCTAAAACAAGAGATGCAAGGCATCAAAAATGAGCAATTAGATGCAAGGGAGATGAAAATAAAGTAGATAGTTTGATAGCAGTTTAGACAATGCAGAGGAGAGAATTTCCGGGGCTGAAGATAATTTAGTTATTATAGAGAAAGAACAGAAAATGAGTCAATCCAAATCTAGGAAATATGAGAGAGCGCTTCAGGAGGTCCAAGATACAATTAGGAAGGCTAATTTAAGGCTAGTTGGTATTGAGGAGGGCGTGGAGAAAGAAGTCAATTGTATTGAAAATATACTTCAGGGAATCATCTCAGAGAATTTCCCAAATATCCAGAAGGGCAGGCCCATCCACATACGAAAAGCTTTTAGAACCCCAAACAGACCTGACCAGAAAAGAACATCCCACCGCCACATTGTGATCCGACCTGGATCAATAGAAACGAAAGAATAGATCCTAAAGGCAGCCAGGGAAAAAGGATCAGTAACCTATAAAAGCAAACCAATCAGAATAACCCCAGATTTCTCAGCAGAGACCATGCAAGCACGAAGTGACTGGAAGCATATATGTCATGCCCTTAAATCAAATAACTACCAACCAAGAATACTGTAGCCAGCTAAGCTCTCATTTATAACTGAGGGAACAATAAAAACATTCCATTTCAGGGAAAAGCTGCAACAATATGTCGAAACAAAACCAACACTACAGAGAATTCTCAACGATGCTCTATACATACAAAACCAAAATAAATGCAACATAGGGAAAGAAATGGCACCTAAACAGCATACCATCTAAGGACTACAACAACTGTCAAGACACAGGCCCTACTAAAAGCTTTTAAAAATGGTAGGAACTAATAAATATCTCTCAATCCTAACTCTGAATATCAATGGACTTAACTCTCCAATTAAACGGCATAGGCTGTCTAGTTGGATCAAAAAGCAAGAGCAATCGTTTTGCTGTCTTCAAGAGACACATCTTACCCAAAAACAATCATCTTTGAAAGTGAGAGGTTGGGATAAACTGTGTCAAGCTAACTGCCCCCATAAACAGGCTGGAGTTGCCATCCTCATATCAGACACAATAGACTTCAAACTAAAATTAGTAAGAAAAGACAAAGAAGGTTACTACATACTACTAAAGGGATCTTTCCTCCAGGAAGACATAACCATCCTCAATATTTACACACCCAGTCCCGGAGCTCCAAACTTCACTTACACTGAAACCATACATAGATCGAAATACAGTGATTGTTGGTGAGTTTAACACACCACTCTCACCTATGGACAGATCAACAAGGCAAAAACTCAACAGAGAAATCTTAGAACTGAACAATTATATAGACCAACTAGATCTAACAGACATCTGCAGAATATTACACCCAGTAACAACACAATATACGTTTTTCTCAGCAGCACATGGAACATTTTCCAAAATAGAACACATCTTAGGCCATAAAACAAACCTGGACAGATTCAGAAACACTGAAATTATTCCATGCACACTCTCCGACCATAAAGACATCAAATTGGAGCTGAACACACATCTCCACCAACGAATACCCTGTAACTCATGGAGACTGAAAAACACATTGTTGAATCCAAAACAATGGGTATTCGAAGAGATCAGAAGAGATTTCCAACTGTTTATGAAATTTAACAATAAGGAGCACACAAATATCAAGTCCTTAGGGACACAACAAAGGCAGTACTCAGAGGAAAATTTATAGCGCTGAGTGCCTACAACAGCAAGTTGGAAAAATGGCAAACCAACTAGTTAATGTCTCACCTTAACCTCCTGGAAAAAGAGCAACAAACCAACCCTAAACCCATTAGGAGAAAGCAAATTATTAAAATCAAAGCAGAATTGGAATAAAAAAACTGTACAAAGAATCAACAAAACAAGGAGTTGGTTCTTTGAAAGAATTAACAAAATTGACAAGCCCTTAGCAAATCTTACCAAAAAAAAGAGAGCATATCGAAATAAACAAAATCGCAGATGAAAATGGTAATATCACGACAGAAATTACCAAGATCCAGAATATCATGAGGGAATACTTCTCAAACCTTTACGCCAACAAATTTGAGAATCTAGAAGAAATGGATGAATTCCTAGACAATATTAACATACCCACACGGAACCAAGAAGAGCTAACCCAACTCAACAGGCCTATTTCAAGCTCTGAAATAGAAACGGAAATTAGACAACTTCCACTCAAAAAGAGCCCAGGGCCAGATGGATTCACAGCTGAATTCTATAAGGTCTTCAAAGCAGAGCTCACACCAATACTCCTCAAGCTCTTCAACGAAATTGAAAATGAAGGTGCTTTACCAAACTCATTATTTGAAGCCAGTATATCCCTCATCCCCAAACCAGACAGAGATTCATCAAAGAAAGGGATCTATAGACCCATTTCTGTGATGAACATCGATTCAAAACTTCTCAACAAAATACTGGCCAACTGTCTACAACAACTCATCAAAAAAATTATACACTATGATCAAACTTGATTCATCACAGGGAGGCAAAGCTGGTTCAACATACACAAATCAATAAATATAATTAAACACATCAACAGGAGCAAGGACAAAAATCACATGATTGTCTCAATAGATGCGGAAAAGGCATTTGACAAGATCCAAAACCCCTTTATGGTAAAAGATGTGGAGAAACTAGGAATTCATGGAACATTTCTCAATGTAATAAAGGCTGTGTATGAGAAACCCACTGCTAGTATTATACTTAATGGTGAAAATCTAAAGCCATTCCCTCTAAAATCAGGAAAGAGACAAGGATGCCCACTCTCTCCACTCCTTTTTAACATAGTACTAGAATTCCTAGGCAGTGCAATAAGGCAAGAAGCAAGCATAAAGGGGATCCAAGTAGGGAAAGAGGAAATAAAACTATCCCTCTTTGCAGATGACATGATTCTGTATTTAAAGAATCCTATAGACTCTACTCCAAGCTCCTTGAGCTGATTCAAAGCTTTGGAAGGTTAGCAGGCCATAAAATCAACCCTCACAAATCAACTGCCTTCCTTTACGCCAACACTGAGAGGAACGAGGCAATAATCAGGAAAGAAAATCCTTTCACAATAGCCTTAAAAAATAAAGTAAATAGCAATTAGCTTAACTAAGAATGTAAAGGACCGTTTAGATGAAAATTTTCAAACCCTAAAAAGGAAATTAAAGCACAAGTAAGGAAATGGAAAAACCTCCCATGCTCCTGGATTGGAAGAATCAACATTGTGCAAATGACAATCTTGCCAAGAGCTATCTACAAATTCAATGTAATACCAATCAACATCCCAATGTCATTCTTTAAAGAAATAGAAGAGGCAATTCAAAATTTCATATGGAATAATAAAAGACCCCGTATAGCAAAAACACTTCTTAGCAGAAAAAACAGCGCTGGAGGAATTTCAATTCCAAACTTAAGACTCTATTACAGAGCTATAATTCTCAAAACAGCTTGGTACTGGCACAAGAACAGGCCTGAAGTCCAATGGAGTAGAACTGCGGACCCAGATATTAAACCACAGACCTATGGCCACCTAATCTTTGACAAGGGAGCCAAAAAAATAGAATGGAAGAAAGATAGCCTCTTCAACAAGTGGTGCTGGCAGAACTGGTTAAACACCTGCAGAAAACTAAAGTTGGATCCTTCTTTGTCACCTTGCACTAGAATTAACTCCAAATGGATCAAAGACCTGGAGGTAAAAGCTGACACACTGAAAAGTTTACAGGAAGGAATAGGAGATACACTAGGCCTCCTTAGCACAGGTCGAAACTTTCTGAATAAGGACCAAGAATCACAACAAATCAGAGAAAGGCTGGATAAGTGGGACTGCATTAAACTGCAGAGCTTTTGTATGGCAACGGATATAGCTAGTAAACTAATCAGGAATCCTACAGAGTGGGAGAAGATCTTCATCAACCAAACAACGGACAAAGGCCTCATATCTAAAATATATCAACAACTCAAAAAATTCAATCACTCCAAAACTAACCTCCAAAGTAACACCCATCCCATTAAAAATGGGCCAAAGCCTTAAAGAGAGTCTTCTCTGAAGAAGAAACAAAAATGGCCTATAGACACATGAAGAAATGCTCCACATCTCTGATCATAAAAGAAATGCAAATCAAAACAACTCTAAGATTCCACCTCACTCCAGTTAGAATGGCCAGGATCAGGAAAACGAATGACAACAGATGCTGGAGGGGATGTGGCCAGGAGGGATCACTACTACACGGTTGGTGGGAGTGCAAACTCGTTCAACCACTATGGAAAGCAGGGTGGCAGTGCCTCAAAAGGCTAAACATAGAACTCCCCTATGACCCAGCAATTCCACTACTTGGCATTTACCCAACAATCCAGAAACAAGGGCATACTAAACCCACTAGCACAACAATGTTCATTGCAGCACTATTCAACATGGCAAAGATATGGAACGAACCCAGATGTCCCTCAGTTGATGAGTGGATCAACAAGTTGTGGTATTTGTACACAATGGAATTCTATGCTGCTGTCAGAAAGAATGACATCGCCCCATTTGTTAGGAAATGGAAAGACTTAGAACAAATCATATTAAGTGAAGTAAGCCAGACTCAAAGGATCTTAGGCTCAGTAGTTGCCCTCATTCGTCATAATCAGTAGAAACCTTGGGCTCTACTAGCAGAGATTGTCAATAGAGCAAAAGGCCATATATAAGGCCATATAATGTGAAGCTAATTGACAGGAACTCCAGGATATTGAAACAAAAGCCATATAATGAATGATTGTTGTCCTTAATGTACTATGTTGTCTCTCATCTCGTTTGCTGTCCCTTGGTTATCCCATACTGGTATAGTATCTCACTTTATGTTATACATTGAATTTAGTTGTACTTGGATATCTGAAATTTGATAGGGAAGGGGGAAAACCAAGACGGGTGGGGGGGTGTGGAGTTGGAGGGAAATGGGTACCAAGACATGTGAAAAGGTATCAATGTATGTGAATTAATGCACCTTCTCTCTGGCAAATATCATCTAACCCTTTTACTAATTACAATAAAAAATTAAAAAATAGAAAGTTGTAGTGTGAGGAGAGGATGATGGGGTCAAATACATTTCTTCTTAGAAATTTACCTCATCTGGTTGCCCTGGATTTTCCTGGCCTTCTTCTTAGAGAAAGTTCTGTTATACTGGATTTGTGGCTTGGCAATGATCTAGCATGTACATCTTCGAGTAAGACATCCACAACTTCCATGCCTGAGACTCGAGTTTCCTGACCTTTGGCAACAGCACAGCAACATCTTTCTTCCTCCTGAGCCACAGGCCAAGTGAGCTGGCTTTAGCTGTTTGTTAGTTACAGTGGCTTGGTTACCAGGGTTCCATATTCTGTTCCATTGTGAGGGAGGCAGGGTCACTTTTCAGGGCCCAATGACCAAAGATCCTTGCTCACAAAAGACCTCACCAACGACATACTGGAGCCTGAATCTCTCCTCCAATCTCACAATATACATGTGGATGTAGTAAACAGCACACCTTATTTGTCCAATCCCAATGTCTTCCACTAGGCCCAACTACCAGTCTAGTCTCAGACTCAAGGAGCCTTTCTTAGGTAAGATCCAAAGAAGGGTCAACATTGATCTCATGCTTTACAAAACATTTGCCTCAGAGTGCCTTCTCGGCCTGCATTTTGCCCCTTGTCGAATTTTTTTTTTTTGCTAGTCTTGGGACTTGACCTCAGAGTGTGAACATTGTTCTTGGACTTTCTTTAGGCTTTAGCTGTCCCACCGATCCACAGCACCACTTGCAGCGTTTCCTATGTATGTGGTAATGAGGAATCAAACCTGAGCCTTTTTGCTTGGTAGCCAAGTACTCTACCACTAGGTCAAACACACAGGGCATCTTGCACATATTTTTGACGTCAATCTACTAGGATATTATTAGGTTTCTGTATCCTAATCAATTTTTTCCTGATGATTAGCTTTGCTGTCATGTGGAAAAAATGCAAGAGGGAAAAACACAGAAGAATTAGTGAAATTAAAAAAAAACATTAGACACAGTTAAGTGTTCATTCTTTGTAGGAGAAAAGATATTTGGATATGATGATGATGATGATGACTTTATAATTACTATGTCAGGGTTGAGAGTTTGGCACAGTGGTAGAGTGCTTGCCTAGCATCCATGAAGATCTGGGTTTGATTGCTCAGTATCACATAGATAGAAAATCTAGATGTGGCACTGTGGTTCAAGTGGCAGAGGGCTAGACTTGAGAAAACCCGAGGACAGTTCTCAGGCCCTGAATTCAAGCCCCAAGACTGGCAGAAAGATAAAAGAAAATAAAAATGCTTTTTACGAGCTAATTCACTCACAGCATTTGCTTCTGAAATCTTCGCTTCTGCATCTTGTGAAATACCCCTTTCCCTCAACGTAGACAAGAAAAACAGATCCATCCCATGGTCCACTCTGAGGCCACTGGTTGGGCTAAGAGCTAGTCGTGCAGCAACATATAAGTTTTATTCTAATACTTTCCAAACTTTGTACTCAAATATGCTACCTACTTACCAACTTAGGTCAGTTATCCTTATGCTATACCTTTTCTTCATGACTACAATATTCGTACACTCCTACGTTAATCCTTTTGTACCTCCCCTGACCTCTCTCATTCTTTTTTTCTATCTCTGGACCTCTGCTCGTCTTTCAACCCTTATACTGCACGGATCTACACTTGATGGCTGTTGAGCAATATTGTATATGTAGGTGGTTAATTATTCTCTAGGCTCAGAGGGACTTAACGACAATAGAGATTGGATTGAGAGGCTTATTATTTTGGGTATAAATCGCTTACCAGTAGTTGTATTAGACTGGTCTGTAAGTGCACAAAAAGAAAGAGTGATAATACCAATCAAAACTTGTGAACATCTAGTGTCTGCCAGCTACAGAGGTCTAGGTTGGTTTTATCGGAAAAACTATAACCGTATTTAGTAGTAATCTTGCTCCCATTTCAAATGGGCAGAACAAGAAACTCAAGAAAAATGTCAAATCAAGAAACAACATCCCCCACCCAATATAAACAGACAATGGAACAGTCACTGCAAACCTAGAGGAGAGTCTTCCAAGTGCTACACAAATGCAATTGATAAACATCCTTAATGGAAAATGTGAAAATATAAAGAAAGAGATAATGGAGGAAGCCATAGCTGAACAAGAGGAAAGCATAAACAAGGTGATAAGTGAAAAAGAAGAAGCCATAAAGGAGGCCATAATAAAGGTTTTTCAAAGAAATAAGGATGAATTCATAGAATCCACAAATAAAAACGCGACCAAACTCCAACAAATGTCCAAAGAAAATAAAGCTACTGAGCTAACCACTCAAAAGGAAATCAAGGAGATAAAGAAATACATACATGATCTAAAACAAGAGATGCAAGGCATCAAAAATGAGCAATTAGAAGCAAGGGAGATGAAAATAAAGTAGATAGTTTGATAGCAGTTTAGACAATGCAGAGGAGAGAATTTCCGGGGCTGAAGATAATTTAGTTATTATAGAGAAAGAACAGAAAATGAGTCAATCCAAATCTAGGAAATATGAGAGAGCGCTTCAGGAGGTCCAAGATACAATTAGGAAGGCTAATTTAAGGCTAGTTGATATTGAGGAGGGCGTGGAGAAAGAAGTCAATTGTATTGAAAATATACTTCAGGGAATCATCTCAGAGAATTTCCCAAATATCCAGAAGGGCAGGCCCATCCACATACGAAAAGCTTTTAGAACCCCAAACAGACCTGACCAGAAAAGAACATCCCACCGCCACATTGTGATCCGACCTGGATCAATAGAAACGAAAGAATAGATCCTAAAGGCAGCCAGGGAAAAAGGATCAGTAACCTATAAAAGCAAACCAATCAGAATAACCCCAGATTTCTCAGCAGAGACCATGCAAGCACGAAGTGACTGGAAGCATATATGTCATGCCCTTAAATCAAATAACTACCAACCAAGAATACTGTAGCCAGCTAAGCTCTCATTTATAACTGAGGGAACAATAAAAACATTCCATTTCAGGGAAAAGCTGCAACAATATGTCGAAACAAAACCAACACTACAGAGAATTCTCAACGATGCTCTATACATACAAAACCAAAATAAATGCAACATAGGGAAAGAAATGGCACCTAAACAGCATACCATCTAAGGACTACAAGAACTGTCAAGACACAGGCCCTACTAAAAGCTTTTAAAAATGGTAGGAACTAATAAATATCTCTCAATCCTAACTCTGAATATCAATGGACTTAACTCTCCAATTAAACGGCATAGGCTGTCTAGTTGGATCAAAAAGCAAGAGCAATCGTTTTGCTGTCTTCAAGAGACACATCTTACCCAAAAACAATCATCTTTGAAAGTGAGAGGTTGGAATAAACTGTGTCAAGCTAACTGCCCCCATAAACAGGCTGGAGTTGCCATCCTCATATCAGACACAATAGACTTCAAACTAAAATTAGTAAGAAAAGACAAAGAAGGTTACTACATACTACTAAAAGGATCTTTCCTCCAGGAAGACATAACCATCCTCAATATTTACACACCCAGTCCCGGAGCTCCAAACTTCACTTACACTGAAACCATACATAGATCGAAATACAGTGATTGTTGGTGAGTTTAACACACCACTCTCACCTATGGACAGATCAACAAGGCAAAAACTCAACAGAGAAATCTTAGAACTGAACAATTATATAGACCAACTAGATCTAACAGACATCTGCAGAATATTACACCCAGTAACAACACAATATACGTTTTTCTCAGCAGCACATGGAACATTTTCCAAAATAGAACACATCTTAGGCCATAAAACAAACCTGGACAGATTCAGAAACACTGAAATTATTCCATGCACACTCTCCGACCATAAAGACATCAAATTGGAGCTGAACACACATCTCCACCAACGAATACCCTGTAACTCATGGAGACTGAAAAACACATTGTTGAATCCAAAACAATGGGTATTCGAAGAGATCAGAAGAGATTTCCAACTGTTTATGAAATTTAACAATAAGGAGCACACAAATATCAAGTCCTTAGGGACACAACAAAGGCAGTACTCAGAGGAAAATTTATAGCGCTGAGTGCCTACAACAGCAAGTTGGAAAAATGGCAAACCAACTAGTTAATGTCTCACCTTAACCTCCTGGAAAAAGAGCAACAAACCAACCCTAAACCCATTAGGAGAAAGCAAATTATTAAAATCAAAGCAGAATTGGAATAAAAAAACTGTACAAAGAATCAACAAAACAAGGAGTTGGTTCTTTGAAAGAATTAACAAAATTGACAAGCCCTTAGCAAATCTTACCAAAAAAAAAGAGAGCATATCGAAATAAACAAAATCGCAGATGAAAATGGTAATATCACGACAGAAATTACCAAGATCCAGAATATCATGAGGGAATACTTCTCAAGCCTTTACGCCAACAAATTTGAGAATCTAGAAGAAATGGATGAATTCCTAGACAATATTAACATACCCACACGGAACCAAGAAGAGCTAACCCAACTCAACAGGCCAATTTCAAGCTCTGAAATAGAAACGGAAATTAGACAACTTCCACTCAAAAAGAGCCCAGGGCCAGATGGATTCACAGCTGAATTCTATAAGGTCTTCAAAGCAGAGCTCACACCAATACTCCTCAAGCTCTTCAACGAAATTGAAAATGAAGGTGCTTTACCAAACTCATTATTTGAAGCCAGTATATCCCTCATCCCCAAACCAGACAGAGATTCATCAAAGAAAGGGATCTATAGACCCATTTCTTTGATGAACATCGATTCAAAACTTCTCAACAAAATACTGGCCAACTGTCTACAACAACTCATCAAAAAAATTATACACTATGATCAAACTTGATTCATCACAGGGAGGCAAAGCTGGTTCAACATACACAAATCAATAAATATAATTAAACACATCAACAGGAGCAAGGACAAAAATCACATGATTGTCTCAATAGATGCGGAAAAGGCATTTGACAAGATCCAAAACCCCTTTATGGTAAAAGATGTGGAGAAACTAGGAATTCATGGAACATTTCTCAATGTAATAAAGGCTGTGTATGAGAAACCCACTGCTAGTATTATACTTAATGGTGAAAATCTAAAGCCATTCCCTCTAAAATCAGGAAAGAGACAAGGATGCCCACTCTCTCCACTCCTTTTTAACATAGTACTAGAATTCCTAGGCAGTGCAATAAGGCAAGAAGCAAGCATAAAGGGGATCCAAGTAGGGAAAGAGGAAATAAAACTATCCCTCTTTGCAGATGACATGATTCTGTATTTAAAGAATCCTATAGACTCTACTCCAAGCTCCTTGAGCTGATTCAAAGCTTTGGAAGGTTAGCAGGCCATAAAATCAACCCTCACAAATCAACTGCCTTCCTTTACGCCAACACTGAGAGGAACGAGGCAATAATCAGGAAAGAAAATCCTTTCACAATAGCCTTAAAAAAATAAAGTAAATAGCAATTAGCTTAACTAAGAATGTAAAGGACCGTTTAGATGAAAACTTTCAAACCCTAAAAAGGAAATTAAAGCACAAGTAAGGAAATGGAAAAACCTCCCATGCTCCTGGATTGGAAGAATCAACATTGTGCAAATGACAATCTTGCCAAGAGCTATCTACAAATTCAATGTAATACCAATCAACATCCCAATGTCATTCTTTAAAGAAATAGAAGAGGCAATTCAAAATTTCATATGGAATAATAAAAGACCCCGTATAGCAAAAACACTTCTTAGCAGAAAAAACAGCGCTGGAGGAATTTCAATTCCAAACTTAAGACTCTATTACAGAGCTATAATTCTCAAAACAGCTTGGTACTGGCACAAGAACAGGCCTGAAGTCCAATGGAGTAGAACTGCGGACCCAGATATTAAACCACAGACCTATGGCCACCTAATCTTTGACAAGGGAGCCAAAAAAATAGAATGGAAGACAGATAGCCTCTTCAACAAGTGGTGCTGGCAGAACTGGTTAAACACCTGCAGAAAACTAAAGTTGGATCCTTCTTTGTCACCTTGCACTAGAATTAACTCCAAATGGATCAAAGACCTGGAGGTAAAAGCTGACACACTGAAAAGTTTACAGGAAGGAATAGGAGATACACTAGGCCTCCTTAGCACAGGTCGAAACTTTCTGAATAAGGACCAAGAATCACAACAAATCAGAGAAAGGCTGGATAAGTGGGACTGCATTAAACTGCAGAGCTTTTGTATGGCAACGGATATAGCTAGTAAACTAATCAGGAATCCTACAGAGTGGGAGAAGATCTTCATCAACCAAACAACGGACAAAGGCCTCATATCTAAAATATATCAACAACTCAAAAAATTCAATCACTCCAAAACTAACCTCCAAAGTAACACCCATCCCATTAAAAATGGGCCAAAGCCTTAAAGAGAGTCTTCTCTGAAGAAGAAACAAAAATGGCCTATAGGCACATGAAGAAATGCTCCACATCTCTGATCAAAAAAGAAATGCAAATCAAAACAACTCTAAGATTCCACCTCACTCCAGTTAGAATGGCCAGGATCAGGAAAACGAATGACAACAGATGCTGGAGGGGATGTGGCCAGGAGGGATCACTACTACACTGTTGGTGGGAGTGCAAACTCGTTCAACCACTATGGAAAGCAGGGTGGCAGTGCCTCAAAAGGCTAAACATAGAACTCCCCTATGACCCAGCAATTCCACTACTTGGCATTTACCCAACAATCCAGAAACAAGGGCATACTAAACCCACTAGCACAACAATGTTCATTGCAGCACTATTCAACATGGCAAAGATATGGAACGAACCCAGATGTCCCTCAGTTGATGAGTGGATCAACAAGTTGTGGTATTTGTACACAATGGAATTCTATGCTGCTGTCAGAAAGAATGACATCGCCCCATTTGTTAGGAAATGGAAAGACTTAGAACAAATCATAGTAAGTGAAGTAAGCCAGACTCAAAGGATCTTAGGCTCAGTAGTTTCCCTCATTCGTCATAATCAGTAGAAACCTTGGGCTCTACTAGCAGAGATTGTCAATAGAGCAAAAGGCCATATATAAGGCCATATAATGTGAAGCTAATTGACAGGAACTCCAGGATACTGAAACAAAAGCCATATAATGAATGATTGTTGTCCTTAATGTACTATGTTGTCTCTCATCTCGTTTGCTGTCCCTTGGTTATCCCATATTGGTATAGTATCTCACTTTATCTTATATATTGAATTTAGTTGTACTTGGATATCTGAAATTTGATAGGGAAGGGGGGAAAACCAAGACGGGTGGGGGGTGTGGAGTTGGAGGGAAATGGGTACCAAGACATGTGAAAAGGTATCAATGTATGTGAATTAATGCACCTTCTATCTGGCAAATATCATCTAACCCTTTTACTAATTACAATAAAAAATTAAAAAATAGAAAGTTGTAGTGTGTGGAGAGGATGATGGGGTCAAATACATTTCTTCTTACAAATTTACCTCATCTGGTTGCCCTGGACTTTCCTGGCCTTCTTCTTAGAGAAAGTTCTGTTATACTGGATTTGTGGCTTGGCAATGATCTAGCATGTACATCTTCGAGTAAGACATCCACAACTTCCGTGCCTGAGACTCGAGTTTCCTGACCTTTGGCAACAGCACAGCAACATCTTTCTTCCTCCTGAGCCACAGGCCAAGTGAGCTGGCTTGAGCTGGTTGTTAGTTACAGTGGCTTGGTTACCAGGGTTCCATATTCTCTTCCATTGTGAGGGAGGCAGGGTCACCTTTCAGGGCCCAATGACCAAAGATCCTTGCTCACAAAAGACCTCACCAAAGACATACTGGAGGCTGAATCTCTCCTCCAATCTCACAATATACATGTGGATGTAGTAAACAGCACACTTTATTTGTCCAATCCCAATGTCTTCCACTAGGCCCAACTACCAGTCTGGTCTCAGACTCAAGGAGCCTTTCTTAGGTAAGATCCAAACAAGGGTCAACATTGCCCTCATGCTTTACAAAACATTTGCTTCACAGTGCCTTCTCTGCCTGCATTTTGCCCCTTGTCGAATTTTTTTTTGTTTTTGCTAGTCTTGGGACTTGACCTCAGAGTGTGAACATTGTTCTTGGACTTTCTTTAGGCTTTAGCTGTCCCACCGAGCCACAGCACCACTTGCAGCGTTTCGTATGTATGTGGTAATGAGGAATTAAACCTGAGTCTTTTTGCTTGGTAGCCAAGTACTCTACCACTAGGTCAAACACACAGGGCATCTTGCACATATTTTTGACGTCAATCTACTAGGAAATTATTAGGTTTCTGTATCCTAATCAATTTTTTCCTGATGATTAGCTTTGCTGTCATGTGGAAAAAATGCAAGAGGGAAAAACACAGAAGAATTAGTGAAATTAAAAAAAAAGCATTAGACACAGTTAAGTGTTCATTCTTTGTAGGAGAGAAGATATTTGGATATGATGATGATGATGATGACTTTATAATTACTATGTCAGGGTTGAGAGCTTGGCATAGTGGTAGAGTGCTTGCCTAGCATCCATGAAGATCTGGGTTTGATTGCTCAGTATCACATAGATAGAAAATCTAGATGTGGCACTGTGGCTCAAGTGGCAGAGGGCTAGACTTGAGAAAACCCGAGGACAGTTCTCAGGCCCTGAATTCAAGCCCCAAGACTGGCAGAAAGATAAAAGAAAATAAAAATGCTTTTTACGAGCTAATTCACACACAGCATTTGCTTCTGAAATCTTCGCTTCTGCATCTTGTGAAATACCCCTTTCCCTCTACGTAGACAAGAAAAACAGATCCATCCCATGGTCCACTGTTAGGCCAGTGGTTGGGCTAAGAGCTAGTCGTGCAGCAACATATAAGTTTTATTCTAATACTTTCCAAACTTTGTACTCAAATATGCTACCTACTTACCAACTTAGGTCAGTTATCCTTATGCTATACCTTTTCTTCATGACTACAATATTCTTACACTCCTACGTTAAAATTTTGTACCTCCCCTGACCTCTCTCATTCTTTTTTTCTATCTCTGGACCTCTGCTCGTCTTTCAACCCTTATACTGCACGGATCTACACTTGATGGCTGTTGAGCAATATTGTATATGTAGGTGGTTAATTATTCTCTAGGCTCAGAGGGACTTAACGACAATAGAGATTGGATTGAGAGGCTTATTATTTTGGGTATAAATCGCTTATCAGTAGTTGTATTAGACTGGTCTGTAAGTGCACAAAAAGAAAGAGTGATAATACCAATCAAAACTTGTGAACATCTAGTGTCTGCCAGCTACAGAGGTCTAGGTTGGTTTTATCGGAAAAACTATAACCGTATTTAGTA
The DNA here is from genome assembly GCA_024803745.1 of Megascapheus bottae. Taxonomy (NCBI): domain Eukaryota; kingdom Metazoa; phylum Chordata; class Mammalia; order Rodentia; family Geomyidae; genus Megascapheus; species Megascapheus bottae. The sequence continues at coordinate 655,125 of JANJXV010000411.1, forward strand.
GTAATCTTGCTCCCATTTCAAATGGGCAGAACAAGAAACTCAAGAAAAATGTCAAATCAAGAAACAACATCCCCCACCCAATATAAACAGACAATGGAACAGTCACTGCAAACCTAGAGGAGAGTCTTCCAAGTGCTACACAAATGCAATTGATAAACATCCTTAATGGAAAATGTGAAAATATAAAGAAAGAGATAATGGAGGAAGCCATAGCTGAACAAGAGGAAAGCATAAACAAGGTGATAAGTGAAAAAGAAGAAGCCATAAAGGAGGCCATAATAACGGTTTTTCAAAGAAATAAGGATGAATTCATAGAATCCACAAATAAAAACGCGACCAAACTCCAACAAATGTCCAAAGAAAATAAAGCTACTGAGCTAACCACTCAAAAGGAAATCAAGGAGATAAAGAAATACATACATGATCTAAAACAAGAGATGCAAGGCATCAAAAATGAGCAATTAGAAGCAAGGGAGATGAAAATAAAGTAGATAGTTTGATAGCAGTTTAGACAATGCAGAGGAGAGAATTTCCGGGGCTGAAGATAATTTAGTTATTATAGAGAAAGAACAGAAAATGAGTCAATCCAAATCTAGGAAATATGAGAGAGCGCTTCAGGAGGTCCAAGATACAATTAGGAAGCCTAATTTAAGGCTAGTTGGTATTGAGGAGGGCGTGGAGAAAGAAGTCAATTGTATTGAAAATATACTTCAGGGAATCATCTCAGAGAATTTCCCAAATATCCAGAAGGGCAGGCCCATCCACATAAGAAAAGCTTTTAGAACCCCAAACAGACCTGACCAGAAAAGAACATCCCACCGCCACATTGTGATCCGACCTGGATCAATAGAAACGAAAGAATAGATCCTAAAGGCAGCCAGGGAAAAAGGATCAGTAACCTATAAAAGCAAACCAATCAGAATAACCCCAGATTTCTCAGCAGAGACCATGCAAGCACGAAGTGACTGGAAGCATATATGTCATGCCCTTAAATCAAATAACTACCAACCAAGAATACTGTAGCCAGCTAAGCTCTCATTTATAACTGAGGGAACAATAAAAACATTCCATTTCAGGGAAAAGCTGCAACAATATGTCGAAACAAAACCAACACTACAGAGAATTCTCAACGATGCTCTATACATACAAAACCAAAATAAATGCAACATAGGGAAAGAAATGGCACCTAAACAGCATACCATCTAAGGACTACAACAACTGTCAAGACACAGGCCCTACTAAAAGCTTTTAAAAATGGTAGGAACTAATAAATATCTCTCAATCCTAACTCTGAATATCAATGGACTTAACTCTCCAATTAAACGGCATAGGCTGTCTAGTTGTATGAAAAAGCAAGAGCAATCGTTTTGCTGTCTTCAAGAGACACATCTTACCCAAAAACAATCATCTTTGAAAGTGAGAGGTTGGAATAAACTGTGTCAAGCTAACTGCCCCCATAAACAGGCTGGAGTTGCCATCCTCATATCAGACACAATAGACTTCAAACTAAAATTAGTAAGAAAAGACAAAGAAGGTTACTACATACTACTAAAGGGATCTTTCCTCCAGGAAGACATAACCATCCTAAATATTTACACACCCAGTCCCGGAGCTCCAAACTTCACTTACACTGAAACCATACATAGATCAAAATACAGTGATTGTTGGTGAGTTTAACACACCACTCTCACCTATGGACAGATCAACAAGGCAAAAACTCAAAAGAGAAACCTTAGAACTGAACAACTATATAGACCGACTAGATCTAACAGACATCTGCAGAATATTCCACCCAGTAACACCACAATATACGTTTTTCTCAGCAGCACATGGAACATTTTCCAAAATAGACCACATCTTAGGCCATAAAGCAAACCTGGACAGATTCAGAAACACTGAAATTATTCCATGCACACTCTCAGACCATAAAGGCATCAAATTGGAGCTGAACACACATCTCCACCAAAGAAAACCCTGTAACTCATGGAGACTGAACAACACATTGTTGAATCAAAAACAATGGGTAATCGAAGAGATCAGAACAGATATCCAACTGTTTATGAAATGTAACAATAAGGAGCACACAAATATCAACTCCTTAGGGACACAACAAAGGCAGTACTCAGAGGAAAATTTATAGCGCTGAGTGCCTACAACAGCAAGTTGGGAAAATGGCAAACCAACTAGTTAATGTCTCACCTTAACCTCCTGGAAAAAGAGCAACAAACCAACCCTAAACCCATTAGGTGAAAGCAAATTATTAAAATCAAAGCAGAATTAAATGATTTGGAATAAAAAAAACTATAGAAAGAATCAACAAAACAAGGAGTTGGTTCTTTGAAAGAATTAACAAAATTGACAACCCCTTAGCAAATCTTACCAAAAAAAGAAGAGAGCATATCGAAATAAACAAAATCGCAGATGAAAATGGTAATATCACGACAGAAATTACCAAGATCCAGAATATCATGAGGGAATACTTCTCATACCTTTACGCCAACAAATTTGCGATCTAGAAGAAATGGATGAATTCCTAGACAATATTAACATACCCACACTGAACCAAGAAGAGCTAACCCAACTCAACAGGCCTATTTCAAGCTCTGAAATAGAAATGGAAATTAGACAACTTCCACTTAAGAGCCCAGGGCCAGATGGATTCACAGCTGAATTCTATAAGGTCTTCAAAGCAGAGCTCACACCAATACTCCTCAGGCTCTTCAACGAAATTGAAAATGAAGGTTCTTTACCAAACTCATTCTGTGAAGCCAGTATATCCCTCATCCCCAAACCAGACAGAGATTCATCAAAGAAAGAGTTCTATAGACCCATTTCTTTGATGAACATCGAAGCAAAACTTCTCATCAAAATACTGGCCAACTGTCTACAACAACTCATCAAAAAAATTATACACTATGATCAAATTGGATTCATCACAGAGAGGCAAAGCTGGTTCAACATACACAAATCAATTAATATAATTCAACACATCAACAGGAGCAGGGATAAAATCACATGATTCTCTCAATAGATGCGGAAAAGGCATTTGACAAGATCCAAAACCCCTTTATGTTAAAAGATGTGGAGAAACTAGGAATCCATGGAACATTTCTCAATGTAATAAAGGCTGTGTATGAGAAACCCACTGCTAGTATTATACTTAATGGTGAAAATCTAAAGCCATTCCCTCTAAAATCAGGAACGAGACAAGGATGCCCACTCTTTCCACTCCTTTTTACATAGTACTAGAATTCCTATGCAGTGCAATAAGGCAAGAAGCAAGCATAAAGGGGATCCAAGTAGGGAAAGAGGAAATAAAACTATCCCTCTTTGCAGATGACATGATTCTGTATTTAAAGAATCCTTTAGACTCTACTCCCAAGCTCCTTGAGCTGATTCAAAGCTTTGGAAGGGTAGCAGGCCATAAAATCAACCCTCACAAATCAACTGCCTTCCTTTACGCCAACACTGAGAGGAACGAGGCAATAATCAGGAAAGAAATTCCTTTCACAATAGCCTCAAAGAAAATAAAGTACCTAGCAATTAGCTTAACTAAGAATGTAAAGGACAGTTTAGATGAAAACTTTAAAACCATAAAAAAGGAAATTAAAGCAGAACTAAGGAAATGGAAAAACCTCCCATGCTCCTGGATTGGAAGAATCAACATTGTGAAAATGACAATCTTGCCAAGGGCTATCTACAAATTCAATGTAATACCAATCAACATCCCAATGTCATTCTTTAAAGAAATAGAAGAGGCAATTCAAAATTTCATATGGAATAATAAAAGAACCCGTATAGCAAAAACACTTCTTAGCAGAAAGAACAGCGCTGGAGGAATTTCAATTCCAAACTTAAGACTCTATTACAGAGCTATAATTCTCAAAACAGCTTGGTACTGGCACAAGAACAGGCCTGAAGTCCAATGGAGTAGAACTGCGGACCCAGATATTAAACCACAGACCTATGGCCACCTAATCTTTGACCAGGGAGCCAAAAATATAGAATGGAAGAAAGATAGCCTCTTCAACAAGTTGTGCTGGCAGAACTGGTTAAACACCTGCACAAAACTAAAGTTGGATCCTTCTTTGTCACCTTGCACTAGAATTAACTCCAAATGGATCAAAGACCTGGAGGTAAAAGCTGACACACTGAAAAGTTTACAGGAAGGAATAGGAGATACATTAGGCCTCCTTGGCACAGGTCGAAACATTCTTAATAAGGACCAAGAATCACAACAAATCAGAGAAAGGCTGGATAAGTGGGACTGCATTAAACTGCAGAGCTTTTGTATGGCAACGGATATAGCTAGTAAACTAATCAGGAAGCCTACAGAGTGGGAGAAGATCTTCACCACCCAAACAACGGACAAAGGCCTCATATCTAAAATATATCAACAACTCAAAAAATTGAATCACTCAAAAACTAACCTCCAAAGTAACACCCATCCCATTAAAAATGGGTCAAAGACTTAAAGAGATTCTTCTCTGAAGAAGAAACAAAAATGGCCTATAGACACATGAAGTAATGCTCCACATCTCTGGTCATAAAAGAAATGCAAATCAAAACAACTCTAAGATTCCACCTCACTCCAGTTAGAATGGCCAGGATCAGGAAAACGAATGACAACAGATGCTGGAGGGGATGTGGCCAGGAGGGATCACTACTACACTGTTGGTGGGAGTGCAAACTCGTTCAACCACTATGGAAAGCAGGGTGGCAGTGCCTCAAAAGGCTAAACATAGAACACCCCTATGACCCAGCAACTCCACTACTTGGCATTTACCCAACAATCCAGAAACAAGGGCATACTAAACCCACTAGCACAACAATGTTCATTGCAGCACTATTCACCATAGCAAAGATATGGAACCAACCCAGATGTCCCTCAGTGGATGAGTGGATCAACAAGTTGTGGTATTTGTACACAATGGAATTCTATGCTGCTGTCAGAAAGAATGACATCACCCCATTTGTTAGGTAATGGAAAGACTTAGAACAAATCATATCAAGTGAAGTAAGCCAGACTCAAAGGAACTTAGGCTCTGTGGTTTCCCTCATACGTCATAATCAGTAGAAACCTTGGGCTCTACTAGCAGAGATTGTCAATAGAGCAAAAGGCCATATATAAGGCCATATAATGTGAAGCTAATTGAAAAGACCTCCAGGATATTGACACAAAAGCCATATAAAGAATGATTGTTGTCCTTAATGTACTATTTTGTCTCTCATCTCGTTTGCTGTCCCTTGGTTATCCCATATTGGTATAGTATCTCACTTTGTTATCTGATATATTGAATTTATTTGTATTTGGATATTTGAAATTTGATAGGGAAGGGGGGAAAACCAAGACGGGTGGGGGTGTGGGGTAGGAGGAAAATGGGTACCAAGACATGTGAAAGGGTATCAATGTATGTGAATTAATGCACCTTCTATTTGGCAAATATCATCTAACCCTTTTACTAATTACAATAAAAAATGGAAAAAAAAGAAAGATGTAGTGTGTGGGGAGAATGATGGGGTCAAATACATTTCTTCTTAGAAATTTACCTCATCTGGTTGCCCTGGATTTTCCTGGCCTTCTTCTTAGAGAAAGTTCTGTTATACTGGATTTGTGGCTTGGCAATGATCTAGCATGTACATCTTCGAGTAAGACATCCACAACTTCCATGCCTGAGACTCGAGTTTCCTGACCTTTGGCAACAGCACAGCAACATCTTTCTTCCTCCTGAGCCACAGGCCAAGTGAGCTGGCTTGAGCTGGTTGTTAGTTACAGTGGCTTGGTTACCAGGGTTCCATATTCTGTTCCATTGTGAGGGAGGCAGGGTCACCTTTCAGGGCCCAATGACCAAAGATCCTTGCTCACAAAAGACCTCACCAAAGACATACTGGAGGCTGAATCTCTCCTCCAATCTCACAATATACATGTGGATGTAGTAAACAGCACACCTTATTTGTCCAATCCCAATGTCTTCCACTAGGCCCAACTACCAGTGTGGTCTCAGGCTCAAGGAGCCTTTCTTAGGTAAGATCCAAACTTAAGGGTCAATATTGCCCTCATGCTTTACAAAACATTTGCTTCACAGTGCCTTCTCTGCCTGCATTTTGTCCCTTGTCGAATTTTTTTTGTTTTTGCTAGTCTTGGGACTTGACCTCAGAGTGTGAACATTGTTCTTGGGCTTTCTTTAGGCTTTAGCTGTCCCACCGAGCCACAGCACCACTTGCAGGGTTTTCTATGTATGTGGTAATGAGGAATGAAACCTGAGTCTTTTTGCTTGTTAGCCAAGTACTCTACCACTAGGTGAAACACACAGGGCATCTTGCACATATTTTTGAGGTCAATCTACTAGGATATTATTAGGTTTATATATCCTAATCTATTTTTTCCTGATGATTAGCTTTGCTTTCAAGTGTAAAAAATGCAAGAGGGAAAAACACAGAAGAATTAGTGAAATTAAAAAAAAGCATTAGACATAGTTAAGTGTTTCATTCTTTGTAGGAGAAAAGATATTTGGATATGATGATGATGATGATGACTTTATAATTACTATGTCAGGGTTGAGAGTTTGGCATAGTGGTAGAGTGCTTGCCTAGCATCCATGAAGATCTGGGTTTGATTGCTCAGTATCACATAGATAGAAAATCTAGATGTGGCACTGTGGCTCAAGTGGCAGAGGGCTAGACTTGAGAAAACCCGAGGACAGTTCTCAGGCCCTGAATTCAAGCCCCAAGACTGGCAGAAAGATAAAAGAAAATAAAAATGCTTTTTACGAGCTACTTCACTCACAGCATTTGCTTCTGAAATCTTCGCTTCTGCATCTTGTGAAATACCCCTTTCCCTCAACGTAGACAAGAAAAACAGATCCATCCCATGGTCCACTGTGAGGCCACTGGTTGGGCTAGGAGCTAGTCGTGCAGCAACACATAAGTTTCATTCTAATACTTTCCAAACTTTGTACTCAAATATGCTACCTACTTACCAACTTAGGTCAGTTATCCTTATGCTATACCTTTTCTTCATGACTACAATATTCGTACACTCCTACGTTAATCCTTTTGTACCTCCCCTGACCTCTCTCATTCTTTTTTCTATCTCTGGACCTCTGCTCGTCTTTCAACCCTTATACTGCACGGATCTACACTTGATGGCTGTTGAGCAATATTGTATATGTAGGTGGTTAATTATTCTCTATGCTCAGAGGGACTTAAAGACAATAGAGATTGGATTGAGAGGCTTATTATTTTGGGTATAAATCGCTTATCAGTGGTTGTATTAGACTGGTCTGTAAGTGCACAAAAAGAAAGAGTGATAATACCAATCAAAACTTGTGAACATCTAGTGTCTGCCAGCTACAGAGGTCTAGGTTGGTTATATCTGAAAAACTGTAATCGTATTTAGTAGTAATCTTGCTCCCATTTTCAAATGGGCAGAACAAGAAACTGAACAAAAATGTCAAATCAAGAAACAACATCCCCCACCCAATGTAAATAGACAATGGAACACTCACTGGCAAACCTAGAAGACAGTTTTCCAAGTGCTACACAAATGCAATTGATAAACATCATTAATGGAAAATGTGAAAATATAAAGAAAGAGATAATGGAGGAAGGCATAGCTGAACAAGAGGAAAGCAAAAACAAGGTGATAAGTGAAAAAGAAGAAGCCATAAAGGAGGCCATAATAAAGGTTTTCAAAGAAAGATTGATGAATTCATAGAATCCACAAATAAAAACGGGACCAAACTCCAGCAAATGTCCAAAGAAAATAAAGCTACTGAGCTAACCACTCAAAAGAAAATCAAGGAGATAAAGAAATCCATACATGATGTAAAATAAGAGACGCAAGGCATAAAAAGTGAGCAATTAGAAGCAAGGGAGATGAAAAATAAAGTAGATAGCTTTGATAGCAGGTTAGACAATGCAGAGGAGAGAATTTCCGGGGCTGAAGATAATTTAGGTATTATAAAGAACAGAAAATGAGTCAATCCAAATCTAGGAAATATGAGAGAGCGCTTCAGGAAGTCCAAGATACAATTAGGAAGCCTAATTTAAGGCTAGTTGGTATTGAGGAGGGCGTGGAGAAAGAGGTCAATGGTATTGGAAATATACTTCAGGGAATCATCTCAGAGAATTTCCCAAATATCCAGAAGGGCAGGCCCATCCAGATACGAGAAGCTTTTAGAACCCCAAACAGAACTGACCAGAAAAGAACATCCCACCGCCACGTTGTGATCCGAACTGGATCAATAGAAACGAAAGGAAAGATCCTAAAGGCAGCCAGGGAAAAGGGATCAGTAACCTATAAAGGCAAACCAATCAGAATAACCCCAGATTTCTCAGCAGAGACCATGCAAGCACGAAGTGACTGGAAGCATATATGTCATGCCCTTAAATCAAATAACTACCAACCAAGAATACTGTAGCCAGCTAAGCTCTCATTCAAACTGAGGCAACAATAAAACATTCCATTCCAGGGAAAAGATGCAACAATATGTCGAAACAAAACCAACACTACAGAGAATTCTCAACGATGCTCTATACATACAAAACCAAAATAAATGCATTATAGGGAAAGAAATGGCACCTAAACAGCATACCATCTAAGGACCACAAGAACTGTCAAGACACAGGCCCTACTAAAAGCTTTTAAAAATGGTAGGAACTAATAAATATCTCTCAATCCTAACTCTCAATATCAATGGACTTAACTCTCCAATTAAACGGCATAGGCTGTCTAGTTGGATCAAAAAGCAAGAGCCATCGTTCTCCTGTCTTCAAGAGACACATCTTAACCAAAAACAATCATCTTTTGAAAGTGAGAGATTGGAATAAACTCTATCAAGCTAACTGCCCCCATAAACAGGCTGGAGTTGCCATCCTCATATCAGATACAATAGACTTCAAACTAAAATTAGTAAGAAAAGACAAAGAAGGTTACAACATACTACTAAAGGGATCTTTTCTCCAGGAAGACATAACGATCCTAAATATTTACACACCTAATCCCGGAGCTCCAAACTTCATCAAGCAAACTTTACTTACACTGAAACCATACATAGATCGAAATACAGTGATTGTTGGTGAGTTTAACACACCACTCTCACCTATGGACAGATCAACAAGGCAAAAACTCAAAAGAGAAACCTTAGAAATGAACAACTATATAGACCGACTAGATGTAACAGACATCTGCAGAATATTACACCCAGTAACACCACAATATGCGTTTTTCTCAGCAGCACATGGAACATTTTCCAAAATAGTCCACATCTTAGGCCATAAAGCAAACCTGGACAGATTCAGAAACACTGAAATTATTCCATGCACACTCTCAGACCATAAAGGCATCAAATTGGAGCTGAACACACATCTCCACCAAAGAAAACACTGTAACTCATGGAGACTGAACAACACATTGTTGAATCAAAAACAATGGGTAATCGAAGAGATCAGAACAGATATCCAACTGTTTATGAAATTTAACAATAAGGAGCACACAAATATCAACTCCTTAGGGACACAACAAAGGCAGTACTCAGAGGAAAATTTATAGCGCTGAGTGCCTACAACAGCAAGTTGGGAAAATGGCAAACCAACTAGTTAATGTCTCACCTTAACCTCCTGGAAAAAGAGCAAAAAACCAACCCTAAACCCATTAGGAGAAAGCAAATTATTAAACTCAAAGCAGAATTAAATGATTTGGAATAAAAAAACTATAGAAAGAATCAACAAAACAAGGAGTTGGTTCTTTGAAAGAATTAACAAAATTGACAACCCCTTAGCAAATCTTACCAAAAAAAGAAGAGAGCATATCGAAATAAACAAAATCGCAGATGAAAATGGTAATATCACGACAGAAATTACCAAGATCCAGAATATCATGAGGGAATACTTCGCAAACCTTTTCGCCAACAAATTTGCAATCTAGAAGAAATGGATGAATTCCTAGACAATATTAACATACCCACACTGAACCAAGAAGAGCAAACCCAACTCAACAGGCCTATTTCAAGCTCTGAAATAGAAATGGAAATTAGACAACTTCCACTTTAGAGCCCAGGGCCAGATGGATTCACAGCTGAATTCTATAAGGTCTTCAAAGCAGAGCTCACACCAATACTCCTCAAGCTCTTCAACGAAATTGAAAATGAAGGTCCTTTACCGAACTCATTCTGTGAAGCCAGTATATCCCTCATCCCCAAACCAGACAGAGATTCATCAAAGAAAGAGATCTATAGACCCATTTCTTTGATGAACATCGAAGCAAAACTTCTCAACAAAATACTGGCCAACCGTCTACAACAACTCATCAAAAAAATTATACACTATGATCAAACTTGATTCATCCAGGGAGGCAAAGCTGGTTCAACATACACAAATCAATTAATATAAATAAACACATCAACAGGAGCAAGGACAAAAATCGCATGGTTGTCTCAATAGATGCGGAAAAGGCATTTGACAAGATCCAAAACCCCTTTATGGTAAAGATGTGGAGAAACTAGGAATTCATGGAACATTTCTCAATGTAATAAAGGCTGTGTATGAGAAACCCACTGCTAGTATTATACTTAATGGTGAAAATCTAAAGCCATTCCCTCTAAAATCAGGAAAGAGACAAGGATGCCCACTCTCTCCACTCCTTTTTAACATAGTACTAGAATTCCTAGGCAGTGCAATAAGGCAAGAAGCAAGCATAAAGGGGATCCAAGTAGGGAAAGAGGAAATAAAACTATCCCTCTTTGCAGATGACATGATTCTGTATTTAAAGAATCCTATAGACTCTACTCCCAAGCTCCTTGAGCTGATTCAAAGCTTTGGAAGGTTAGCAGGCCATAAAATCAACCCTCACAAATCAACTGCCTTCCTTTTTTGCCAACACTGAGAGGAACGAGGCAATAATCAGGAAAGAAAATCCTTTCACAATAGCCTTAAAAAAATAAAGTAAATAGCAATTAGCTTAACTAAGAATGTAAAGGACCGTTTAGATGAAAACTTTCAAACCCTAAAAAGGAAATTAAAGCAGAAGTAAGGAAATGGAAAAACCTCCCATGCTCCTGGATTGGAAGAATCAACATTGTGAAAATGACAATCTTGCCAAGAGCTATCTACAAATTCAATGTAATACCAATCAACATCCCAATGTCATTCTTTAAAGAAATAGAAGAGGCAATTCAAAATTTCATATGGAATAATAAAAGACCCCGTATAGCAAAAACCCTTCTTAGCAGAAAAAACAGCGCTGGAGGAATTTCAATTCCAAACTTAAGACTCTATTACAGAGCTATAATTCTCAAAACAGCTTGGTACTGACACAAGAACAGGCCTGAAGTCCAGTGGAGTAGAACTGCGGAACCAGATATTAAACCACAGACCTATGGCCACCTAATCTTTGACAAGGGAGCCAAAAAAATAGAATGGAAGAAAGATAGCCTCTTCAACAAGTGGTGCTGGCAGAACTGGTTAAACACCTGCAGAAAACTAAAGTTGGATCCTTCTTTGTCACCTTGCACTAGAATTAACTCCAAATGGATCAAAGACCTGGAGGTAAAAGCTGACACACATAAAAGTTTACAGGAAGGAATAGGAGATGCACTAGGCCTCCTTAGCACAGGTCGAAAATTTCTTAATGAGGATCAAGAATCACAACAAATCAGAGAAAGGCTGGATAAGTGGGACTGCATTAAACTGCAGAGCTTTTGTATTGCAACGGATATAGCTAGTAAACTAATCAGGAAGCCTACAGAGTGGGAGAAGATCTTCACCAACCAAACAACGGACAAAGGCCTCATATCTAAAATATATCAACAACTCAAAAAATTGAATCACTCAAAAACTAACCTCCAAAGTAACACCCATCCCATTAAAAATGGGCCAAAGACTTAAAGAGAGTCTTCTCTGAAGAAGAAACAAAAATGGCCTATAGACACATGAAGAAATGCTCCACATCTCTGATCATAAAAGAAGTGCAAATCAAAACAACTCTAAGATTCCACCTCACTCCAGTTAGAATGGCCAGGATCAGGAAAACGAATGACAACAGATGCTGGAGGGGATGTGGCCAGGAGGGATCACTACTACACTGTTGGTGGGAGTGCAAACTCGTTCAACCACTATGGAAAGCAGGGTGGCAGTGCCTCAAAAGGCTAAACATAGAACTCCCCTATGACCCAGCAATTCCACTACTTGGCATTTACCCAACAATCCAGAAACAAGGGCATACTAAACCCACTAGCACAACAATGTTCATTGCAGCACTATTCAACATGAGAAAGATATGGAACGAACCCAGATGTCCCTCAGTTGATGAGTGGATCAACAAGTTGTGGTATTTGTACACAATGGAATTCTATGCTGCTGTCAGAAAGAATGACATCGCCCCATTTGTTAGGAAATGGAAAGACTTAGAACAAATCATATTAAGTGAAGTAAGCCAGACTCAAAGGATCTTAGGCTCAGTAGTTTCCCTCATTCGTCATAATCAGTGGAAACCTTGGGCTCTACTAGCAGAGATTGTCAATAGAGCAAAAGGCCATATATAAGGCCATATAATGTGAAGCTAATTGACAGGAACTCCAGGATATTGAAACAAAAGCCATATAATGAATGATTGTTGTCCTTAATGTACTATGTGGTCTCTCATCTCGTTTGCTGTCCCTTGGTTATCCCATATTGGTATAGTATCTCACTTTATCTTATATATTGAATTTAGTTGTACTTGGATATCTGAAATTTGATAGGGAAGGGGGGAAAACCAAGACGGGTGGGGGGTGTGGAGTTGGAGGGAAATGGGTACCAAGACATGTGAAAAGGTATCAATGTATGTGAATTAATGCACCTTCTATCTGGCAAATATCATCTAACCCTTTTACTAATTACAATAAAAAATTAAAAAATAGAAAGTTGTAGTGTGTGGAGAGGATGATGGGGTCAAATACGTTTCTTCTTAGAAATTTACCTCATCTGGTTGCCCTGGATTTTCCTGGCCTTCTTCTTAGAGAAAGTTCTGTTATACTGGATTTGTGGCTTGGCAATGATCTAGCATGTACATCTTCGAGTAAGACATCCACAAATTCCATGCCTGAGACTCGAGTTTCCTGACCTTTGACAACAGCACAGCAACACCTTTCTTCCTCCTGAGCCACAGGCCAAGTGAGCTGGCTTGAGCTGGTTGTTAGTTACAGTGGCTTGGTTACCAGGGTTCCATATTCTGTTCCATTGTGAGGGAGGCAGGGTCACCTTTCAGGGCCCAATGACCAAAGATCCTTGCTCACAAAAGACCTCACCAAAGACATACTGGAGGCTGAATCTCTCCTCCAATCTCACAATATACATGTGGATGTAGTAAACAGCACACCTTATTTGTCCAATCCCAATGTCTTCCACTAGGCCCAACTACCAGTCTGGTCTCAGACTCAAGGAGCCTTTCTTAGGTAAGATCCAAACAAGGGTCAACATTGCCCTCATGCTTTACAAAACATTTGCTTCACAGTGCCTTCTCTGCCTGCATTTTGCCCCTTGTCGAATTTTTTTGTTTTTGCTAGTCTTGGGACTTGACCTCAGAGTGTGAACATTGTTCTTGGACTTTCTTTAGGCTTTAGCTGTCCCACCGAGCCACAGCACCACTTGCAGCGTTTCGTATGTATGTGGTAATGAGGAATGAAACCTGAGTCTTTTTGCTTGTTAGCCAAGTACTCTACCACTAGGTCAAACACACAGGGCATCTTGCACATATTTTTGACGTCAATCTACTAGGATATTATTAGGTTTTGTATCCTAATCAATTTTTTCCTGATGATTAGCTTTGCTGTCATGTGGAAAAAATGCAAGAGGGAAAAACACAGAAGAATTCGTGAAATTAAAAAAAAGCATTAGACACAGTTAAGTGTTCATTCTTTGTAGGAGAAAAGATATTTGGATATGATGATGATGATGATGACTTTATAATTACTATGTCAGGGTTGAGAGTTTGGCATAGTGGTAGAGTGCTTGCCTAGCATCCATGAAGATCTGGGTTTGATTGCTCAGTATCACATAGATAGAAAATCTAGATGTGGCACTGTGGTTCAAGTGGCAGAGGGCTAGACTTGAGAAAACCCGAGGACAGTTCTCAGGCCCTGAATTCAAGCCCCAAGACTGGCAGAAAGATAAAAGAAAATAAAAATGCTTTTTACGAGCTAATTCACTCACAGCATTTGCTTCTGAAATCTTCGCTTCTGCATCTTGTGAAATACCCCTTTCCCTCAACGTAGACAAGAAAAACAGATCCATCCCATGGTCCACTGTGAGGCCACTGGTTGGGCTAAGAGCTAGTCGTGCAGCAACACATAAGTTTTATTCTAATACTTTCCAAACTTTGTACTCAAATATGCTACCGACTTACCAACTTAGGTCAGTTATCCTTATGCTATACCTTTTCTTCATGACTACAATATTCGTACACTCCTACGTTAATCCTTTTGTACCTCCCCTGACCTCTCTCATTCTTTTTTCTATCTCTGTACCTCTGCTCGTCTTTCAACCCTTATACTGCACGGATCTACACTTGATGTCTGTTGAGCAATATTGTATATGTAGGTGGTTAATTATTCTCTATGCTCAGAGGGACTTAAAGACAATAGAGATTGGATTGAGAGGCTTATTGTTTTGGGTATAAATCGCTTATCAGTGGTTGTATTAGACTGGTCTGTAAGTGCACAAAAAGAAAGAGTGATAATACCAATCAAAACTTGTGAACATCTAGTGTCTGCCAGCTACAGAGGTCTAGGTTGGTTATACCTGAAAAACTATAATCGTATTTAGTAGTAATCCTGCTCCCATTTACAAATGGGCAGAACAAGAAACTGAATAAAAATGTCAAATCAAGAAACAACATCCCCCACCCAATGTAAATAGACAATGGAACAGTCACTGGCAAACCTAGAGGACAGTCTTCCAAGTGCTACACAAATGCAATTGATAAACATCATTAATGGAAAATGTGAAAATATAAAGAAAGAGATAATGGAGGTAGGCATAGCTGAACAAGAGGAAAGCAAAAACAAGGTGATAAGTGAAAAAGAAGAAGCCATAAAGGAGGCCATAATAAAGGTTTTTCAAAGAAAGATTGATGAATTCATAGAATCCACAAATAAAAACGGGACCAAACTCCAGCAAATGTCCAAAGAAAATAAAGCTACTGAGCTAACCACTCAAAAGGAAATCAAGGAGATAAGGAAATCCATACATAATGTAAAACAAGAGACGCAAGGCATAAAAAGTGAGCAATTAGAAGCAAGGGAGATGAAAAATAAAGTAGATAGCTTTGATAGCAGGTTAGACAATGCAGAGGAGAGAATTTCCGGGGCTGAAGATAATTTAGGTGTTATAAAGAACAGAAAATGAGTCATTCCAAATCTAGGAAATAAGAGAGAGCGCTTCAGGAGGTCCAAGATACAATTAGGAAGCCTAATTTAAGGCTAGTTGGTATTGAGGAGGGCGTGGAGAAAGAGGTCAATGGTATTGGAAATATACTTCAGGGAATCATCTCAGAGAATTTCCCAAATATCCAGAAGGGCAGGCCCATCCAGATACGAGAAGCTTTTAGAACCCCAAACAGACCTGACCAGAAAAGAACATCCCACCGCCACATTGTGATCCGAACTGGATCAATAGAAACGAAAGGAAAGATCCTAAAGTCAGCCAGGTAAAAGGGATCAGTAACCTATAAAGGCAAACCAATCAGAATAACCCCAGATTTCTCAGAATAGACCATGGAAGCAGGAAGTGACTGGAGGCATATGTGTCATGCCCTTAAATCAAATAACTACCAACCAAGAATACTGTAGCCAGCTAAGCTCTCATTTATAACTGAGGGAACAATAAAACATTCCATTCCAGGGAAAAGATGCAACAATATGTCGAAACAAAACCAACACTACAGAGAATTCTCAATGATGCTCTATACATACAAAACCAAAATAAATGCATTATAGGGAAAGAAATGGCACATAAACAGCATACCATCTAAGGACCACAAGAACTATCAAGACACAGGCCCTACTAAAAGCTTTTAAAAATGGTAGGAACTAATAAATATCTCTCAATCCTAACTCTCAATATCAATGGACTTAACTCTCCAATTAAACGGCACAGGCTGTCTAGTTGGATCAAAAAGCAAGAGCCATGGTTCTGCTGTCTTCAAGAGACACATCTTAACCAAAAACAATCATCTTTTGAAAGTGAGAGGTTGGAATAAACTCTATCAAGCTAAATGCCCCCATAAACAGGCTGGAGTGCCATCCTCATATCAGATACAACAGACTTCAAACTAAAATTAGTAAGAAAAGACAAAGAAGGTTACAACATACTACTAAAGGTATCTTTCCTCCAGGAAGACATAACGATTCTAAATATTTACACACCCAATCCTGGAGCTTCAGACTTCATCAAGCAAACTTTACTTACACTGAAACCATACATAGATCGAAATACAGTGATTGTTGGTGAGTTTAACACACCACTCTTACCTATGGACAGATCAACAAGGCAAAACCTCAAAACAGAAACCTTAGAACTGAACAACTATATAGACCGACTAGATGTAACAGACATCTGCAGAATATTCCACCCAGTATCACCACAATATACGTTTTTCTCAGCAGCACATGGAACATTTTCCAAAATAGACCACATCTTAGGCCATAAAGCAAACCTGGACAGATTAAGAAACACTGAAATTATTCCATGCACACTCTCAGACCATAAAGGCATCAAATTGGAGCTGAACACACATCTCCAACAAAGAAAACCCTGTAACTCATGGAGACTGAACACCACATTGTTGATTCAAAACCAATGGGTAATCGAAGAGATCAGAACAGATATCCAACTGTTTATGAAATTAACAATAAGGAGCACACAAATATCAACTCCTTAGGGACACAACTCATGAGGAGAAAGCAAATTATTAAAATCAAAGCAAATTAAATGATTTGGAATAAAAAACTATACAAAGAATCAACAAAACAAGGAGTTGGTTCTTTGAAAGAATTAACAAAATTGACAAGCCCTTAGCAAATCTTACCAAAAAAAGAAGAGAGCATATCGAAATAAACAAAATCGCAGATGAAAATGGTAACATCACGACAGAAATTACCAAGATCCAGAATATCATGAGGGAATACTTCTCATACCTTACCCAAAAACAATCATCTTTTGAAAGTGAGAGGTTGGAATAAACTCTATCAAGCTAACTGCCCCCATAAACAGGCTGGAGTTGCCATCCTCATATCAGATAAAATAGACTTCAAACTAAAATTAGTAAGAAAAGACAAAGAAGGTTACTATATACCACTAACCGGATCTTTCCTCCAGGAAGACATAACGATCCTAAATATTTACACACCCTTTTGAAGATTCTCAAAAGATTGAAGATTCTGCCAGTGTAAGTTAGATTCCGGCATTGATATTAAATAATGCAATGAGTAGGGATTTATATTTGAAATATCACTGTTGACAAAAGCTAACACACATTTGCTTAGTAATTGCTTTTGATTTTCCAAGAAGTTCAGTACAAGCTAACATGTGTGGCATATATCGACTGGGAGAAATGATTCAGAATATGTGACTCATTTGAACAGGAGTCAGTGAAAGATACAGAAGCAGGATACCCATATTGTGATAATTTGTATCTTTTTCATATTTTGTGTTTGTTATTAATTCCATTTGTAGTGTACATTTCTAGATAAAAACTTTTAAAATATTTCCAAACAATTCATTTCAACAGCAAAAAAACACTTATATGCCTGATAAAATTCACAGAATCCAAATTTTTCCATATTATTTTTTGTTTTTTGTTTTTTTTTTTTTGGTGGGTCATAGATCTTGAACTCAGCCAGGGCACTATTCCTGAGCTCTTCAGCTCCAGGTTACCACCTTACCCTGGAGCCAAGCCCCACTTCCAATTTTTTAAAAGTAAATTGGAGATAAGAGTCTCAGGTCTTTTTGTGCCAGGATGGCTTTAAACCTTGATCCTCAGATCTCAGCCTCCTGAGTAGCTAGGATTATAGAAGTGAGCCACCACCCCATTATGCTCAGCTTTCTGGTTTTTTTTTAAACAAGCCCTTTGGCTGGAACTCGGTCTGATCACTGTCTTTCAGCTTTCCTCAAGCCTAGTGATCTTCTACTTGAGCCACAGCACTACTTCTGTTTTTTTCCGTGTATGTGGTACTGCGGAATTGAACCTTCGTCTTCATACAAGCACTCTACAACTATGCCAAACTCCCAGCCCCTCCACATTAGTTTTTATGATAGATCTTTCCATGCATCCAGGTTGGCTAGAAATCCTTCTTGAGTTTCCCAAGATCAGGGAGTATAGGTGTGTCCCATCCTGTGTGGCTACATAACCATTGTTTAGGGTACAGTTCTCTCTTCATTCTACCCATCTAGAGCAATTTTCATCTTCCATGTATAATCATTAAACATTCAGCTCCTGTTCCTCTCTACTCCATTCTCTGGAACCATCGTGCTTTTTGGCTCTAAGGGTTTGTTGATCCTTGGAAGCTCTGGAAGGGAAAACATACGCTAGCTCTTCCTTTATGACTGCTGTATTTTTAGTTTACTGTAATCAAGATTCCTCTGTAAAATATAGTAAAATGTTCTTCCTTTTCAATGCATTGTTTTGCATATTTCTATCTTTGGATTATTATTAATAGTTGTGAATGGATTCTCCACATATTTGTCCTAGTCTCTGCTTTCTCTTCCGTTAGGTACAAATCTAGAAATTGAAGTGTTGGACCATATTTCTATGTAATTCTATATTTAGAACTTTTTTAGCACTCTCCACGCAATTTTTGATTGTTTTATATTCCTTGCAGAACTATTCCAAAGTTCTACTTCTTCTCACTACCTTCCCAGTAATAGTTAGAATTTGAAAGTTGTTTTTTTGTATGTGTGTATGTGTGTGTGTTTGTGTGTGTATGTGGATCTTTTTGTTTAAAATTATATTTATATTAACATATTTAAAGTAATGATTTCATTGTAATTTTAATTTTTCTCATGACTGTTAATATTGAACTTCTTTCTATATTTTGAACTACTATTTCTATATATTCTTTTTAGAGAATCCTCTCCAATCTCCAATTTTTTTCCCTTTTTTTGTGGGGTAGTGGGGAAAGTCATGGGGCTTGGACCTTGGGCAGTGAGCTCTTTAGTTTAAGGCTATTGTCCTACCCTGAGTATTGCCCCTCAGTTCTTCTGCTCACAGATCCCTACCCCTCTTCTCATTATATACAGAACAAAGGTCATCCTCAGACTTTTTGAAAAAGTAAAACATACAGTAAATTTGTAGTATACAACAGCAAGAAATAAATTTCTTGCCAGGTGCAGTGACTTCTACCTGTAATCCTAGCTACTCAGATATCAGGCTGATATCTAAAGATTTGGTTCAAAGCCAGCCTGGGCATTAGAAAGTCTATGAGACTCTCATCTACAGTTAACCACTAGAATATGGGAAATGGCACTGTGGCTTCATAGGTAGGGTGATAGCCTTGAGTTGAAGAGCTCAGGACAGTGCCCAGGCCCAGAGTTCAAGCCTTACAAATCCCCCAGCCAAAAAAAAGAAAAAAAAGTTTCTTCCCCAAGTGATTATTATGCCAGACATAGAACATTAACATTCTGGGTGTACTTCACAGTATTATTACTTGATACCCTAAGATTTTGCAATATTCTCACAGTACCAGCATATGTCATCATATAATGTAGTTCCTTTTCAATGGAATAATTACATTTATAACCTAAATCTACTCCCCCGACTTATTTTTGTCGATAACACAATTGCTCTACCATGATATGCCACAAGCCATTAAACATTTTATGGTGGGTAATTGGAAAGGAGTCTCATGGAATTTTGTGCTAGGCTGGCTTTGAACCATGGTCCTCAGATCTCAGTCTCCTGAGTAGCTAGGATGACAGGCGTGAGCCACCAACACCTGGCTTGCCTTTTTATTTTTTTGTGGGTCTTGGGACTTGAACTCTGGGCCTAGGCACCATCCCTAAGCTTTTCAGGTCAATATTTCATGTAAGTCTAAACATTTAAGTAAAGGAATACAATTCCAACAAAAAAAGAATAAAATTCCAGACATGGTGTGTTTATAACTCAGTGCTAATTAGTTGATGAAAATGTGCCATTCCAGAAGCTGGTGTCATTTGATGATGTAGCTGTGGATTTCAGCTGGGAGGAGTGGCAGCATCTGGACAATGCTCAGAGAACCCTGTACAGAGATGTAATGCTGGAGACCTACAGCAACCTGGTGTCCTTAGGTGAGCAAAAGTCAAATTCACTTGCAAGGCCAAGTGCCTTGTTATTTTGCAGATACGTGAATGTCTATCAAACTTTCAATACTATTTAAATGAAAGATTGCAGGCCCTGAGAAGTATCATTACTTTCTAAAGAAAACCTAAGGTAATTTTGTACTCATTCTTCAGGATACCTTCAGGATACTTTGACAACAGTTCTAAATTATGTTTCCTCTAATGGAGACGACATTCCAAACTTACACAGTAATTGTAAGTGGATAAACAATCCAGAATAGAGTATATATCATTATTGGAAATAGGATCTACAAATCACTAAACAGTGAGTTTATAATGGAAACCTGGCACTAGGTGCAATGTTTCATGCCTGTAATCTTAAAATATTCAGGAGGAAGAGATCTAAGAATTCTAATTTGAAGCCAGCAATGGCATAAAAATTGCCATGAAACTCTATAACTCCAAGTAACCCCTCAAAAATGTTAGTGGAGTGTCAAGAGTTTGACTTAGTGGTTGAGTGCTTGCCTAGCATGCATGAAGACCTATGCATGTAAGTGGAGCTGGGACTCAAACTGGTATTTTTCTAGCCTTGAGCAAGACAGCTAAGTTTATGCCATACAAAATGAATCCAGAGCTGGGGAAAAGTCAACCATGGAGCCAGTGAGAAATGAGAAAAAAGATTTAATAGGTAACTTGTGAGTAGGATGTCTGCGAACTTAAAGAAATGATGACACAGCATAAGCAATAATTCTCTACTGTTTGTAATTTACAGGGCCCTGTGTTCCCAAACCTGTATTAATTGACAAGCTAGACCACTGTGCAGAACTCTGGATAGGAAATTCCTCTGACAAGAATATCACAGGTGAGTGAATTCATCTTCATATTGATGTTGGAGCCTGAGCCCCATTGGTAAGTTCATGTTGTGATGTACTGAGCAATAATATTCTTAGTTACCCTAAATCCTGTGTGGAACCTATGGAATTCTTTGTGAATGAATCAAGAATCATTTTATTTTCCCAATCCTATGCTTGGTCTCAGGGCCTGAGCATGGTCCTTGGGTTTTCTCAAGGCTAGCTCTCTACTTCTTGAGTCATAGCACCACTTCTGGCTTTTTCTTTGTATGTAGTACCAAGGAACTGAACCAGGTCTTTGTGCATGCTAGCCCAAACCACCGGCACCAAGAATCATAGGGTGATATGATGAGTTCTATGTGGCAGTAGAGTTAAAGTTAGATTTCTCTGTAGAAATCACTGTGAAACAAAATAAAATGAGAAAGCCATGAGCCCGTGGCTCATGCCTGTAATCCTAGCTACTTAGGAGGCTGAGATCTGAGGATCAAGGTTCAAAGACTGACCTATCACAAAAACACCTTAGACTCTTCTCTCCAATGAACCAATAGAAAATGGGAAGTGGGGTTGAGTCTAAAGACATAGGGCAGTAGCCTTGAGCTGAAGAGCTCAGGAAGAACAGCCAGGTCTAGAATTCAAGTCCCATGACTGCAAAACAAGAAAGAAAGAAAGAAAGAAAGAAAGAAAGAAAGAAAGAAAGAAAGAAAGAAAGAAAGAAAGAAAAAAAGAAAGAAGAAAGAGGGAAGAAAGAGGGAAGAAAGAGGGAAGGAAGGAAAGAAAGAAAGAAAGAAAGAATGAATGAATGATATTTCATTCCTTTAAAACTAAGACTATAAATGATTGAGCAAACAAGGAATAAGTCAGGGCATTATTCTCTGATAAGGATAATATCTTTTTGCTGGTAGGAAGAGACTGGTATTCAGAACCAGACCTTTCCACCAGAAATTGAGCCTAGTGGTAGAGTGCTTGCCTAGCATGCACAAAGACACAGGTTTGATTCCTTATTACAACACACATAGAAAAAGCCAGAAGTAATGACTTCATTGGTAGGGTTCTAGTCTTGAGAAAACCCAAGGACAGTGGTTAGGTCCTAAGTTCAAACCCAGGAATGGAAGGGAAAAAAAACAACAAAGTTTCAATCAACATAAGAAAATTAACTAGACAATGAGCTGGGGATTTTCTGGTCTTCCATGGTTCTAAGGGACAGGAGTGATAAAAAAGGAATTTTTATAAGACTTCAAATGGAAAGAAATAAATTTCAAAATTCCCACAAATACCTAAATTGAGACTTTAGTGAGAAGTTGTAACTGAAGGGATATAGGTGTAAGTCCTTACTCTCAAGAATCATTCTTGCTTGGATCAAAGCCAACAGACATATACACCAAACTTGTGGCCGCAGAATCTAGAAAAATTCGTGTTCCTCACTTAATGGTTAATAAGCAAACAGCATTGAAACTGGGTAAGATAATCCTATCTGCTACTCAGGACCTGAGACTCTTATCTCTAGTTAACTCTTGAAAAGAGGAAGTGGGGCTGTAGCTCAAGGATAGGGGTTATAGTCTTCTGCTGAAGTGTTCAGGGACAGGGCCGAGGCCTATGAACTACAAAAAAAAGAAAAGAAAAGAAAAGAAAGTTTTAAAAAGATGCAAAACAGCACAATATTTAGAGTATTTCTCAAAAATAAAAGAAAGGCAGCTATTCCTCAATGTATAAACAAAACAGTATTTGAAAAAAAACAGCTGCAGGTATATTATAGGTAGTACTCAGCTTAAAACTGTAGCAATACATGGATGTGTAATTTCAATAAATATTTCCTGTGATATAAAAAGAGAACTATTATATAAGTACCGCGCTCTAACCGATTGCGCCACTGGAGCACTCCTTTGCTGTCCCTTGGTTATCTCATATTGGTATAGTATCTCACTTTGTCTTCTGATTTATTGAATTTATTTGTATTTGGATATTTGAAATTTGATAGGGAAGGGGGGAAAATCAAGACGGGTGGGGGGTGTGGGGGGGGAGGGATACGGGTACCAAGACATGTGAAAGGGTATCAATGTATGTGAATTAATGCACCTTCTATCTGGCCAATATCATGGAACCCTTTTACTAATTACAATTAAAAAAATACAAAAAAAAGAGAACTAAAACACAGAAAAACATTATTGGTCATTGTAAAATATCATTTTCTTAATATGTTAGGGAGAAAAGCATATATTTCTCACAAATCAATTTCCACTTTTATATTTTAAAATATCTAACACTTAGGATGGGAAAGTAAAGTCATTACCTTTACAGTAAGGAATATTTGTATCTCATGTATGTTTGTGTCTTTTTTTCTATGACTCATTTTAGATGTCCAGGTAATGGAAAATGTGTTCAAGACCTGCCAGGAAAGTCCACATGAATGTCTTTGTGAAGTAGCAGTTGCAAGTAGTATCGAAGTGGAGGAAAACGTGAGATTTGCAACAACTTTAAATTTGAGCTCTACACATAATCCAGAGCTGATTAGTAATAACGGTAACAACTTAGGGGTGAGGACTGAGGAGTTCATTAAGTGTCAGAACATGCTTCTGTCTCCTAAGCCTGATGAGATGCATGCTGCATATAGATCTCGTATGTCTCCTGTTCTTAAAAAATCCATCGGCTATTCTGAGCATTTTATTCATGATTGTGACAGTCCAAAAGATCTGCAGTATCATAATTCTGTTCTCCCTGCCCAAGAAATTCTTCAGGGAGGGAGGAAAACTGCTAAATGTACTGTGTGATGAAAAATATTGTACTTAACACCGACCATCACTACACATCCGAAAATGTACACAGGAGAGACTCCTCATACATGTAGTGAATGTGAGAAATCTTTCAGTAATGAAATACGCCTTACAATACCTCAGAGCAAATATCCTGAGATATGTGATGCGTACATCAAGTGTGAAAATTAATTTCTGAGAAGTCAGACCTGACGCTCCAACCTCGAACTCCAACAGAAGACAAACCTTATGAATATGAGGAACGTAATAAAATTTCTGCCCAGAATTCAGCTCTCAGCACACATCAGAGATCTCATACAGAAGAAAAATCTTATGAATGGGATAAATGTGGGAAGACTTTTAGACTGAAATCATACCTCACTTTGCACCAGAGAAGACACACAGAAGAGAAACCTTATGAATGTAACAAATGTGAAAAGTCTTTCACCCAGAAGATACACCTTCGGGTTCATCAAATAACACACACAGGAGAGAAATCTTATAAGTGTAATGAATGTGGAAAGTCTTTCCAAGGGAAGGGAAAACTTCGTGTTCATCAGAGAATACACACAGGACTGAAACCTTATGAATGTAACCAATGTGTAAAGTCTTTCAGACAGAAATCTTCCCTCAAATTGCATCAAAGAACACACACAGGAGAGAAACCTTATGTGTGCAACAACTGTGGAAAGACCTTCAAGTGGAAGTCATATCTTGATGGGCCAAATAGAACACACACAGGAGAGAAAACTTATGCATGTAGTGAATGCGGAAAGTCTTTCAAATGGAAGGTAAAACTCCATGTTCATCAGAGAATATACTCAGGAGAAACACCTTATGAGTGTAACATATGTGGAAAGTCCTTCACACAGAAGCCAAACCTCAACATGCATAAGACAATTCAAACAGGAGAAAAACCTTATGAATGTAACCGATGTGGAATGTCTTTCAAATGGAAGTCTTCCCTCAAATTGCATCAGAGAACACACACAGGAGAGAAACTGTACGAGTGCATCAAATGTGGTAAGACCTTCAGATGGAAGTCACATTACAGGAGGCATAACAGAATTCACACATATTAGAAACCTTAGGAATATAACCAAAGTTGAAAGTCTTTCGTGCAGTATTCACCCTTCAGAAAGCGTAAGAGAGTTCACACATATGAGAATCCTTAGCAATGTAATAAATAGGAAAGACTTTTTAGTCTGTGGAAGAAAACTCAGCTTGTGTCACAGAACCAACACAAGATAAAACCCTTAATGAATGTAGCAAATGTTCAGTCTTTTCCCCAGAAGGCACAAGTCAAGATTTATCACTAAACACCCACAGGATAGAATCCTATGAATAAAATGAAAGGGAAATTTTTTTGAAGAACTCATAGTTGAGTTTGCATGATACCACACAGACACAGGATAAAAATCGTATGAATATAAGAATATGAAAAATCCATCATGAACGCATGACTAAGTATAAAATGCACATAGGAGAAAAAAACCTTATGAATATTACAAATGTGGAAAATGTTTGACCTGGAAGGCATACTTCTGTGTTCATCACAAACCTGATTCCCATAGAAGAAAAGAAAACTAATGAATAGAACAAATGTGCAATGACTTTTAATCAGAAGTCAGTCTTCAGTACATTTCAGAACATACACAATAGAGAAATTCTGAGTAATGAAAAACATTTAGCTATATATAGAATCTCTGTATATGGGAGCATTAAGGTATGTCTTCTAAACAAAGTCAACCTTCAGCAAGCATTAAGAGCACTCACAGAAGAAATAATAGCATGTAGGAAAACCTTTGTCAGAAACCTCTAAAAGCTGACTGTGTGGCTTAGTGGTAGAGTGCTAACCTATCAAGGATGAAGGCCTGGGTTAGATTCCTCAATACTACGTGAAAAGAGCAAGCCAGAAGCAGCACTGTGGTTCAAATGGTAGAGTGCTAACCTTGAGCAAAAGTAGCTCAGGCCCTGAGTTCAAGCCTAAGGATTGGAGAGAGAGAGAGAGAGAGAGAGAGAGAGAGAGAGAGAGAGAGAGAGAGAGAGAGAGAGACAGACAGACAGACAGACAGACAGACAGAGAGAGACAGAAAGAGAGAAAAAGAGAGAAAAGAGAGAGAAACGGGAACTTCTAAATTTTACAGAGATAGAGAAGGAGAGAGAGAAGGAGACAGAAACTAATTTCTAAACTTTACAGTCTTTCTATTTCTTTACAAATTCGTCTATGTCATTCTTTCTGACAGAAGCACAGAATTCCATTGTGTAAAAATACCATATTTGATCTACTCATCAACTGACGGGCATCTGGGTTGGTTCCATACCTTTGCCATAGTAAATAGTGCTGTGATAAATGTTATTGTTCTAGTGAATTTAGTATGTCCTATCTGGCCGATTGGCAAGTAGTGAAATTGCTGGATCACAGGGGAGCTCTATGTTTAGTCTTTTTGGGATACTGCCATAGTGCTTTCCATAGTGGTTGAACGAGTTTGCAATCCCACCAGCAGTGTAGTAGTGATCCCTCCTGGCCACATCACCTCCAGCATACGTTATTAGATTTCTGGATCTTGGCCATTCTTACTGGAGTGAGGAGGAAAAGGGAAAGAGGAACTGAAACTTTCTCTCCTTACAGATGACATGATTCTGTATTTAAAGAACCCTATAGACTCTACTCCAAATCTGTTTGAGCTGATATAAAACTTTGGTAAGGTAGCAGGGTATACAATTAACCCTCAATGTCAACTGCCTTCCTATATGCCAACAAATGAGAGGAATTAGGCAAGAATCAGGATAGCAACTCATTTTGCTATCAAAGAAAATAAAATACCTAGGAATTAACTTAGAATGTAAAGCACCTTTTTGATGGAACTATAAACCCTGGAGAAGGAAATTAACGCAGAACTGAGGAAATGCAAAAACCTATGCTCCTGGTTTGGAAGAAGTAATATTGTAAAAATGGCAATCTTGATAAGGACTATCTACAAATTCAGTGCAAGATTCATCAAGATCAGAATGTCATTCTTTAAAGAAACAGAAGAGGAAATCCAAAATTTCACTTGGAATAATAAAAGACCCCTTATAGTCTGTCTTCTTGCATGATACATAAAGTTTAATCTCACCTTCTCCACCAAAATCTCACCTTTCTCATTGAGACATAGGTGGCCCTGTTTACTAGCAGCAAAGGCTCAAACGCGCAGTTTCAGGTGTCACCACTGCCTCTGTTACTGGGTAGATCCAACTCTGTCATCGATTCTGAGGTCTGCTCTGGGAGTCTTGGTCACAAGTTGTTCTGTGGCATCTGCTGCCAGCCTGTGCCTATTTGCTTCCTTTTCCTCCAGCAGCCTACAACAGGGAATGAAGTTAAGGCGCTGATGCTCTCCTTCATATGCAGGGCAGGATGAGCCCAACCCTCCCTCATCTTCCTCTTCCAAATTTTGGGAAAAAATGTGCTGGCTGAAGTCCTCAGGTGTGGCGCATGGCTGATCCACACTTTTAATCCAGGCTGGTCAGGAGGCTGAGATCTGAGTATGGAAGTTCCAAGTCACCTAGAACAGGAAAGTCTGATAGATTTTTACTACCAAAATAAAAACAGCTGGGAATGGAGTTTGTGCTCCAGTGGTAAAGGGCTAGTCTTGAGTACAAATACTTAGTGCCCAGGCCCTGAGTTCAGGCTCCAGCACTGCCAACAACCTCACTTTAGTGAGATTTTAGCTTTATCCATGTAGGCACATCTCACTGGAATCTTTGCTGGTAGAGATAGTCTTCATAATTTTGTCTCAAGGTAAAGGTCCTCCTGGGGTAGTACACAAAAGGTGTCATGGAGAGAGGAGCCCCACTTGAAGATGGCATAGGTCAAGCCAGCATGGAGTTGGCACATCAGTCTTTTTCCTAGCACCACCTACCAGTGAATGTCAAATGACATTGATTGTTGTGGGATTGTGTGATTGAAGTGCCCCATTAAGGGCAGTGTTAGCACATCCAAACTTGGATACCAGGAATGCTGAAATCTCAAATCTAAGATTTCTGTTGGCTACAGAAATGCTGGTGTGTCTGTGATTCACTAAAAGTTCAGGTGCAAAGATTCTGAAGCTTGATGCCATGTGTTTATTCCATTTAGTAAAATTATTTTAATGCACTGTATAAGTTAAAACATTTGATAAGAGTCAGGGGTAGTGAAAACATTGTTCTTGAATTCAGGTGTCTGGCAGGGTAATGGGGGGGTGTTGGTGGCTGGGACTATGAAGCTGGAGCTGCTATCAAACCATGGATCATGTTCCTCTTTGTCTGGGAGAAATGACTCCAAAGATGAAATTTGAATGGTGAGGAAAAGATGATGATGTACTCAGGAAATTTCTCCTAAACAAATGCTCATGTGGAAGTGGGATGGGGGCTGGGCATGTCTGAGGCAGAGCTTAAGGGGGCTTCTCATGGCGTTGAGAACGTTCCTTGCGACTTCAGGCATGCAGCAGGGTGTTTTAGATGACCATTGTGAGATGGATGGAATAAGACTGGAGACAAGATGAATGCTGGGATCCTGCAATGCTCTTGCATGAGTGGCTGGTGGCTCACCTGAAAGAACTAATTATGTCTAAAAAAGAAATCAGGAATTTGTTTTGATTAGATAATACCTGTGATCCGAGGCGTATTCAGGATCCTGATCTTAGTATTGTGGTTTAAAACCAACCCAGGAAAGGGAAAAATGCATGAGACTCATACTCCCAGTTTAGAGCAAGAACAAAGATTGAAGTAGAGCTGTGGCTCAAGAGCTAGAGTGCTACCTTGAGCAAAGAAAACCTAAGAAAAAGCTCCAGGTCTTGAGTTCAAGGCCAGGAATGAAAGAAGGAAGGTAAAAAAAGGGAAGTATGTGAGGAAGGGAAATATTTAAATGAAAGAGAGAAGGAACTAGAAATTTAAAACTAGAGAATATTTAAAAGTCATCAGTCCTTCTAAGAAAAGTGTTGGAGTATGGGTTCTATATGTGGTGAACTGGAAGCCCAGCAGTGACTTGTTAACCAAAGAGTCACCATGATGAGCAAAGGATAGAAATCTGCATGAGCCTCTTAGCGGATGGAGTCACAGAAGAGAACCTCAGCTCCCATCCCATAGTTAGAAGTATATAGAGATGGGGAAGTTGGCATCACCTTGATGTCATTGTGTCCATGGAGACTGGAAGCCATGGCTCTGTGAAAGCACAATGTTCTGGTTACTGAGCTGGGAGGCTGAGGAGAGCCAAGTCCTGGCCATGAAGAAATCAGGGTGGCAGCAGAGCAACTCTGCTGCAGTGTGTGCCTGCTTGGCTGTTCTTATTCTGTGGTGGATCAGGCCGGAACGGGTGATAGTAACTGTTTTGTGGTCACAAGCCCTTCACCAAGAGCTTCCTCTGGGATCCTCATAAGCTAGAGGGTGGCTGGTGGTGGGATGTGTGTGGGGTGGAAGTGACAGAGGGACGTACACATGGCAAGGTGGGTGAAGAGATGAGAGGAATGATGAGAGCCCAGTTCATTGGTTTCCAAGGTTAATGGGTGGGAGGTAGATAGGCATGATGGAGGAATGATGGAGGCAGAGGAAGGTGGTGACAGAGTGAGGCCATCTGTAGTGCCAGCCTGGCCATCATCTGAAGCCCATAGGCAGCTTCCTGATCCTTCACTTAGTCCTGCTCCTTGTGGAGGGAATGTCACGTGTACCCAGAGCTAGGGGTGGGGCAATGTCAGTAGCACCTGGAAAACCATTGGCCTCTACCTGGGTGAGGGGTGGTTATGGCTCCCATGCTGGGTGGCCTGATAGCTATGGAACAGATCTCTCCTTAGCTACCACAGTCAGTGGCTGCTCTCCATCTAGGGTTAGGGCACCTGCTCAGCCATCAGGACACCCCATGCCAGGACAGAGGCCTACAATTCAGATGGCAGCACAGGGGTGAAGATGATCTCACCGTAGCCCTAGTTACATGGCTGTCCCTGCATGCAGGACAGGATGAGCTGGGGGAAGATGTTCTCTGTGTTTTTCCACAGCCTATCCCGGCCTCTTCTTGTGTCTGATTAGACCAAGAGAGTACCAGGTTTCCTCTCATAGTCCTGGTTCTTTTTCTTTTACAGTCATGAGGCTTGAACTCAGGTCCTGGGTACTGTCCCTGAGCTCTTTTGCTCAAGGTTGATGCTCTACCATTTGAACCATAGTGACATTTCGAGCTTTTCCTTTTCATGTGGATCTCTGATATGTCCAGTGCTGTGCCTGCAGGGAGGCACTCACCCCACAGACAGAGCCACGTCTGCCGTGACTGTGACTGCCCACAACCCTCACACCCACTCCTTGCACACCCCTCGACTCCAGTTTTAGCTCCTCTTGGACTGGGTGTCCAGCCTACCCCTTCCTACACTCACAAAGGGTCTACAATTGTCTTCCCAGGGTCCTTTCTTCTGCCAGCCAGAGTACAGACTGTGCACATCTTGACGATCACAGAGCTCAAAGCCAAAGGCTGAGATGCAGAAGGGGGTGACCCAGTAGCTTCACAGGGCCCATGGATCATCCTGTGCATCCCCCAGCCTGTGACTTCCCCCACCCCCTTGGCAGGGAAGCTCCATGCCCACATCCTGATCCCTGGTCCCCTCCAATTCCATTCTCCCTTGGATTTTGCAGACTGTCTACCATCAGGATCTAAAATTCTATTCATCACTTTATGTCCTTATCACTGATTTGCTATTTTGGCAGGATCTCCCCGTGCCTGGAGAGTGGGCATGTCATGTATTCTCTGTGGAGAAGTTGCCCCAGGAGAAGAAATATGCACTTCATGTGAGTTGTGGACAGGGAAGGAGGGCTCCCTAGGATCAGAAGCCACAGGCGGGGTGCAGATGGGGGAATGCTAGGGGCCCCAGGGGACAGTGGGAGTTAGGGCACAGTTGGTTCCTTCTGCAGGGTTGACACCGCTTCACAAACCCAACAGAATGAGGTTCACATTACAGATGTCAGAGACAGTGCAGATTGCCAATGGGCGCAGGGTTCACTGTCAACCCCAGATGCTGGCTGCATGCTGGGATGCATGCAGAGATGTTTTCAAGATCAGGTAATGAGGATGTTGCAGGGTGTAACCATTCTTTTCAGATGGCTCTCTACCTCTCTTGAGCTTCATCTTTATCTTTGGCTTTTTCTTGGCAGTTAACTGGAAATGAGACTTTCATGGACTTTCATTTCTGGACTGGCTTCAAACAGAAGGTATGCACAGTTTTCAAACCATACCCTACTGAAGAAGGGAAGCTTGATCTGGTGCTTAACTGGGTTGCACTTTGGCTCCGTTTGCTATGCCTCACGGGAGGGGGCTCATCATTTGTAGAGTAAGATCTCATGACCTTCAAAGCCAAATGCTACCTGAAAGTTCAGGGTCCCAGCCTATGTGTTGGGCCGGGGTGAATACATTCTCTGTTATGCTGGGTCATCAACCCATGTTTTAAGGTGGAAGTAGGCAGTGCCACATTTGATAAGAACATCTGCCAGAGATTGTCACCTCATGAAAGCAGATTCTAAATTTGTATTCCATTTCCTGTGGTGGAGATATCCCTTCCAAGTTAGACAGGCTCACATCCACCTGCAGGTCACACTCCTAATGCACCCTTGAGTGTCCTCATGGTATTGTGATCTAAGTTTGTAGGGAATGCTGGTTCAGTCCATGAATTAGCTGGACAAGTGATGACAAACGTGTTGAGGATTAATATGAGAACAATTTAAGAAGCCCTGGAGGAGCAACAACCTGACCCTCTGTGGTGCTATAAATCTGATAGGATGTTCCAGACTGAGAAACAATCACATGGCTGTGTGTTTGGCATCCAGACAAGTGAGTGCATGCCTTAGCTGTCAGCCAATACAGAGGAGGACATGAATAAGTGGGTGGAAAGCATCTGTCAGACCCCTGTCTGGGGGCAGGTGGAGAGAACATAGGAAGGTAGATACCATGGCTGTGGTGGGGCCAAAAAAAAGGGTAAAAGAGGCAAAGGAACCAGGTACTGGTAGCTCAAGACTGTCATCCTAGCTACTCAGGAGTTTGAGATCTGAGGATCACAATTCAAAGCCAGCCCAGGACAGAAACTCCATGAGACTCGTATCTGCAATAAACTACTGAATGCAAGAAGCTCAAGCTCAGTGACAGCATCCAGGCCTAGCGTTCAAAACCCAGGACTGCCAGAAAAAAGTATCAAAGGACAAGAAGCTGGCCAAAAGTTAGAGGGACTCTATCTTGACAAACAATACAATGGTAAGTTGCACTCAGAAGACTTGCACAAAATCTGGAAATGCCTGAGACCTATCTATGTATGTTTCCTGTTTGTCTAAATACATATGTTTATGCATTTATATATTAGTATAGAGAGACAGTTCAATACATATGACTATACATATATACATAGCCAGACACTTATGGGTGGGTGGAATACTGTGTGAGAGTTTGTGTTTGTGTTTTGTGGATGGCTATCTCTGTTTAAGAAAGATAGAAAATATGTAAATATCTTTAAAAAAACTTGATAAAATATCGAGAGACATAAGCTCTTGAGGGAATCTGAAATGAGAAGATTATTCACAGGCACGTTTATCCTTATGGATTCCTCAGCAAGTTTTAATTTTTTTCATTATTTTCTTTCTTTTTTTGAACCAGTGCTAAGGATTTCTCTCAGGGACCAGGTGCTGCCAATTACTAATTTTCTCATGGCTTGTACAAGAGGAACTGAGCCACAGTTCCACTTTTGCTTTATTTATTCGTGCTTAAATGAAGATAAAGATTTCTATCAGTGACTTTCTTTCAGGGGCTGGATTCTAACGAGGATCCCCAGACCTCAGCCTTTTCTATAGCTACAATTAACAATATGAGAACCCAGCACTGGGTTCCAATGCACAGGGCAAGAAATTGAGTGAATCTCTCAACTCCAATTAGCTATAATAAGCTAGAAGTGAAAGACCAATACCTTTGAGGAGAAGATGCTGAGGGTTATCACACAGGCCCTATGAGTAAGCCCTAAACCCTGTACACATGTGTGCATGCACACATTGGCAGATACACACACACACGCACACACACAATATCTCAGGCAATATTGTATTTTGAATTAATATCCAAAGATTGGACAACAGGATAGCAAGTAATAAAACCTGTTTTTCTTGTCTACATTGAGGGAAAGGGATAAGTCACAAGATGCAGAAGCGAAGAATTCAGAGGCAAATGCTGTGAGTGAATAACTTGTAAAAAGCACATTTCTTTTCTTTTCTTTTCTTTTGTTTTTTCTGCCATTCCTGGGGCTTGAACTCAGGGCCTGAGCACTGCTCTTGGCTTTTCCCAAGTCTAGCCCTCTGCCACTTGAGCCACATTGCCATATGGATTTTTATATCTGTGTGATATTAAGGACTCAAACCTAGATCTTCATGGATGCTAGGCAAGCACTCTACCACTGGGCCAAACTCTAAACCCCGATAAAGTATTTATAAATAGTCATCATCATCATATCAAAATATCCTTTCTCCTACAAAGAATGAACACTTATCTATGTCTGTAAGACTTTTTTATGTCACCAATGCTTCTGTGATTTTCCCACTTGCATTTTTACAGATGACAGCACAGATATTCATCAGGAAGAAAAATAGATTACGATACAGAAACTTAACAAAGTCCTAGTAGATTGAGGTGAAAAATATGTGCAAGATGGCCTGGGTGTTTCATCTATTTATAGAGTGCTGGGCTACCACACAAAAAGACTCTGGTTTGATTCTGCAGTACCATATACATACACAACGCTGGAAGTGGTGCTGTGGCTTGGTGGGACCGCTATAGCCTAAAGAAAGCCTAAGAACAATGGTCAGGGTCTGAGGTCAAGTCCCAGGACTAGCAAAAAATTGTGCAAGAGGCAAAATGCAAGCTGAGAAGGCACTGTGAAGCAAAATGTCTTGTGAAGGATAAGGGAAATAGTGACAGTTAAGTTTGGATCTTACCTAAGAAAGGCTCCTTGAGCCTGAGACCAGGCTAGCACTTACGCCTAGTTAATGACTTGGGATTTGAACAAAAAGGTGTGCTGTTTACTACATCCATATGTGAGGTGGGAAGGGAGATTCAGCCTCCAGTATGTCTTTGGGGAGGTCTTCTGTGAGCAAGTAGCTTTGGTCATTGGGCCTTGAAAGGTGACCCTACCTCCCTCACATTGGAACAGAATATGGAACCCTGGTAACCAAGACACTGTATGTGACAACCAGCTCAAGCCAGCTCCCTTGGCCTGTGGCTCAGGAGGAAGAAAGATGTTGCTGTGCTGTTGCCAAAGGTCAGGAGGCTCGGATCTCAGGCATGAGAGATATGGATGTCTCACTTGAAGAAGTAGATGCTGGATCAGTGCCAAGCCAAAATTTCCGTATATCAGGCATTTCTCTAGGAAGAAAGCCAGGAAACTCCAGGGTAACTCAGATGAGGTATATTGAGAGGAAACCTAATTGAACCCATCATCCTGCCCACACACTACAACCTTCTTGTGTGCTTTCAAGTGACTCTACTGAGATTAGAGTGTGTCATTTCCAATCTACTCTATTCCAATTCCTCAGTGTGAAGTGTGGTCCCATTCCTACTTTTGAAATATCCACTGTTTTGCCAACATAGTGTGATGGTAAGTCAGCTCAGACTCTGAATGAGCCTTGTAACCTATGGATCATGGAGGAAGGCCTGTTGGAGATGCTGCTGACAAAGCTGATCCCTGCCTACCAGAAAGGTGATCTCTTTTATGTGGGAAACTTCCTGCACAATTTCAAATAGTGGAGGACAATGTAGTAGTTGCTGGAAATTCTCCTGAAAAGGTGAGTGTTCCCCCTCCAAACCCAGGTTTGCTCACCCCTCCTGGCCAA
The DNA here is from genome assembly GCA_024803745.1 of Megascapheus bottae. Taxonomy (NCBI): domain Eukaryota; kingdom Metazoa; phylum Chordata; class Mammalia; order Rodentia; family Geomyidae; genus Megascapheus; species Megascapheus bottae. The sequence goes on from JANJXV010000411.1 coordinate 689,869, forward strand.
GTCTTGGAATACTTGGCTCCTCTCTGAGCCTGTTTGTTTCACTGGGGTGTTCACAGGGGAGCTAAGCATGATACAAGTGCACAAACTACTTTATTATGACTGGGACACCATGCCATTTCTTTTCCCTCACAAGCTACTGGAGTCTCAACAGTGTGCTTACTGAGAAGTTAGATTTCAGGCATGAGTAAGTGGCTCCCAACTGCAGCCCTCACCTAGGTGACATCCTAGGAAATCCCATTTCCCAGTAAGCAATGAGGTGTCAGTACTAATGGCGGAGGCCTGTGAAATACTGGAGTCAGAGGAAAAGCTGGGGGCTGAATCACTTTTGAGCCATCAGGGAGGGATTGTGATAGCTTTGCCTGTTAGAACCTGAAAGCATTTACATTTTGGTGTGTGGTCCAGTGCTGCCACTTGAACCTGAACCCAGGTCTAAATGCCATCCCTTTGGTGTTCAAAAATTAGCACTGTACCATTTGAGTCATAGGTCAAGTTCTGGCTTTTTGCTGCCTAATTGAAGACAAGTGCCTTTAGACTTTTACTGACTAGACTGGCTTTCCGCTGTGAACTTCAGAGCTCAGCCTGCTGGGTGGCTAAGATTAGAGGAATGAGCATTTAGTTCTTTATTTAGAGCATTCACTTATTGATTTATTTAGAGCATTTACTTAGTTAATTTAAGGTGCGTTTACTTTGGACAGATGCATAGAGGCCTCTCTCAGAAGCTTCTGGAAGTGGGGTGTAAAAGTCATCCTGTTCTCGAGTGTCTCTTACCCCCCTCCCAGCACATAAGTGCACATCTCTGCAGGACAGCCACAGCATTAGAGTCCTGCAAGAAAGGGGCTTTTGTAGAAGGCTCAGGATGGAGAGAGAAGGCTCTCACTTTCCTTGTACCGAATATGCCCACAGCATCATGTGTTCCATCTATACGATGTGAATGGACTTCTACCCCAGTGATTTCTACGAGTTCAAGAACTGCCACACCCTGACACAACTCAAGTTCTATGTGAGGCTCCACATGCCGGCTTTGGACCTGCTCTTCTAAACACATACTTTTTGACCAGCTGGAAGAATGTGCGACCAGTAAGACCAAGAAAAAGTAGAAGTCCTGGTGTGGGTGCCTCAGAGCCTGTGAGTAGGAAGCCCATGTGGTCTAGATATTGGTTGGCCCTTACTTCTACAGAGCTTGGCAAAATGCCCTTTATGGGTGGTGTCAGCCAGGTAATGTCTGTCCTCTGAAAGGACTCGGGAATAAGCACTCATTAGAAAGACCCTACACCTCCTCAGTGTTCAGTCCAAACTCCAGTTCTACAGGTTCCTCCATTAGATCCTCATGGAAGTTGAGTGACACTTCAACTTGCAGAGTCCACTCTGTCCACTCTGTACATATTTCCATTCTTAGGTTTGGGTCATCGTGTAAGAGCTTATCCTGAACTCCGGATGAAAAACCCACCAATGGAGCTGGTGACTGATGGAGACTGAGAATCATCACTGCACTCCAGAAAGCATGGGCCTTCTGTAGAAATTACCAAACAGGTTTAGAGTCCTGTGGATATACCTTTTGCTCTGAACCCCATGTGTGACACAGTTGAACCTGCAGATACTATGGAGGAAGAAAAAGAGCAGCCAGATTTCCTTCCGTTTCCTTTCACACTCCACCCAGAGTCAGTCCATCTGAGTCAGAGTAACACTCCACTTATTGTGCAAGCTGAAGGGGCACACGCTGGGCTCATGGAAAATGTCCCCATGGGAAGCAGCAAGTGTACTCTCAATACTGGATTCATTGGAGGAAAATGAATCCATCCTCACAGAATATCCAGACCCATCCATCTCACTAAAAGAGACTCAATCTCCATTCGACAAACCAGAATCCATCCCCCTCTTAACTCAGGAAGGACATTCTGTTTCTCATGAGGAAGGAGACCCTTCTGAAGACTCTGAAGTAGAATTACTGTCTGAAGGCAACTTGGAGGCCAGTCTGGATTTAGAGCTTCCCTGTCCCCTTCCTAAAAAGACATCTCTTTATCTTGCTCTCATGATTCTTGTCAAGTATTCATTGTATTTACATTGCTAACTATTAAACTCTCATTGTTAATATTATGGTGTGCAGTTCTTCAGTGCTTATTATACTGTGCTTTATTTTCCACTTATAATGTGAGACCTCAGACACATAGGTCCTGGGTGGGCCAAAAACCAGACAGGTCTGGTCCCATAGAAGACAACCTTACTGGATATACAGGGAACTATGAAATGCATGGAATCACCAGGAATCCAGGCCAGGCCTCCATGGAAAGACAAGTCAGCTACCAAAGCTTAAGGACAGAGCAGATGCCTGGAAATGTGTTTTGTCAATCGGGAGAAGTGCCAGAGTAACTGTAATATTATGTGGGACTCTGTTCTGTGAGTTCGTCTGTTTATATAACCATTGTGCTTTGTACAAATATTTAAGAAAATTAAAACTCCACAATAGCATCAAAAATCTACTTTGGCTTTGAATGTGGCCTAGTTGTAGAGTGCTCGCCTAGTATACGAGAAGACCTTGATTCAATTCCTCGACACTGCATACACAGAAAAAGCAGATGGGGCACTGTGGCTCAGGTGTCAGAGTGCCACCCTTGAACAAATGTGGCCAAGGACAGTTTCTGGTCCCTCAGTTCAAGCCCCAGGACTAGCCAAACAAGAAATCATACCATTTTCCACACATTTGGAAATAAATCTGTTTTATCTAACCCCACTTCTTTTTTGCCAGTCCAGGGTGTGTGCCACCAAGCCAAACTACTGGCCCCCAACCTTACTATTTTTAATCATTTAATTTTTTTACATAATCATATTTCATGCTGTCTGTATTAATACCATAAACAGTATGCTTAGTGTAATAATGTTAAAGGTAAAACATAAGAAATTAATAACTAAAATTCCTTTTTTATTATTTTTATAGCATTACTACAATTTTATGAGAAAAATTACCTAGAATGTTTATTTTAGAGTTCAAGTAATCCATTTTGATAAATATATCAACCTACATCATTTATTTGAACACATTTTAAACTATTTTTTTCAGGAATGAAAATTCATATATATTTGTTGTAAATGAAATTTATGACTTGGGGGAAGGGAAAGAGATAAAGGGGGAGGGGGTAACAGTGTTACATATGTAACAGCAATCTCTTTGTATATCACCTTGACAACAAATTTTTTGAAAAGTACAATAAGTTTAAATGTCTACTTTGGGCAGAATTTTTTCTTGCCAGTACTGGGCTTAGACTCAGGACCTGAGCACGATCCTTGTTTTTGTTTTTGTTTATTCTTAAGGCGCAAGTTCTATCACATGTGCCACAGCACCACTTTTATCTTTTTATCTATGTTGTGCTGAGGAATTGAACTTGGGTCTTCATTCATGCTCGGCAAGAACTCTTCAACTAGGCTTAACTTATGGCCCCAGTGGGAAGGAAGTTTTCCATAAAATATGTAGGAAATATGTACACTAAGGAAAAGCCATCAAAAATAGAAGAAAAATTATATACTTAGATAACGACATGCCAGTATTATGGCAGATCTCTGTAATTCTAGCTTCAAGAGTGGCCTATTTGGACCGGGAGTTGGCTGGCTGAAGTAAAGTGCTATCCTTGAGCAAGCCCTAGGACAGTGCTCTGGCCATGACTTGAAGCCATATTGTTTGGTTGGTGAGGATCTTCTCCCACTCTGTAGGCTTCCTGATTAGTTTACTAGCTATATCCGTTGCCATACAAAAGCTCTGCAGTTTAATGCAGTCCCACTTATCCAGCCTTTCTCTGATTTGTTGTGATTCTTGGTCCTTATTAAGAAAGTTTCGACCTGTGCCAAGGAGGCCTAGTGTATCTCCTATTCCTTCCTGTAAACTTTTCAGTGTGTCAGCTTTTACCTCCACGTCTTTCATCCATTTCGATTTAATTCTAGTGCAAGGTGACAAAGAAGGATCCAACTTTAGTTTTCTGCAGGTGTTTAACCAGTTCTGCCAGCACAACTTGTTGAAGAGGCTATCTTTCTTCCATTCTATTTTTTTGGCTCCCTTGTCAAAGATTAGGTGGCCATAGGTCTGTGGTTTAATATCTGGGTCCGCAGTTCTACTCCATTGGACTTCAGGCCTGGCCTTGTGCCAGTACCAAGCTGTTTTGAGAATTATAGCTCTGTAATAGAGCCTTAAGTTTGGAATTGAAATTCCTCCAGTGCTGTTCTTTCTGCTAAGAAGTGTTTTTGCTATACGGGGTCTTTTATTATTCCATATGAAATTTTGAATTGCCTCTTCTATGTCTTTAAAGAATGACATTGGGATGTTGATGGGTATTATATTGAATTTGTAGATAGCCCTTGGCAAGATTGTCATTTTCACAATGTTGATTCTTCCAATCTAGGAGCATGGGAGATTTTTCCATTTGATTAGTTCTGCTTTAATTTCCTTTTTTATCGTTTTAAATTTTTCATCTAAACGGTCCTTTACATTCTTAGTTAAGCTAATTGCTAGGTACTTTATTTTCTTTGAGGCTATTGTGAAAGGATTTTCTTTCCTGATTATTGCCTCGTTCCTCTCAGTGTTGGCGTAAAGTAAGGCAGTTCATTGGTGATGGTTGATTTTATGGCCTGCTACCCTTCCAAAGCTTTGAATCAGCTCAAGGAACTTGGGAGTAGAGTCTATAGGATTCTTTAAATACAGAATCATGTCATCTGCAAAGAGGGATAGTTTTATTTCCTGTTTCCCTACTTGGATCCCCTTTATGCTTGCTTCTTGCCTTATTGCACTGCCTAGGAATTCTAGTACTATGTTAAAAAGGAGTGGAGAGAGTGGGCATTCTTATCTCGTTCCTGATTTTAGAGGGAATGGCTTTAGATTTTCACCATTAAGTATAATACTAGCAGTGGGTTTCTCATACACAGCCTTTATTACATTGAGAAATGTTCCATGTATTCCTAGTTTCTCCACATCTTTTTACATAAAGGGGTTTTGGATCTTGTCAAATGCCTTTTCCGCATCTATTGAGACAATCATGTGATTTTATCCCTGCTCCTGTTGATGTGTTGAATTATATTAATTGATTTGTGTATGTTGAACCAGCTTTGCCTCTCTGTGATGAATCCAGTTTGATTATAGTGTATAATTTTTTTGATGAGTTGTTGTAGACGGTTGGCCAGTATTTTGTTGAGAAGTTTTGCATCGATGTTCATCAAAGAAATGGGTATATAGATCTCTTTCTTTGATGAATCTCTGTCTGGTTTGGGGATGAGGGATATGCTGGCTTCACGGAATCAGTTTGGTAAAGAACCTTCATTTTCAATTTCGTTGAAGAGCTTGAGGAGTATTGGTGTGAGCTCTGCTTTGAAGACCTTATAGAATTCAGCTGTGAATCCATCTGGCCCTGGGCTCTTTTTAAGTGGAAGTTGTCTAATTTCCATTTCTATTTCAGAGCTTGAAATATGCCTGTTGAGTTGGGTTAGCTCTTCTTGGTTCAGTGTGGGTATGTTAATATTGTCGAGGAATTCATCCATTTCTTCTAGATTCTCAAATTTGTTGGCGTAAAGGTTTGAGAAGTGTTCCCTCATGATATTCTGGATCTTGATAATTTCTGTCATGATATTACCATTTTCATCTGCGATTTTGTTTATTTCGATATGCTCTCTTCTTTTTTTTGGTAAGATTTGCTAAGGGCTTGTCAATTTTGTTAATTCTTTCAAAGAACCAACTCCTTGTTTTGTTGATTCTTTGTATAGTTTTTTTATTCCAATTCTGCTTTGATTTTAATAATTTGCTTTCTCCTAATGGGTTTAGGGTTGGTTTGTTGCTCTTTTTCCAGGAGGTTAAGGTGAGACATTAACTAGTTGGTTTGCCATTTTTCCAACTTGCTGTTGTAGGCACTCAGCGCTATAAATTTTCCTCTGAGTACTGCCTTTGTTGTGTCCCTAAGGAGTTGATATTTGTGTGCTCCTTATTGTTAAATTTCATAAACAGTTGGATATCTGTTCTGATCTCTTCGATTACCCATTGTTTTTGATTCAACAATGTGTTGTTCAGTCTCCATGAGTTACAGGGTTGTCTTTGGTGGAGATGTGTGTTCAGCTCCAATTTGATGCCTTTATGGTCTGAGAGTGTGCATGGAATAATTTCAGTGTTTCTGAATCTGTCCAGGTTTGCTTTATGGCCTAAGATGTGGTCTATTTTGGAAAATGTTCCATGTGCTGCTGAGAAAAACGTATATTGTGGTGTTACTGGGTGGAATATTCTGCAGATGTCTGTTACATCTAGTCGGTCTATATAGTTGTTCAGTTCTAAGGTTTCTCTGTTGAGTTCATCTGTCCATAGGTGAGAGTGGTGTGTTAAACTCACCAACAATCACTGTATTTCGATCTATGTATGGTTTTAGTGTAAGTAAAGTTTGCTTGATGAAGTTTGGAGCTCCGGGATTGTGTGTGTAAATATTTAGGATCGTTATGCTTCCTGGAGGAAAGACCCCTTTAGTAGTATGTAGTAACCTTCTTTGTCTTTTCTTACTAATTTTAGTTTGAAGTCTGTAGTATCTGATATGAGGATGGCAACTCCAGCCTGTTTATGGGGGCAGTTAGCTTGATAGAGTTTATTCCAACCTCTCACTTTCAAAAGATGATTGTTTTTGGGTAAGATGTGTCTCTTGAAGACAGCAGAACGATGGCTCTTGCTTTTGTTCCAACTAGACAAAATATGCCGTTTAATTGGAGAGTTAAGTCCATTGATATTTAGGATTTAGAGATATTTATTAGTTCCTACCATTTTTAAAAGCTTTTAGTAAGGCCTGTGTCTTGAAAGTTCTTGTGGTCCTTAGATGGTATGCTGTTTAGGTGCCATTTCTTTCCCTATAATGCATTTATTTTGGTTTTGTATGTATAGAGCATCGTTGAGAATTCTCTGTAGTGTTGGTTTTCTTTCGACATGTTGTTGCAGCTTTTCCCTGGAATGGAATGTTTTATTGTTCCCTCAGTTTGAATGAGAGGTTAGCTGGCTACAGTATTCTTGGTTGGTAGTTATTTGATTTAAGGGCATGACATATATGCTTCCAGTCACTTCGTGCTTGCATGGTCTCTGCTGAGAAATCTGGGGTTATTCTGATTGGTTTGCCTTTATAGGTACTGATCCCTTTTCCCTGGCTGCCTTTAGGATCTTTCCTTTCGTTTCTATTGATCCAGTTCGTATCACAATGTGGCGGTGGCATGTTCTTTTCTGGTCAGGTCTGTTTGGGGTTCTAAAAGCTTCTCGTATCTGGATGGGCCTGTCCTTCTGGATATTTGGGAAATTCTCTGAGATGATTCCCTGAAGTATATTTCCAATACCATTGACCTCTTTCTCCACGCCCTCCTCAATACCAACTAGCCTTAAATTAGGCTTCCTAATTGTATCTTGGACCTCCTGAAGCGCTCTCTCATATTTCCTAGATTTGGATTGACTCATTTTCTGTTCTTTATAATACCTAAATTATCTTCATCCCCGGAAATTCTCTCCTCTGCATTGTCTAACCTGCTATCAAAGCTATCTACTTTATTTTTCATCTCTCTCGCTTCTAATTGCTCACTTTTGATGCCTTGCGTCTCTTGTTTTTGAACATGTATGGATTTCTTTATCTCCTTGATTTCCTTTTGAGTGGTTAGCTAGGTAGCTTTATTTTCTTTGGACATTTGCTGGAGTTTCGTCACGTTTTTATTTGTGGATTCTATGAATTCATCCATCTTTCTTTGAAAAACCTTTATTATGGCCTCGTTTATGGCTTCTTCTTTTTCACTTGTCACCTTGTTTTTCCTTTCCTCTTGTTCAGTTATGGCTTCCTCCATTATCTCTGTCTTTATATTTTCACATTTTCCATTAATGATGTTTATCAATTGCATTTGTGTAGCACTTGGAAGACCCTGGTCTAGGTTTGCTAATGACTGTTCCATTGTCTATTTACATTGGGTGGGGGATGTTGTTTCTTGATTTGACATTTTTCTTGAGTTTCTTGTTCTGCCCATTTGAAAATGGGAGCAAGATTACTACTAAATACGATTATAGTTTTTCAGATTTAACTAACCTAGACATCTGTAGCTGGCAGACACTAGATGTTCACAAGTTTTGATTGGTATTATCACTCTTTCTTTTTGTGCACTTACAGACCAGTCTAATACAACCACTCATAAGCGATTTATACCCCAAACAATAAGCCTCTCAATCTATCTCTATTGTCTTTAAGTCCCTCTGAGCCTAGAGAATAATTTACCACCTACATATACAATATTGCTGAACAGCCATCAAGTGTAGATCCGTGCAGTATAAGGGTTGAAGACGAGCAGAAGTCCAGAGATAGAAAAAAAGAATGAGAGAGGTCAGGGGAGGTACAAAAGGATTAACGTAGGAGTGTAAGAATATTGTAGTCATGAAGAAAATGTATAGCATAAGGATAACTGACCTAAGTTGGTAAGTAGGTAGCATGTTTGAGTACAAAGTTTGGAAAGTATTAGAATAAAACTTATGTGTTGCTGCACGACTAGCTCTTAGCCCAACCAGTGGCCTCACAGTGGATCATGGGATGGATCTGTTTTTCTTGTCTACGTTGAGAGAAAGGGGTATTTCACAAGATGCAGAAGCAAAGATTTCAGAAGCAAATGCTGTGAGTGAATTAGCTCATAAAAAGCATTTTTATTTTCTTTTATCTTTCTGCCAGTCTTGGGGCTTGAATTCAGGGCCTGAGCACTGTCCTCGGGTTTTCCCAAGTCTAGCCCTCTGCCACTTGAGCCACAGTGCCACATCTAGATTTTCTATCTATGTGATACTGAGCAATCAAACCCAGATCTTCATGGATGCTAGGCAAGCACTCTACCACTATGCCAAACTCTCAACCCTGACATAGTAATTATAAAGTCAACATCATCATCATCATATCCAAATATCTTTTCTCCTACAAAGAATGAACACTTAACTGTGTCTAATGCTTTTTTTTAATTTCACTAATTCTTCTGTGTTTTTCCCTCTTGCATTTTTTATACTTGACAGCAAAGCTAATCATCAGGAAAAAATTGATTAGGATACAGAAACCTAATAATATCCTAGTAGATTGACGTCAAAAAGATGTGCAAGATGCCCTGTGTGTTTCACCTAGTGGTAGAGTACTTGGCTACCAAGCAAAAAGGCTCAGGTTTGATTCCTCATTACCACATACATAGAAAACGCTGCAAGTGGTGCTGTGGCTCGATGGGACAGCTAAAGCCTAAAGAAAGCCCAAGAACAATGTTCACACTCTGAAGTCAATCCCAAGACTAGCAAAAACAAAAAAAAATTCGACAAGGGGCAAAATGCAGGCAGAGAAGGCACTGTGAAGCAAATGTTTTGTAAAGGATGAGGGCAATATTGACCCTTAAGTTTGGATCTTACCTAAGAAAGGCTCCTTGAGCCTGAGACCAGACTTGTAGTTGGGCCTAGTGGAAGACATTGGGATTGGACAAATAAGGTGTGCTGTTTACTACATCCACATGTATATTGTGAGATTGGAGGAGATGTTCAGCCTCCAGTATGTCTCTGGTGAGGTCTTTTGTGAGGCCCTGAAAGGTGACCCTGCCTCCCTCACAATGGAACAGAATATGGAACCTTGGTAACCAAGCCACTGTAACTAACAACCAGCTCAAGCCAGCTCACTTGGCCTGTGGCTCAGGAGGAAGAAAGATGTTGCTGTGCTCTTGCCAAAGGTCAGGAAACTCGAGTCTCAGGCATGGAAGTTGTGGATGTCTTACTCGAAGATGTACATGCTAGATCATTGCCAAGCCACAAATCCAGTATAACAGAACTTTCTCTAAGAAGAAGGCCAGGAAAATCCAGGGCAACCAGATGAGGTAAATTTCTAAGAAGAAATGTATTTGACCCCATCATCCTCCCTACACACTACAACTTTCTTTTTTTCATTTTTTTATTATAATTAGTAAAAGGGTTAGATGATATTTGCCAGATAGAAGGTGCATTAATTCACATACATTGATACCGTTTCACATGTCTTGGTACCCATTTCCCTCCAACCCCACACCCCCCACCCGTCTTGGTTTTCCCCCCTTCCCTATCAAATTTCAAATATCCAAATACAAATAAATTCAATATATAAGATAAAGTGAGATACTATACCAATAAGGGATAACCAAGGGACAGCAAACGAGATGAGAGACAACATAGTACTTTAAGGACAACAATCATTCATTATATGGCTTTTGTGTCAATATCCTGGAGGTCTTTTCAATTAGCTTCACATTATATGGCCTTATATATGGCCTTTTGCTCTATTGACAATCTCTGCTAGTAGAGCCCAAGGTTTCTACTGATTATGACGAATGAAGGAAACCACTGAGCCTAAGTTCCTTTGAGTCTGTCTTACTTCACTTAATATGAATTGTTCTAAGTCTTTCCATTTCCTAACAAATGGGGCGATGCCATTCTTTCTGACAGCAGCATAGAATTCCATTGTGTACAAATACCACAACTTGTTGATCCACTCATCAACTGAGGGACATCTGGGTTGGTTCCATATCTTTGCTATGGTGAATAGTGCTGCAATGAACATTGTTGTGCTAGTGGGTTTAGTATGCCCTTGTTTCTGGATTGTTGGGTAAATGCCAAGTAGTGGAATTGCTGGGTCATAGGGGAGTTCTATGTTTAGCCTTTTGAGGCACTGCCACACTCCTTCCCTTAGTGGTTGAATGAGTTTGCACTCCCACCAACAGTGTAGTAGTGATCCCTCCTGGCCGCATCCCCTCCAGGATCTGTTGTCATTCGTTTTCCTGATCCTGGCCATTCTAACTGGAGTGAGGTGGAATCTTAGAATTGTTTTGATTTGCATTTCTTTTATGACCAGAGATATGGAGCATTTCTTCATGTGTCTATAGGCCATTTTTGTTTCTTCTTCAGAGAAGACTCTCTTTAAGTCTTTGGCCCATTTTTAATGGGATGGGTGTTACTTTGGAGGTTAGTTTTGGAGTGATTCAATTTTTTGAGTTGTTGATATATTTTAGATATGAGGCCTTTGTCTGTTGTTTGGTTGGGGAAGATCTTCTCCCACTCTGTAGGCTTTCTGATTAGTTTTCTAGCTATATCCGTTGCCATACAAAAGCTCTGCAGTTTAATGCAGTCCCACTTATCCAGCCTTTCTCTGATTTGTTGTGATTCTTGGTCCTTATTCAGAAAGTTTCGACCTGTGCCAAGGAGGCCTAGTGTATCTCCTATTCCTTCCTGTAAACTTTTCAGTGTGTCAGCTTTTACCTCCAGGTCTTTGATCCATTTGGAGTTAATTCTAGTGCAAGGTGACAAAGAAGGATCCAACTTTAGTTTTGTGCAGGTGTTTTACCAGTTCTGCCAGCACAACTTGTTGAAGAGGCTATCTTTCTTCCATTCTATTTTTTTGGCTCCCTTGTCAAAGATTAGGTGGCCATAGGTCTGTGGTTTAATATCTGGGTCCGCAGTTCTACTCCATTGGACTTCAGGCCTGTCCTTGTGCCAGTACCAAGCTGTTTTGAGAATTATAGCTCTGTAATAGAGTCTTAAGTTTGGAATTGAAATTCCTCCAGCGCTGTTCTTTCTGCTAAGAAGTGTTTTTGCTATACGGGGTCTTTTATTATTCCATATGAAATTTTGAATTGCCTCTTCTATTTCTTCAAAGAATGACATTGGGATGTTGATTGGTATTACATTGATTTTGTAGATAGCCCTTGGCAAGATTGTCATTTTCACAATGTTGATTCTTCCAATCCAGGAGCATGGGAGGTTTTTCCATTTCCTTAGCTCTGCTTTAATTTCCTTTTTTATGGTTTTAAAGTTTTCATCTAAACGGTCCTTTACATTCTTAGTTAAGCTAATTCCTAGGTACTTTATTTTCTTTGAGGCTACTGTGAAAGGAGTTTCTTTCCTGATTATTGCCTCGTTCCTCTCAGTGTTGGCGTAAAGGAAGGCAGTTGATTTGTGAGGGTTGATTTTATGGACTGCTCCCCTTCCAAAGCTTTGAATCAGCACAAGGAGCTTGGGAGTAGGGTCTATAGGATTCTTTAAATACAGAATCATGTCATCTGCAAAGAGGGATAGTTTTATTTCCTCTTTCCCTACTTGGATCCCCTTTATGCTTGTTTCTTGCCTTATTGCACTGCCTAGGCGTTCTAGTACTATGTTAAAAAGGAGTGGAGAGAATGGGCATCCTGAATGCTAACCCTTAGCACTTTTATGCAAAGCTTAGGCCTGTGGCATTTTAAGCATATTTCAACGTTCTGTTTTTTGCTGGTTAATTAGAGGTAAAAGTCTTATGGAATTTATTGCATGGCTGATTTTGACCTGGAATCCTCAGGTCTCAGCTTATCTTGAGTAGCTAGGATTACAGTACTTTTACAACCTGTATGCTCATACACATCGCTTCTGATCCAAACACTCATTGTTCAATTTAACTAACAAGATGTGAGGAAAGATGATTGACTGTAATTTATTAGATGGGCTTCTAGTGAGTATATATTTCCACTTCCACTCTGAAGCCAGGGAAATGTTTCTGGTACATGTTTCAACTATCTCCCAAAGAGGAAATAATGTGTGAGTACGTTTGCTAGTATTTCAGATAGGAGATGGACTTTGGTGTTTTGAACCTGTTGGGCAGAGTGTATCAGCTGGGCTGTGATAACAGAGATGATGTTTCAGACAGGAATATTTTCATCCCAGACAGACTTAATCCAGATCCTTGGATTTCAGGCCTTGAGTAGATAGAATTACAAGTGTGAGCTGCCACCACCACCTGGTTCATTTTGGAAACCTTAATTGCTTCTCATTTGTTCCTTTCCTTTTTTGGAAGATTGATCTAAGCTGGCTGATTGTGCATCTCAATGAAGTGATTGGCCTCAGGAATTGCAAATATTTGTTTCATCAGCACGGAATGAATGAAGTTGATCTAAACCCAATAGTATTTTCCTTCTGATAAATAGGGAACTTACTTATATCATTTTTCCTTGCCTTTGCTTTCCCAAAGCAAGCAACATGTTTCTTAAAAACTATACTTCATGAGAATATTATAATTAGAAACTATCTTCTGCACACTTCAGAATAGCCCTTGCATTTATAAACTTATATTACAATATTAGGTAGAAGAATGGTGACTGTTAGTTTCATAACTATTTCATATGTTTTACTCTTTAAGGCTCATTAACTCAAGAAGGGATTAAATACATTTAGATAATAGTAGAACATAGCTGCTGCTGATTTGATGTGTGTGCAAATGATACACAGATTTATTAGGATTACTCAAAAGTTTTCTTCAAATTTTCAGTAGTAGACTGCTATGCTAACTGGAAGGTGATAGTAATGATGCGGAAATTCTATGAATCAGCTATGAAGCAGAATTTCAGGGGAGAGTATTTGCTAGGGACTTAATTTCTAAGACGCATATCAAGAATATTGAACTATAACAGTAAATGATGGAGGACTTGAACCCTGGGCCTGGGAACTGTCCTTAAATGTTTTTTATTTTTTTGCTTCAGGCTAGTGTTCTACCACTTGATCCACAGATCCACCTCCAGATTTTTGATAATGAACTGTAAATCAGAATATCATGCAATTTGTTTGGGCTGGATTCAAACCTGATTCTCTGTAGATAGGATTCCAAGTGTGAGCGCACAGAGCCTGGCTAGTATCATTCATCATTCAAGTCATGGGACTGCAATTCTGCACCTGGGTCTTGTCACTGAGCTTTTCAGCTCAAGACTACTGCCCTATCCCTTGAGCCATAGGGCCACTTCTGGGTTTCTGGTGGTTAATTGGAGATAAGAGTCACATGGACTTCAGTGCCCAGGCTGACTTTGAACTGCTATCCTTGGATCCCAGCCTCTTGAGTAGCTACATTTACAAGTGTGAGCCACCACACCCGGCTAAATTATTTTTTATGTTAATTTCTTTTGTTAAGTCAATATATAGTTGGCATACGGTTACATAAGTAATGAACACATTTCTTAAGAAAATTGTTATCCCCTCCCTCCTTTTTCTCTGTTTTCCTACCCTCAGCCCCCTCTCTACCCAGATTGTTCAGTTCATTTCCGTTTAGTGTCTTCCAAGTATCACTGTTCAATTGGTTCACCCATTTTCCTTTGTTTTTTTTTTTTTACCATTTTATTATACCCTCTCCATTCCCCAAATCACATAAACCTATGTACAAGACACAGGGTAGCCGAATTCAACACAGTGACTACAGAGAATAAAACTAAAGGGAAAAAGAAGAAAAGAGGTAAAAAGCAAAGAAAATGAAAGAACATCATACAGTACCTTAGAAGCAACAACACTGAAAAAACAAAACATAAAACCTTGGGCTGAAAATGAAGCTTGCCTAGCCTGTATGAAACCCTGGATTCCATTCCTCAGCACCACATAAACAAAAACTGGAAGTGCCACTGTGACTCAGCTGGTAGATTTCTAACGTTCAGCACAGAGTGTCTCCAAGTGACAAAAATCTGTCACATTTAAGTCAGGCTTCAAAACTTTGCTAGGAACCAGTTACGTGATTTGGAAGAAAGTCCAATTTTCAAAAAATCACTAGCCAGGCGCTGGAGGGTCATAATTGTCATTCTACTAGCCAGGGAGGAGGTGATTCAAAGCCTTTGCAAGCAAAAAAACGAAAACAAAAAAAACTGTAAGATTCTTCTCTCCACTTATCCACCCAAAAACTAAGTGGAGTTGTGGCTAAAACTGGTACAGCATTAGCCTTGAGGAAAAAGAACTAAGAGACCTTGCCCAGGTCCAAAGTTCAAGCTCCCCACCAAGAAAGAAAAAAAAGGAGTCCAGATACCTTAGTTTCAAAAGTATATCTGGATATCTTAGTAGATTTTTCTGATCTTTCCTCATTCATCTCATGGAACCACATAATCTTGATCCTGATCTGACTAAGAGCCTGCATTGTGCTTAATAAATTCATTCCACATATTCCAGTAGAATTTGGACAGCTAACAGCCAATTACCAATGCTTTATTCTACGTTTAGGCCAGTATGTCTTCATACCATCTACACAGTCAGCTATATCATCTTTCCAGAAGTATCATTGAGTGTAGAACACTCAGAACTAAAATAATTGCATAAAGATGTAATAAAACCCCTTGATTCATTAAGAAAATTTCTGTACCACTTAGAGCAAGTACATTAGTGGTATTTACCTCTGGCCTCTTTTTTTTAAAAAATTTATTAACATTGAATTTTACATCATATTTCAATTGTCATGTTTAACCAACAAGTATTCAAGAAGGGAATCGCTATACAATCACTGGCACATAGATTTTAGAATATAGTAAAAATTAAGCTGAGTCTTTGTATGTCATAGATACAGATTAATCTATAATAAAACACATGTCTATAGAGTGTATAGTCTATCCTAGATTTTTATGTCTATGTAGTTATGTTTATATCTCCAAAATTATGTCCAGAACTTTGGGTATCAACTATTCAATCATCGCTCTACTACTGTTTGAAACTAATATCCATATATTAAGGATACCATGTACCTTTTGTTCCTTGGTCTTGACTTATCTCACTCAACAGGATTCACTCTAATTTCATCCACTACCCCAAAAATGCCATTATTTTTTTCTGTGCAGATCTTCTTTTTATGTATTTATTTTTATTGTAATTTATAGAAGGGTTACATTATATTCACCAGATAGAAGGTGCATTACTTCTCAAACTTTGATACCCCATGTAATGATATGGTCCCCATTTCCCTTCCCCTACCCCCACTCATGTTCATTTCCCCCCTTCCCTATCCAATTTCAAATAACCAATTAGGCACATATGAAATATATCAGAAAACAAGGTGAAATATTGTAACAATATGATATAACCAAGGGATAGCAAAAGAGATAAGAGATCACATAGTTCATTAAGGACAACAATCACTCATTATATGAGTTTTGTTTCTTTATCTTGGAGGTCCTTACATTTAGTGTCATACTATTTGTCACGATGTCTCTAGATTTTGTTCTATTGTAAATCTCTGGTAGCAGAGCCCAAGGTTTCCACTGAATTTGACAAATGAGGGAGACTCTTGGGCCTATGTTCCTTTGAGTTTGACTTACTTCACTTAATATGATTTTTTTCCTTTTCATCCACTTCCCCGAGAATGCCATTATTTTATCTTGTCGGTTGGCTATGTATCATTCCATTGTGTGTGTGTGTGTGTGTGTGTGTGTGTGTGTGTGTGTATCACATTTTTTGTAGTAGGGCATCTGGTTGTTTCCATCATCCAGCCTCATTTTCTACAGATATTTTTATAGTCTCTTTTTTATTTTCAGGGTATTGTATAGAGGGGTTACGATTACATTTACAGGTAGTGGACTGCATTACTTCTCACACATTTATTCCACTCATGTTTTTGTCCCCAGTTCCCTCTCCCCTCCCCTTCCCAATCATCTTGTTTCCCCCCTTCCCTTTCCTATTTGACATAAACAAATAAACATATATACAATATGCCAGGGAAAATATCAGATACAGTAACAATCTGACATTAACCAAAGGGCAAAATAAGAGATGAGAAATAACATAATAGATTAAGGACAAAAATCACACAAGATTAAGAGCAACGATGACACAAGATATAGCTCTTGTTCCCATATCCTAGAGATCCTTTCATTTAGTCTCATCCTATATGAGCTTATATACCTAGGTTTTTGAGTTATTGTAATCCTCTGCTAGGAGAGTCCTAGATGTGAACTAATTATTACAAATGAGGGAAACCATTGAGCTTATGTTTCTTTGGGTCTGGCTTGCTTAACTTAATATGAATTTTTCCAACTCTTTCCATTTCCTTACAAATGGGGTGATGTCTTTCCTTCTGATGGCAGCACAGCATTCCATTGTGTATAAGTACCACATCTTCTTGATTCAGTCATCTACTGAGTGGCATCTGGGTTGGTTTCATAGCTTTGCTATGGTAAATAGTGCTGCAATGAGCATCATTGTGCTAGTGGCTTTAGTATATCCTTTTTTCTGGACAATTGGGAATGGAAGCCATCATGCTGGCTCATAACTTAATTTCAGCTACTTAGGAGTCTCAGGGCTTAGGATCACAGGTCAAAGCCAACCAGGGCCCTACAGTGTGTGAGATCAAACTCTGTGAACATACAAGGACTGTAAGAGGAATCTCACTGCCTGGGAATGTAGCCTAATGGTAGAGTGCTCACCTAGAATGCATGAAGACCTAGGTTCTATTCACCGGTACCGCATACTCAAGAAAAAAGCTAGAAGTGGCGCTGTGTCTCAAGAGACAGAGCACTCACCTTGGGCAAGCGAGTCCAATGAAAATGTCTAGGGCCTGAGTCCAAGCCGTAGGACTGGCAAAAAGAAAAAAAAAGAGCAATCTTACTTAAGTAACAAGGAATGTACCCTATATTTATACAGACTGAAAAACTCATTAAGAAATTAGAAAATATGTATAAAGTGAATAATTTCTTTTGTGTGTTGGCACTGGGTCTTCAACTGAGTACTTCAGCTCTATCCCTGACCTTTTCTGCTCAAGGCTAGCACTCTACCAATGCAGCCCCAAATCAACTATCTTCAATTGAGATATAAGCGATGAATATTTCAGGGTGCCTCATGAAATACATTTTTATAAATGGAAACTTTCAACAGAGTCTTATTTTAATATGAATGTTGAGATGGGAAGAGACAGAAAAAGTGAAATGTTTCCTGATCCCCATAGAGAAGAGACTCAGCAGAACCACTGTGGTCTGCAGGCTTCTTTGTGAGTTTTGTTTGCTTGTTTGATTTTTGTCAATTGTGGGGCTTGAACTCTGGGCCTGGGCACTGTCCCTGAGCTCTTCAGCTCAAGGCTAGTGCTTTAATCTGTGAGCCACAGTGCCACTTCTGGTTTTTCTGGCAGTTAACTGGGTACTTTGGCTGGCTTTAAACTTTGATTCTCATATCTTAGCCTCCTGAGTAGCTAAGATTATAAGTGTGAGGTACCATCACCAGGCTGCTGCTCTGTTACTATGCAGGTTCTGGATCAAGAACTTCAAGTTCTTACTTCAATTTTTTCTTCTCTTGCCTGATACTCTGCCATTTGAACGAAGCCCCAGTTCCTGGTCTTTGTTGGTTAATGAGAGATATTATGATTTTCTAATATTCAGAGCAATGATTATAAAACCCAGCATTTTACTTACTTGAATAAATTAAGAGGCAGGACCTAGTGAGATGGAAAACAAAATTTTTTTTCAAGTTGCTATCCTGTTCTAATGCATAAGTCTGGCTATTTTGCTTACACACAAATATGCATTTTACTAGTTTCTACTCTATTTTTGCTTAGCTTAAAACCACCACTGCCATTTCATAGATTTTTTGTTGTTGTTTGCGGTGCTTGAACTCTGTGCCTGGGCTGTTCCTCAGATCTTCAGTTCAATGTCAGTGCTCTACTACTTTTGATTTGGCCAGTCCTGGGCTTGAACTCAGGGACTGAGCACTGTCCTTATATTTTCTCAAGGCTAGGGCTCTACCACTTCAGCCTCAGCACCACTTCCAGCATTTTTCTATGTATGTGGTATTGAGGAATTAAACCCAGGTCTTCGTGCATGCTAGACAAGCACTCAACCACTAGGCCAAACTCTGTGTGAAGTCACAGAATGGAGGTGTGTGAACTCACAATGGAGGTGAGTGAAGTCACAGAATGGAGGTGTGTGAAGTCATAGAATGGAAGTGTGTGAAGTCATAGAATGGAGGTGTGTGATGTCAGAATGGAGGTGTGTGAAGTCACAGAATGGAGGTATGTGACGTCATAAATGTTGGTGTGTGAAGTCATAGAATGGAGGTGTGAAGTCATAGAATGGAGGGGTGAAGTCATAGAATGGAGGTGTGTGAAGTCATAGAATGCAGGTGTGTGAAGTCATAGAATGGAGGTGTGGGAAGTCAGATTGGAGGTGTGTGAAGTAAAAGAATGGAGGTGTGTCAACTCAGAAAGGAGGTGTGTGAAGTCATATAGTGGAGGTGTGTGAAGTTATAGAATGCAGGTGTGTGAAATCATAGAATGGAGGTGTGTGAAGCCACAGAAATGAGGTGTTTGAAGTCAAAATGAAAGTGTGTGAAGTCAGAATGGAGGTGTGTGAAGTGATAAAATGGACGTGTGTGAAGTCATAGAATGGAGGTGTGTGAACTCATAGAATGGAGGAGTGTGAAGTCATAGAATGGAGGTGTGTGAAGTCACAGATGGACGTGTGTGAACTCAGAATGGAGGTGTGTGTATTCACAGAAGGTAGGTTTGTGTATTCATAGAATGGATGTTTCTGAAGTAAGAATGAAGGTGTGTGAAGTCATAGAATGGAGGTGTGTGAAGTCAATATTCAGGTGTGTGAAGTCAAACAATGGATGGGTGTTAAGTCACAGAATGTAGGTGTGTGAAGTCACAGAATGGAAGTGTGTGAAGTCAAAATGGAGGTGTGTGAAGTCAGAGGATGGAGGTGTGTGAAGTCATAGAATGGAGGTGTGTCAAGTCAGAATGGAGATTTGTGAATGCACAGAATGGAGGTGTGTGAAGTCATAGAATGTTGTGTGTGAAGTCATACAATGGAGGTGTATGAAATCATGGAATAGAGATGTGTGAAGTCATAGAATGGAGGTGTGTGAAATCATAGAATGGAGGTTTGTGAAGTCACAGATTGAGGTGTGTGAAGTCAGAATGGAGGTGTGTGAAGTCAGAATGGAGGTGTGTAAAGTCATAGAATGGAGGTGTGTGAAGTCACAATGCAGGTGTGTGACCTCAGAGAATGGAGGTGTGTGAAGTCACAATGTAGGTGTGTGAAGTCATAGAATGGAGGTGTGTAAAGTCATAGAATGTAGGTGTGTAAAGTCAAAAAATGGAGGTGTGTGAAATCATAGAATGGAGGTGTTTGAGTCACAGAATGGAGGTGTGTGAAGTCATAGAATGGAGGTGTGTGAAGTCATAGAATGGAGGTGTGTGAAGTCATATATTGGAGGTGTGTGAAGATACAGAATGGAGGTGTGTGAAGTCACAGAATGGAAGTGTGTGAAGCCATAGAATGAAGATGGGTGAAGGCACAGAATGGAGGTGTGTGAAATCATAGAATGGAGGTGGGTGAACTCAGAGAATCGAGGTGTGTGAAGCCACAGAATGGAGGTGTGTGAGGTCATAGAATGGAGGTGTGTGAAGTCAGATTGGAGGTGTGTGAAGTAAAAGGATGGAGGTGTGTCAACTCAGAAAGGAGGTATGTGAAGTCATGGAATGGAGGTTTGTGAAGTCAAAGAATGGAGGTGTGGGAAATCATACAATTGTGGTGTGTGAAGTGACAGAACTGAGGTGTGTGAAGTCAGAATGGAGGTGTGTGTATTCAGAATGGAGGTGTGTGAAGTCAGAGACTGGAGGTGTGTGAAGTCACAATGCAGGTGTGTGAACTGATAGAACGTAGGTGTGTGAAGTCAAAATGTAGGTGTGTGAAGTCATAGAATGGAGGTGTGTGAAGTGACAAAATGGAGGTGTGTGAAGTCATATAATGGAGGTGTGTGAAGTCACAGAATGGAGGTGTGTGAACTCAGAAGGGAGGTGTGTGAAGTCACAGAATGGAGATGTGTGAAGTCATAGAATGGAGATATGTGAAGTCACAGAATGGAGGTGTGTGAGTTACAGAATGGAGGTGTGTGAAGTCAGAGAATCGAGGTGTGTGAAGTCACAGAATGGAGGTGTGAGAAGTCACAGAATGGAGGTGTGTGAACTCACAATGGAGGTGAGTGAAGTCACAGAATGGGGGTGTGTGAAGTCATAGAATGGAAGTGTGTGAAGTCATAGATGGAGGTGTGTGATGTCAGAATGGAGGTGTGTGAAGTCACAGAATGGAGGTATGTGACGTCATAAATGTTGGTGTGTGAATTCATAGAATGGAGGTGTGTGAAGTCAAAGAATGGAGGTGTGTGAAGTCATAGAATGGAGGTGTGTGAAATCACAGAATGTAGTTGTGTGTAGTCACAGAGTGTAGGTGTGTAAAGTCACAGAGTGGAGGTGTGTGAAGTCTCAGAATGGAGGTGTGGGAAGTCATAGAATGGAGGTGTTTGAAGTCATAGAATGTTGGTTTTTGAAGACACAGAATGGAGGTGTGTGAAGTCATAGAATGGAGGTGTGTGAAGTCAGATTGGAGGTGTGTTAAGTAACAGAATGGAGGTGTGTCAACTCAGAAAGGAGGTGTGTGAAGTCATAGAATGGAGGTGTGTGAAGTCATAGAATGCAGGTGTGTGAAATCATAGAATGGAGGTGTGTGAACCCACAGAAATGAGGTGTTTGAAGTCAAAATGGAAGTGTGTCAAGTCAGAATGGAGATGTGTGAAGTCATAGAATGGAGGTGTGTGAAGTCATAGAATGGAGGTGTGTGAAGTCACAGAATGGAGGTGTGTGAACTCATAGAATGGAGGTGTGTGAAGTCATAGAATGGAGGTGTGTGAAGTGACAGAATGGAGGTGTGTGAACTCATAGAATGAAGCAGTGTGAAGTCATAGAATAGAGGTGTGCGTAGTCACAGAATGGAGGTGTGTGAAGTCACAGAATGGAGGTGTGTGAACTCAGAATGGAGGTGTGTGAATTCAAAGAAGGGAGGTTTGTGAAGTCATAGAATGGATGTTTCTGAAGTAAGAATGAACTTGTGTGAAGTCATAGAATGGAGGTGTGTGAAGTCAAAATGCAGGTGTGTGAAGTCAAACAATGGATGTGTGTTAAGTCAAAGAATGGACGTGTGTGAAGTCACAGAATGGAAGTGTGTGAAGTCAAAATGGAGGTGTGTGAAGTCAGAGAATGGAGGTGCATGAAGTCATAGAATGGAGGTGTGTCAAGTCACAATGGAGATGTGTGAAGGCACAGAATTGAGGTGTGTGAAGTCATAGAATGTTGGTGTTTGAAGTCATACAATGGAGGTGTTTGAAGTCATAGAATGGAGGTGTGTGAAGTCATAGAATGGAGGTGTGTGAAATCATAGAATGGAGGTTTGTGACGTCACAGATTGACGTGTGTGAAGTCAGAATGGAGGTGTGTGAAGTCAGAATGGAGGTGTGTAATGTCATAGAATGGAGGTGTGTGAAGTCAAAAAATGGAGGTGTGTGAAGTCATAGAATGGAGGTGTTTGAGTCACAGAATGGAGGTGTCTGAAGTCAAAGAATGAAGGTGTGTGAAGTCATAGAATGGAGATGTGTGAAGTCATATATTGGAGGTGTAAAGTTACAGAATGGAGGTGTGTGAAGTCATAGAATGGAGGTGTGTAAAGTCATAGAATGTAGGTGTGTAAAGTCAAAAAATGGAGGTGTGTGAAGTCATAGAATGGAGGTGTTTGAGTCACAGAATGGAGGTGTGTGAAGTCATAGAATGGAGGTGTTTGAAGTCATAGAATGGAGATGTGTGAAGTCATATATTGGAGGTGTAAAGTTACAGAATGGAGGTGTGTGAAATCACAGAATGGAGGTGTGTGAACTCAGAATGGAGGTGTGGGAAGTCACAAAATGGAGGTGTGTGAAGTCATAGAATTGAGATGTGTGAAGGCAAAGAATGGAGGTGTGTGAAATCATAGAATGCAGGTGTGTGAAGTCAGAGAATCGAGGTGTGTGAAGTCACAGAATGGAGGTGTGTGAGGTCACAGAATGGAGGTGTGTGAACACACAATGGAGGTGAGTGAAGTCACAGAATGGAGGTGTGTGAAGTCATAGTATGGAAGTGTGTGAAGTCATAGAATGGAGGTGTGTGATGTCAGAATGGAGGTGTGTGAAGTCACAGAATGGAGGTACGTGACGTCATAAATGTTGGTGTGTGAAGTCATAGAATGGAGGTGTGAAGTCATAGAATGGAGGTGTGAAATCATAGAATGGAGGTGTGTGAAGTCATAGAATGCAGGTGTGAGAAGTCATAGAAAGGAGGTGTGTGAAGTCAGATTGGAGGTTTGTGAAGTAAAAGAATGGAGGTGTGTCAACTCAGAAAGGAGGTGTGTGAAGTCATATAGTGGAGGTGTGTGAAGTTATAGAATGCAGGTGTGTGAAATCATAGAATGGAGGTGTGTGAAGCCACAGAAATTAGGTGTTTGAAGTCAAAATGGAAGTCTGTGAAGTCAGAATGGAGGTGTGTGAAGTCATAGAATGGAGGTGTGTGAAGTCATAGAATGGAGGTGTGTGAACTCATAGAATGGAGGAGTGTGAAGTCATAGAATGGAGGTGTGTGAAGTCACAGATGGACGTGTGTGAACTCAGAATGGAGGTGTGTGAATTCACGGAAGGTAGGTTTGTGTATTCATAGAATGGATGTTTCTGAAGTAAGAATGAAGGTGTGTGAAGTCATAGAATGGAGGTGTGTGAAGTCAAAATGCAGGTGTGTGAAGTCAAACAATGGATGGGTATTAAGTCACAGAATGGACGTGTGTGAAGTCACAGAATGGAAGTGTGTGAAGTCAAAATGGAGGTGTGTGACGTCAGAGAATGGAGGTGTGTGAAGTCATAGAACGGAGGTGTGTCAAGTCAGAATGGAGATTTGTGAAGGCACAGAATGGAGGTGTGTGAAATCATAGAATGTTGTGTGTGAAGTCATACAATGGAGGTGTATGAAATCATAGAATAGAGGTGTGTGAAGTCATAGAATGGAGGTGTCTGAAATCATAGAATGGAGGTTTGTGAAGTCACAGATTGAGGTGTGTGAAGTCAGAATGGAGGTGTGTGAAGTCAGAATGGAGGTGTGTAAAGTCATAGAATGGAGGTGTGTGAAGTCACAATGCAGGTGTGTGACCTCAGAGAATGGAGGTGTGTGAAGTCACAATGTAGGTGTGTGAAGTCATAGAATGGAGGTGTGTAAAGTCATAGAATGTAGGTGTGTAAAGTCAAAAAATGGAGGTGTGTGAAATCATAGAATGGAGGTGTTTGAGTCACAGAATGGAGGTGTGTGAAGTCATAGAATGGAGGTGTGTGAAGTCATAGAATGGAGGTGTGTGAAGTCATATACTGGAGGTGTGTGAAGATACAGAATGGAGGTGTGTGAAGTCACAGAATGGAAGTGTGTGAAGCCATAGAATGGAGATGCGTGAAGGCACAGAATGGAGGTGTGTGAAATCATAGAATGGAGGTGGGTGAAGTCAGAGAATCGAGGTGTGTGAAGCCACAGAATGGAGGTGTGTGAAGTCATAGAATGGAGGTGTGTGAAGTCAGATTGGAGGTGTGTGAAGTAAAAGGATGGAGGTGTGTCAACTCAGAAAGGAGGTATGTGAAGTCATGGAATGGAGGTTTGTGAAGTCAAAGAATGGAGGTGTGGGAAATCATACAATGGAGGTGTGTGAAGTGACAGAACTGAGGTGTGTGAAGTCAGAATGGAGGTGTGTGTATTCAGAATGGAGGTGTGTGAATTCAGAGACTGGAGCTGTTTGAAGTCACAATGCAGGTGTGTGAACTGATAGAACGTAGGTGTGTGAAGTCACAATGTAGGTGTGTGAAGTCATAGAATGGAGGTGTGTGAAGTCACAAAATGGAGGTGTGTGAACTCAGAAGGGAGGTGTGTGAAGTCACAGAATGGAGATGTGTGAAGTCATAGAATGGAGATGTGTGAAGTCACAGAATGGAGGTGTGTGAGT
This sequence comes from Megascapheus bottae, assembly GCA_024803745.1. NCBI lineage: Eukaryota > Metazoa > Chordata > Mammalia > Rodentia > Geomyidae > Megascapheus > Megascapheus bottae. The sequence goes on from JANJXV010000411.1 coordinate 714,454, forward strand.
CACAGAATGGAGGTTTGTGAAGTCAGAGAATCGAGGTGTGTGAAGTCACAAAATGGAGGTGTGAGAAGTCACAGAATGGAGGTGTGTGAACTCACAATGGAGGTGAGTGAAGTCACAGAATGGGGGTGTGTGAAGTCATAGAATGGAAGTGTGTGAAGTCATAGATGGAGGTGTGTGATGTCAGAATGGAGGTGTGTGAAGTCACAGAATGGAGGTATGTGACGTCATAAATGTTGGTGTGTGAATTCATAGAATGGAGGTGTGTGAAGTCAAAGAATGGAGGTGTGTGAAGTCATAGAATGGAGGTGTGTGAAATCACAGAATGTAGTTGTGTGTAGTCACAGAGTGTAGGTGTGTAAAGTCACAGAGTGGAGGTGTGTGAAGTCTCAGAATGGAGGTGTGGGAAGTCATAGAATGGAGGTGTTTGAAGTCATAGAATGTTGGTTTTTGAAGACACAGAATGGAGGTGTGTGAAGTCATAGAATGGAGGTGTGTGAAGTCAGATTGGAGGTGTGTTAAGTAACAGAATGGAGGTGTGTCAACTCAGAAAGGAGGTGTGTGAAGTCATAGAATGGAGGTGTGTGAAGTCATAGAATGAAGGTGTGTGAAATCATAGAATGGAGGTGTGTGAAGCCACAGAAATGAGGTGTTTGAAGTCAAAATGGAAGTGTGTCAAGTCAGAATGGAGATGTGTGAAGTCATAGAATGGAGGTGTGTGAAGTCATAGAATGGAGGTGTGTGAAGTCACAGAATGGAGGTGTGTGAACTCATACAATGGAGGTGTGTGAACTCATAGAATGGAGGAGTGTGAAGTCATAGAATAGAGGTGTGCGTAGTCACAGAATGGAGGTGTGTGAAGTCACAGAATGGAGGTGTGTGAACTCAGAATGGAGTTGTGTGAATTCAAAGAAGGGAGGTTTGTGAAGTCATAGAATGGATGTTTCTGAAGTAAGAATGAACGTGTGTGAAGTCATAGAATGGAGGTGTGTGAAGTCAAAATGCAGGTGTGTGAAATCAAACAATGGATGTGTGTTAAGTCAAAGAATGGACGTGTGTGAACTCACAGAATGGAAGTGTGTGAAGTCAAAATGGAGGTGTGTGAAGTCAGAGAATGGAGGTGTGTGAAGTCATAGAATGGAGGTGTGTCAAGTCAGAATGGAGATGTGTGAAGGCACAGAATGGAGGTGTGTGAAGTCATAGAATGTTGGTGTGTGAAGTCATACAATGGAGGTGTATGAAGTCATAGAATGGAGGTGTGTGAAGTCAAAGGATGGAGGTGTGTGAAGTAATAGAATGCAGGTGTGTGAAGTCATAAAATGGAGATGTGTGAAGTCACAGAATGGAGCTGTGTGAAATCATAGAATGGAGGTGTGTGAAGTCAGAGAATCGAGGTGTGTGAAGTCACAGAATGGAGGTGCGTGAAGTCAGAATGGTGTTGTGTGAAGTCACAGAATTGAGGTATGTGACGTTACAGAATCGAGGTGTGTGAAGTCATATAATGGAAGTGTGTGAAGTCATAGAATGGAGGTGTGTGAACTCATAGAATGGAGGTGTGTGTAGTCATGGATTGGATGTGTGTGAAATCAAAGAATGGAGGTGTGGGAAGTGAAAAAATGGAGGTGTGTGAATTCACAGAATGGAGGTGTGTGAAGTCACAGAATGGAAGTGTGTGAAGTCAAAATTGAGGTGTGTGAAGTCACAGAATGGAGGTGTGTGAAGTCACAGAATGGAGGTTTGTGAAGTCAAAATGGAGGTGTGTGAAGTCAAAGAAATAGGTGTGTGAAGTCATAGAATGGAGGTCTGTGAAGTCATGGAATGGAGGTTTGTGAGGTCAAATATTTGAAGTCTGTGAAGTTACAGAAAGGAGGTGTGTGAAGTCATAGAATGGAGGTGTGTGAAGTCATAGAATGGAGGTGTGTGAAGTCACACAAGGCAGGTGTGTGAAGTCACAGAATAGAGTTGTGTGAAATCACAATGGAGGTGTGTGAATTCATAGAATGGAGGTGTGTGAAGTGAAAGAATGGAGGTGTGTGAAGTCAGATTGGAGGTGTTTGAAGTAACAGAATGGAGGTGTGTCAACTCAGAAAGGAGGTGTGTGAAGTCATAGAATGGAGGTGTGTGAAGTCATAGAATAGAGGTGTGTGAAATCATAGAATGGAGGTGTGTGAAGTCACAGAAATGAGGTGTTTGAAGTCAAAATGGAAGTGTGTGAAGTCAGATTGGAGGTGTGTGAAGTCATAGAATGGAGGTGTGTGAAGTCACAGAATGGAGGTGTGTGAACTCATAGAATGGAGGATTGTGAAGTCATGGAATGGAGGTGTGTGAAGTCACAGATGGAGGTGTTTGAAGTCATAGAATGGAGGTGTGTGAAGTCATAGAATGGAGGTGTGTGAATTCACAGAAGGGAGGTTTGTGAAGTCATGGAATGGATGTTTCTGAAGTAAGAATGAAGGTGTGTGAAGCCATTGAATGGAGGTGTGTGAAGTCAAAATGAGGGTGTGTGAAGTCAAACAATGGAGGTGTGTGAAGTCACAGAATGGAGGTGTGTGACGTCACAGAATGGAGGTGTGTGAAGTCACAGAATGGAAGTGTGTGAAGTAAAAATGGAGGTGTGTGAAGTCAGAGAATGGAGGTGACTGAAGTCATGGAATGGAGGTTTGTGAAGTCAAACATTGGAAGTGTGTGAAGGTACAGAATGGAGGTGTGTGAAGTCATAGAATGGAGGTGTGTGAAGTCAGAGAATGGAGGTGTGTGAAGTCAGAATGCAGGTGTGTGAAGTCATAGAATGGAGGTGTGTGAAGTCACAGAATGGAGCTGTGTGAAGTCATAGATTGGAAGTGTGTGAAGTCATAGAATGGAGGTGTGTGAAGTCATAGATTGAAGGTGTGTGGAAGTCATAGTATGGAGGTGTGTGAAGTAACAGAAAGGAGGTGTGTGAAGTCACAGAATGGAGTTGTGTGAAGTCACAATGGAGGTGTGTGAAGTCATAGAATTGCGGTGTGTGAAATCAAAGTATGGAGGTTTGTTAAGTCATGGAATGGTTTGTGTGTGCAATCATAGAATGGAGGTGTGTGAAGTCACAGAATTGAGGTGTGTAAAGTCACAGAGTGGAGGTGTGTGAAGTCACAGAATGGAGTTGTGTGTGAAGTCATAGAATGGAGGTGTGTGAAGTCACAGAATGCAGGTGTGTGATGTCAGAATGGAGGTGTGTGAAGTCACAGAATGGAGGTATGTGACTTCATAAATGTTGGTGTGTGAAGTCATAGAATGGAGGTGTGAAGTCATAGAATGGAGGTGTGTGAAGTCATAGAATGAAGGTGTGTGAAGTCACAGAAGGCAGGTGTGTGAAGTCACAGAATACAGTTGTGTGAAATCATGGAATGGAGGTGTGTGAAGTCAGAATGCAGGTGTGTGAAGTCATAGAATGCAGGTGTGTGAAGTCATAGAATGGAGGTGTGTGAAGTCATAGATTGGAAGTGTGTGAAGTCATAGAATGGAGGTGTGTGAAGTCATAGATTGAAGGTGTGTGGAAGGCATAGTATGGAGGTGTGTGAAGTCACTGAAAGGAGGTGTGTGAAGTCACAGAATGGATTTGTGTGAAGTCACAATGGAGGTGTGTGAAGTCAAAGAATGGAGGTGTGTGAAGTCATAGAATGGAGGTGTATGAAGTCATGGAATGGAGGTTTGTGTAGTCAAACATTGGAAGTGTGTGAAGGTACAGGATGGAGATGTGTGAAGTCAGAATGGAGATGTGTGAAGTCACATAATGGAGGTGTGGGAAGTCATAGAATGGAGGTGTATGAAGTCATAGAATGGAGGTGTGTGAAGTCAGAATGCAGGTGTGTGAAGTCATAGAATGGAGGTGTGTGAAGTCATAGAATGGAGGTGTGTGAAGTCATAGATTGGAAGTGTGTGAAGTCATAGAATGGAGGTGTGTGAAGTAATAGAATGGAGGTTTGTGAAGTCAGAATGGAGATGTGTGAAGTCACATAACTGAGGTGTGTAAAGTCATAGAATATTGGTGTATGAAGTCCTAGATTGGAGGTGTATGAAGTCATAGAATGGAGGTGTGTGAAGTCAGAATGCAGGTGTGTGAAGTCATAGAATGGAGTGTGTGAAGTCATAGAATTGAGGTGTGTGAAGTCATAGATTGGAAGTGTGTGAAGTCATAGAATGGAGCTGTGGGAAGTCATAGAATGGAGGTGTGTGAAGTTATAGAATGGAGGTGTGTGAAGTCACAGAATGGAGTTGTGTGAAGTCACAATGGAGGTGTGTGAAGTCATAGAATAGAGGTGTGTGAAGTCAGAATAGAGGTGTGCGAAGTCATAGAATGGAGGTGTGTGAAGTCAGAATGGAGGTGTGTGAACTCATAGAATGGAGGTGTGTGAAGTCATAGAATGAGGGCTTTTGAAGTCACAGAATGGAGGTGTGTGAACTCATAGAATGGAGTGTGGGAAGTAAAAATGGAGTTTGTGAACTCATAGAATGAATGTGTGTGAACTCAAAGAATGGATGTTGTGAAGTCATGGAATGGAGGTGTGTGAAGTCAAAGAATGGAGGTGTGTGAAGTCAAACAATAGAGGTGTGTGAGGTGAAACCATGGAGGTGTGTGAAGTCACAAAATGGATGTGTGTGAAGTCAAAACGGAAGTGTATGAAGTCCCAAAATGGAAGTGTATGAAGTCACAGAATGAAGGTGTGTGAAGTCACAAATGGACGTGTGTAAAGTCACAGAATGGAGGTGTGTGAAGTCAAAATGGAGGTGTGTGAAGTCAAACAATGGAGGTGTGTGAAGTCATCGAATGGAGGTATGTAAAGTCATGTCATGGAGGTGTGTGAAGTCACAGAATGGAGGTGTGTGAAGTCAGAATTGAGGTGTGCTAAGTCATATAATGGAGGTGTGTGAAGTCAGAATGTAGGTGTGTGAAGTCATAGAATGGAGGTGTGTGAAGTCAGAATGGAGGTGTGTGAACTCATAGAATGGAGGTGTGTGAAGTCACAATGGAGGTGTGTGAAGTCATAGAATGGTGGTGTGTGAAGTTACAGAATGGAGGTGTGGAAGTCATAGAATGGAGGTGTGTGAAATCAGAAATTGAGGTGTGTGAAGTCACAGAATATAGGTGTGGGAATTCAGAATGGAGGTGTGTGAAGTCATAGAATGGAGGTGTGTGAAGTCATGGAATGGAGGTGTGTGAAATCATAGAATGGAGGTGTGTGAAGTCACAGAATGGAGGTGTGTGAACACATAGAATGGAGGTGTGTGAAATCACAATGGAGGTGTGTGAAGTCATAGAATAGAGGTGTGTGAAGTCACAGAAGGAGGTGTGTGAAGTCATAGAAAGGAGCTGTGTGAATTCAGAATGGAGGTGTGTGAAGTCACAGAATGGAGGTTTGTGAAGTCACAGAATGGAGGTGTGTGAATTCACAGAAGGGAGGTTTGTGAAGTCATAGAATGGATGTTTCTGAAGTAAGAATGAAGGTGTGTGAAGTCATAGAACGGAGGTGTGTGAAGTCAAAACGGAGGTGTGTGAACTCATAGAATATAGATGTGTGACCTCATAGAATGGAGGTGTGTGAAGTCATGGAATGGAGGTGTGTGAAATCCACGAATGGAGGTGTGTGAAATCAGACAATCGAGGTGTGTGAAGTCACAGAATGGAAGTTTGTGAAGTCAAAATTAAGGTGTGTGAAATCACAGAATGGAGGTGTGTGAAGTCACAGAATGGACGAGTGTGAAGTCAAAATTGTGATGTGTGAAGTCACAAATGGAGGTGTGTGAAGTCACAGAATTGTGGTGTGTGAAGTCAAAATGGAGGTGTATGAAGTCAAAGAAAGGAGGTGTGTGAAGTCATAGAATGGAGGTGTATGAAGTCATGGAATGGAGGTTTGTGAAGTCATAGAATGGAGATTTGTGAAGTCATAGAATGGATGTGTGTGAAGTCAGAATGGAGATGTGTGAAGTCACAGAATGGAGGTGTGTGAAGTCAAAGAATATTGGTGTGTGAAGTCATAGAATGGAGGTGTGTGAAGTCTTAGAATGGAGGTGTGTGAAGTCATAGAATGGAGGTGTGTGAAGTCACAGAAGGAAGGTGTGTGAAGTCACAGTATGGAGGTGTGTAAAGTCACATAGTGGAAGTGTGTGAAGGCACAGAATGGAGGGGTGTGAAGTCAAAGAATGGCGGTATGTGAGGTCACAGAATGGAGGGGTGTGAAGTCAGAATAGAGGTGTGCGAAGTCATAGAATGGAGGTGTGTGAAGTCAGAATGGAGCTGTGTGAACTCATAGAATGGAGGTGTGTGAAGTCACAATGGAGGTGTGTGAAGTCATAGAATGAGGGCTTTTGAAGTCACAGAATGGAGGTGTGTGAAGTCATAGAATGGAGGTGTGGGAAGTAAAAATGGAGTTTGTGTACTCATAGAATGAATGTGTGTGAACTCATAGAATGGAGGTTGTGAAGTCATGGAATGGAGGTGTGTGAAGTCAAAGAATGGAGGTGTGTGAAGTCAAACAATAGAGGTGTGTGAGGTGAAACCATGGAGGTGTGTGAAGTCACAAAATGGATATGTGTGAAGCCAAAACGGAAGTGTGTGAAGTCCCAAAATGGAGGTGTGTGAAGTCATAGAATGAAGGTGTGTGAAGTCAAAAAGGTGGTGTGTGAAGTCACAAATGGACGTGTGTAAAGTCACAGAATGGAGGTGTGTGAAGTCAAAATGGAGGTGTGTGAAGTCAAACAATGGAGGTGTGTGAAGTCATCGAATGGAGGTATGTAAAGTCATGTCATGGAGGTGTGTGAAGTCACAGAATGGAGGTGTGTGAAGTCAGAATTGAGGTGTGCTAAGTCATATAATGGAGGTGTGTGAAGTCAGAATGTAGGTGTGTGAAGTCATAGAATGGAGGTGTGTGAAGTCAGAATGGAGGTGTGTGAACTCATAGAATGGAGGTGTGTGAAGTCACAATGGAGGTGTGTGAAGTCATAGAATGGTGGTGTGTGAAGTTACAGAATGGAGGTGTGGAAGTCATAGAATGGAGGTGTGTGAAGTCAGAAATTGAGGTGTGTGCAGTCACAGAATATAGGTGTGGGTATTCAGAATGGAGGTGTGTGAAGTCATAGAATAGAGGTGTGTGAAGTCATGGAATGGAGGTGTGTGAAATCATAGAATGGAGGTGTGTGAAGTCACAGAATGGAGGTGTGTGAACACATAGAATGGAGGTGTGTGAAATCACAATGGAGGTGTGTGAAGTCATAGAATAGAGGTGTGTGAAGTCACAGAAGGAGGTGTGTGAAGTCATAGAAAGGAGCTGTGTGAATTCAGAATGGAGGTGTGTGAAGTCACAGAATGGAGGTTTGTGAAGTCACAGAATGGAGGTGTGTGAAGTCATAGAATGGATGTTTCTGAAGTAAGAATTAAGGTGTGTGAAGTCAAAATGGAGGTGTGTGAACTCATAGAATATAGATGTGTGACCTCATAGAATGGAGGTGTGTGAAGTCATGGAATGGAGGTGTGTGAAATCCACGAATGGAGGTGTGTGAAATCAGACAATCGAGGTGTGTGAAGTCACAGAATGGAGGTGTGTGAAGTCACAGAATGGAAGTTTGTGAAGTCAAAATTAAGGTGCGTGAAATCACAGAATGGAGGTGTGTGAAGTCACAGAATGGACGTGTGAAGTCAAAATGGAGGTGTATGAAGTCAAAGAAATGAGGTGTGTGAAGTCATAGAATGGGGGTGTATGAAGTCGTGGAATGGAGGTTTGTGAAGTTATAGAATGGAGATTTGTGAAGTCATAGAATGGATGTGTGTGAAGTCAGAATGGAGATGTGTGAAGTCACAGAATGGAGGTGTGTGAAGTCAAAGAATATTGGTGTGTGAAGTCATAGAATGGAGGTGTGTGAAGTCTTAGATTGGAGGTGTGTGAAGTCATAGAATGGAGGTGTGTAAAGTCACAGAAAGAAGGTGTGTGAAGTCACAGAATGGAGGTGTGTAAAGTCACAGAGTGGATATGTGTGAAGTCACAGAATGAAGGTGTGTGAAGTCAAAAAGGTGGTGTGTGAAGTCACAAATGGACGTGTGTAAAGTCACAGAATGGAGGTGTGTGAAGTCAAAATGGAGGTGTGTGAAGTCAAACAATGGAGGTGTGTGAAGTCATCGAATGGAGGTATGTAAAGTCATGTCATGGAGGTGTGTGAAGTCACAGAATGGAGGTACATGCCGTCATAAATGTTGGTGTGTGAAGTCATAGAATGGAGGTGTGAAGTCATAGAATGGAGGTGTGTGAAGTCATAGAATGGATGTGTGAAGTCACAGAAGGCAGGTGTGTGAAGTCACAGAATGGAGTTGTGTGAAGTCACAATGGAGGTGTGTGAATTCATAGAATGGAGGTGTGTGATGTCAAAGAATGTAGGTGTGTGAAGTCATAGAATGGAGTTGTGTGTAGTCACAGAGTGTAGGTGTGTAAAGTCACAGAGTGGTGGTGTGTGAAGTCTCAGAATGGAGGTGTGTGAGGTCAGATTGGAGGTGTGTGAAGTAACAGAATGGAGGTGTTTCAACTCAGAAAAGAGGTGTGTGAAGTCATAGAATGGAGGTGTGTGAAGTCCTAGAATGCAGGTGTGTGAAATCATGAATGGAGGTGTGGTAAGCCACAGAAATGAGGTGTTTGAAGTCAAAATGGAAGTGTGTGAAGTCAGAATGGAGGTGTGTGAAGTCATAGAATGGAGGTGTGTGAAATCATAGGATGCAGGTGTGTGAACTTAGAATGGAGGTGTGTGAATTCACAGAAGGGAGGTTTGTGAAGTCATAGAATAGATGTTTCTGAAGTAAGAATGAAGGTGTGTGAAGTCATAGAATGGAGGTTTGTGAAGTCAAAATGCAAGTGTGTGAAGTCAACCAATGGAGGTGGGTTAAATCACAGAATGGAGGTGTGTGAAGTCACAGAATGGAAGTGTGTGAAGTCAAAATGGAGGTGTGTGAAGTCAGAGAATGGAGGTGTGTGAAGTCAGAGAATGGAAGTGTATGAAGTCATAGAATGGAGGTGTGTCAACTCAGAATGGAGATGTGTGAAGGCACAGAATGGAGGTGTGTGAAGTCATAGAATGTTGGTGTGTGAAGTCATACATTGGAGGTGTATGAAGTCATAGAATGGAGGTGTGTGAAGTCATAGAATGGAGGTGTGTGAATTCATAGAATGGAGGATTGTGAAGTCACAGATTGAGGTGTGTGAAGTCAGAATGGAGGTGTGTAAAGTCATAGAATGGAGGTGTGTGAAGTCACAATGCAGGTGTGTGAACTCAGAGAATGGAGGTGTGTGAAGTCACAATGTAGGTGAGTGAAGTCATAGAATGTATGTGTGTAAAGTCAAAAAATTGAGGTGTGTGAAGTCATAGAATGGAGGTGTTTGAGTCACAGAATGGAGGTGTGTGAAGTCATAGAATGGAGGTGTGTGAAGTCATAGAATGGAGGTGTGTGAAGTCACAATGGAGGTGTGTGAAGTCATAGAATGGAGGTGTGTGAAATCAAAGTATGGAGGTTTGTTAAGTCATAGAATGGATTGTGTGTGCAATCATAGAATGGAGGTGTGTGAAGTCACAGAATTGAGGTGTGTAAAGTCACAGAGTGGAGGTGTGTGAAGTCACAGAATGGAGTTGTGTGTGAAGTCATAGAATGGAGGTGTGTGAAGTCACAGAATGCAGGTGTGTGATGTCAGAATGGAGGTGTGTGAAGTCACAGAATGGAGGTATGTGACTTCATAAATGTTGGTGTGTGAAGTCATAGAATGGAGGTGTGAAGTCATAGAATGGAGGTGTGTGAAGTCATAGAATGGAGGTGTGTGAAGTCACAGAAGGCAGGTGTGTGAATTCACAGAATACAGTTGTGTGAAATCATGGAATGGAGGTGTGTGAAGTCAGAATGCAGGTGTGTGAAGTCATAGAATGGAGGTGTGTGAAGTCATAGAATGGAGGTGTGTGAAGTCATAGATTGGAAATGTGTGAAGTCATAGAATGGAGGTGTGTGAAGTCATAGATTGAAGGTGGGTGGAAGGCATAGTATGGAGGTGTGTGAAGTCACTGAGAGGAGGTGTGTGAAGTCACAGAATGGAGGTGTGTGAAGTCAAAATGGAGGTGTGTGAAGTCAAAGAATGGAGGTGTGTGAAGTCATAGAATGGAGGTGTATGAAGTCATGGAATGGAGGTTTGTGTAGTCAAACATTGGAAGTGTGTGAAGGTACAGGATGGAGGTGTGTGAAGTCATAGAAAGGAGGTGTGTGAAGTCATAGAATGGAGGAGTGTGAAGTCAGAATGGAGATGTGTGAAGTCACATAATGGAGGTGTGGGAAGTCATAGAATGGAGGTGTATGAAGTCATAGAATGGAGGTGTGTGAAGTCAGAATGCAGGTGTGTGAAGTCATAGAATGGAGGTGTGTGAAGTCATAGAATGGAGGTGTGTGAAGTCATAGATTGGAAGTGTGTGAAGTCATAGAATGAAGTTGTGTGAAGTAATAGAATGGAGGTTTGTGAAGTCAGAATGGAGAAGTGTGAAGTCACATAATTGAGGTGTGTGAAGTCATAGAATATTGGTGTATGAAGTCCTAGATTGGAGGTGTATGAAGTCATAGAATGGAGGTGTGTGAAGTCAGAATGCAGGTGTGTGAAGTCATAGAATGGAGTGTGTGAAGTCATAGAATTGAGGTGTGTGAAGTCATAGATTGGAAGTGTGTGAAGTCATAGAATGGAGCTGTGGGAAGTCATAGAATGGAGGTGTGTGAAGTTATAGAATGGAGGTGTGTGAAGTCACAGAATCGAGTTGTGTGAAGTCACAATGGAGGTGTGTGAAGTCATAGAATAGAGGTGTGTGAAGTCAGAATAGAGGTGTGCGAAGTCATAGAATGGAGGTGTGTGAAGTCAGAATGGAGGTGTGTGAACTCATAGTATGGAGGTGTGGGAAGTCACAATGGAGGTGTGTGAAGTCATAGAATGAGGGCTTTTGAAGTCACAGAATGGAGGTGTGTGAAGTCATAGAATGGAGGTGTGGGAAGTAAAAATGGAGTTTGTGAACTCATAGAATCAATGTGTGTGAACTCATAGAATGGAAGTGTGTGAAGTCAAACAATAGAGGTGTGTGAGGTGAAACCATGGAGGTGTGTGAAGTCACAAAATGGATGTGTGTGAAGTCAAAACGGAAGTGTGTGAAGTCCCAAAATGGAGGTGTGTGAAGTCACAGAATGAAGGTGTGTGAAGTCAAAAAGGTGGTGTGTGAAGTCACAAATGGACGTGTGTAAAGTCACAGAATGGAGGTGTGTGAATTCAAAATGGAGGTGTGTGAAGTCAAAGAATGGAGGTGTGTGAAGCCATCGAATGGAGGTATGTAAAGTCATGTCATGGAGGTGTGTGAAGTCACAGAATGGAGGTGTGTGAAGTCAGAATTGAGGTGTGCTAAGTCATATAATGTAGGTGTGTGAAGTCATAGAATGGAGGTGTGTGAAGTCAGAGTGGAGGTGTGTGAACTCATAGCATGGAGGTGTATGAAGTCACAATGGAGGTGTGTGAAGTCATAAAATGGTGGTGTGTGAAGTTACAGAATGGAGGTGTGGAAGTCATAGAATGGAGGTGTGTGAAGTCAGAAATTGAGGTGTGTGAAGTCACAGAATATAGGTGTGGGAATTCAGAATGGAGGTGTGTGAAGTCATATAATGGAGGTGTGTGAAGTCATGGAATGGAGGTGTGTGAAATCATAGAATGGAGGTGTGTGAAGTCACAGAATGTAGGTGTGTGAACACATAGAATGGAGGTGTGTGAAATCACAATGGAGGTGTGTGAAGTCATAGAATAGAGGTGTGTGAAGTCACAGAAGGAGGTGTGTGAAGTCATAGAAAGGAGCTGTGTGAATTCAGAATGGAGGTGTGTGAAGTCACAGAATGGAGGTTTGTGAAGTCACAGAATGGAGGTGTGTGAAGTCATAGAATGGATGTTTCTGAAGTAAGAATGAAGGTGTGTGAAGTCATAGAACGGAGGTGTGTGAAGTCAAAATGGAGGTGTGTGAACTCCTAGAATATAGATGTGTGACCTCATAGAATGGAGGTGTGTGAAGTCATGGAATGGAGGTGTGTGAAATCCACGAATGGAGGTGTGTGAAATCAGACAATCGAGGTGTGTGAAGTCACAGAATGGAGGTGTGTGAAGTCACAGAATGGACGTGTGTGAAGTCAAAATTGTGATGTGTGAAGTCACAAATGGAGGTGTGTGAAGTCACAGAATTTTGGTGTGTGAAGTCAAAATGGAGGTGTATGAAGTCAAAGAAAGGAGGTGTGTGAAGTTATAGAATGGAGGTGTATGAAGTCATGGAATGGAGGTTTGTGAAGTCATAGAATGGAGATTTGTGAAGTCATAGAATGGATGTGTGTGAAGTCAGAATGGAGATGTGTGAAGTCACAGAATGGAGGTGTGTGAAGTCAAAGAATATTGGTGTGTGAAGTCATAGAATTGAGGTGTGTGAAGTCTTAGAATGGAGGTGTGTGAAGTCATAGAATGGAGGTGTGTGAAGTCACAGAAGGAAGGTGTGTGAAGTCATAGTATGGAGGTGTGTAAAGTCACAGAGTGGAGGTGTGTGAAGGCACAGAATGGAGGGGTGTGAAGTCAAAGAATGGCGGTATGTGAAGTCACAGAATGGAGGGGTGTGAAGTCAGAATAGAGGTGTGCGAAGTCATAGAATGGAGGTGTGTGAAGTCAGAATGGAGCTGTGTGAACTCATAGAATGGAGGTGTGTGAAGTCACAATGGAGGTGTGTGAAGTCATAGAATGAGGGCTTTTGAAGTCACAGAATGGAGGTGTGTGAAGTCATAGAATGGAGGTGTGGGAAGTAAAAATGGAGTTTGTGAACTCATAGAATGAATGTGTGTGAACTCATAGAATGGAGGTTGTGAAGTCATGGAATGGAGGTGTGTGAAGTCAAAGAATGGAGGTGTGTGAAGTCAAACAATAGAGGTGTGTGAGGTGAAACCATGGAGGTGTGTGAAGTCACAAAATGGATGTGTGTGAAGTCAAAACGGAAGTGTGTGATGTCCCAAAATGGAGGTGTGTGAAGTCACAGAATGAAGGTGTGTGAAGTCAAAAAGTTGGTGTGTGAAGTCACAAATGGACGTGTGTAAAGTCACAGAATGGAGGTGTGTGAAGTCAAAATGGAGGTGTGTGAAGTCAAAGAATGGAGGTGTGTGAAGTCATCGAATGGAGGTATGTAAAGTCATGTCATGGAGGTGTGTGAAGTCACAGAATGGAGGTGTGTGAAGTCAGAATTGAGGTGTGCTAAGTCATATAATGGAGGTGTGTGAAGTCAGAATGTAGGTGTGTGAAGCATAGAATGGAGGTGTGTGAAGTCAGAATGGAGGTGTGTGAACTCATAGAATGGAGGTGTGTGAAGTCACAATGGAGGTGTGTGAAGTCATAGAATGGTGGTGTGTGAAGTTACAGAATGGAGGTGTGGAAGTCATAGAATGGAGGTGTGTGAAGTCAGAAATTGAGGTGTGTGAAGTCACAGAATATAGGTGTGGGAATTCAGAATGGAGGTGTGTGTAGTCATAGAATGGAGGTGTGTGAAGTCATGGAATGGAGGTGTGTGAAATCATAGAATGGAGGTGTGTGAAGTCACAGAATGGAGGTGTGTGAACACATAGAATGGAGGTGTGTGAAATCACAATGGAGGTGTGTGAAGTCATAGAATAGAGGTGTGTGAAGTCACAGAAGGAGGTGTGTGAAGTCATAGAAAGGAGCTGTGTATATTCAGAATGGAGGTGTGTGAAGTCACAGAATGGAGGTTTGTGAAGTCACAGAATGGAGGTGTGTGAAGTCATAGAATGGATGTTTCTGAAGTAAGAATGAAGGTGTGTGAAGTCATAGAATGGAGGTGTGTGAAGTCAAAATGGAGGTGTGTGAACTCATAGAATATAGATGTGTGACCTCATAGAATGGAGGTGTGTGAAGTCATGGAATGGAGGTGTTTGAAATCCACGAATGGAGGTGTGTGGAATCAGACAATCGAGGTGTGTGAAGTCACAGAATGGAGGTGTGTGAAGTCACAGAATGGAAGTTTGTGAAGTCAAAATTAAGGTGTGTGAAATCACAGAATGGAGGTGTGTGAAGTCACAGAATGGACGTGTGTGAAGTCAAAATTGTGATGTGTGAAGTCACAAATGGAGGTGTGTGAAGTCACAGAATTGCGGTGTGTGAAGTCAAAATGGAGGTGTATGAAGTCAAAGAAAGGACGTGTGTGAACTCATAGAATGGAGGTGTATGAAGTCATGGAATGGAGGTTTGTGAAGTCATAGAATGGAGATTTGTGAAGTCATAGAATGGATGTGTGTGAAGTCAGAATGGAGATGTGTGAAGTCACAGAATGGAGGTGTGTGAAGTCACAGAATGGAGGTTTGTGAAGTCACAGAATGGAGGTGTGTGAAGTCATAGAATGGATGTTTCTGAAGTAAGAATGAAGTTGTGTGAAGTCATAGATTGGAGGTGTGTGAAGTCAAAATGGAGGTGTTTGAACTCATAGAATATAGATGTGTGACCTCATAGAATGGAGGTGTGTGAAGTCATGGAATGGAGGTTTGTGAAGTTATAGAATGGAGATTTGTGAAGTCATAGAATGGATGTGTGTGAAGTCAGAATGGAGATGTGTGAAGTCACAGAAAGGAGGTGTGTGAAGTCAAAGAATATTGGTGTGTGAAGTCATAGAATGGAGGTGTGTGAAGTCTTAGATTGGAGGTGTGTGAAGTCATAGAATGGAGGTGTGTGAAGTCACAGAAAGAAGGTGTGTGAAGTCATAGAATGGAGGTGTGTAAAGTCACAGAGTGGAGGTGTGTGAAGGCACAGAAGGGAGGGGTGTGAAGTCAAAGAATGGCGGTATGTGAAGTCACAGAATGGAGGGGTGTGAAGTCAGAATAGAGGTGGGCGAAGTCATAGAATGGAGGTGTGTGAAGTCAGAATGGAGCTGTGTGAACTCGTAGAATGGAGGTGTGTGAAGTCACAATGGAGATGTGTGAAGTCATAGAATGGTGGTTTTTGAAGTCACAGAATGGAGGTGTGTGAAGTCATAGAATGGAGGTGTGTGAAGTCAGATTGGAGGTATGTGACATCACAGAATGGAGGGGTGTCAACTCAGAAAGGAGGTATTTGAAGTCACAGAATGGAGGTGTGGGAAATCATAGAATGGAGGTGTGTGAAGTCACAGAATTCAGGTGTATGAAGTCAGAATGGAGGTGTGTGTATTCAGAATGGAGGTGTGTGAAATCAGAGACTGGAGGTGTGTGAAGTCACAATGCAGGTGTGTGAACTGATAGAACGTAGGTGTGTGAAGTCACAATGTAGGTGTGTGAAGTCATAGAATGGAGGTGTGTGAAGTCATAGAATGGAGGTGTGTGAAGTCACAAAATGGAGGTGTGTGAAGTCAAAGAATGGATATGTGTGAAGTCACAGAATGGAGGTGTGTGAAATAGTAGAATGGAGGTGTGTGCAGTCAGAGAATCGAGGTGTGTGAAGTCACAGAATGGAGGTGTGTGAAGTCACAGAATGGAGGTGTGTGAACTCACAATGGAGGTGAGTGAAGTCACAGAATGGAGGTGTGTGAAGTCATAGAATGGAAGTGTGTAAAGTCATAGAATGGAGGTGTGTGATGTCAGAATGGAAGTGTGTGAAGTCACAGAATGGAGGTATGTGCCGTCATAAATGTTGGTGTGTGAAGTCATAGAATGGAGGTGTGAAGTCATAGAATGGAGGTGTGTGAAGTCATAGAATGGATGTGTGAAGTCACAGAAGGCAGGTGTGTGAAGTCACAGAATAGAGTTGTGTGAAGTCACAATGGAGGTGTGTGAATTCATAGAATGGAGGTGTGTGAAGTCAAAAATGGAGGTGTGTGAAGTCATAGAATGGAGTTGTGTGTAGTCACAGAGTGTAGGTGTGTAAAGTCACAGAGTGGTGGTGTCTGAAGTCTCAGAATGGAGGTGTGTGAGGTCAGATTGGAGGTGTGTGAAGTAACAGAATGGAGGTGTTTCAACTCAGAAAAGAGGTGTGTGAAGTCATAGAATGGAGGTGTATGAAGTCCTAGAATGCAGGTGTGTGAAATCATGAATGGAGGTGTGGTAAGCCACAGAAATGAGGTGTTTGAAGTCAAAATGGAAGTGTGTGAAGTCAGAATGGAGGTGTGTAAAGTCATAGAATGGAGGTGTGTGAAGTCATAGGATGGAGGTGTGTGAACTTAGAATGAAGGTGTGTGAAGTCATAGAATGGAGGTGTGTGAAGTCAAAATGCAAGTGTGTGAAGTCAACCAATGGAGGTGGGTTAAATCACAGAATGGAGGTGTGTGAAGTCACAGAATGGAAGTGTGTGAAGTCAAAATTGAGGTGTGTGAAGTCAGAGAATGGAGGTGTGTGAAGTCAGAGAATGGAAGTGTGTGAAGTCATAGAATGGAGGTGTGTCAAGTCAGAATGGAGATGTGTGAAGGCACAGAATGGAGGTATGTGAAGGCATAGAATGTTGGTGTGTGAAGTCATACAATGGAGGTGTATGAAGTCATAGAATGGAGGTGTGTGAAGTCATAGAATGGAGGTGTGTGAATTCATAGAATGGAGGTTTGTGAAGTCACAGATTGAGGTGTGTGAAGTCAGAATGGAGGTGTGTGAAGTCAGAATGGAGGTGTGTAAAGTCATAGAATGGAGGTGTGTGAAGTCACAATGCAGGTGTTTGAACTCAGATTATGGAGGTGTGTGAAGTCACAATGTAGGTGAGTGAAGTTATAGAATGTATGTGTGTAAAGTCAAAAAATTGAGGTGTGTGAAGTCATAGAATGGAGGTGTTTGAGTCACAGAATGGAGGTGTGTGAAGTCATAGAATGGAGGTGTGTGAAGTCATAGAATGGAGGTGTGTGAAGTCATATATTGGAGGTGTGTGAAGTTACAGAATGGAGGTGTATGAAGTCACAGAATGGAGGTGTGTGAAGTCATAGAATGGAGATGTGTGAAGGCACAGAATGGAGGTGTGTGAAATCATAGAATGGAGGTGTGTGAAGTCAGAGAATCGAGGTGTGTGAAGTCACAGAATGGAGGTGTGTGAGGTCACAGAATGGAGGTGTGTGAACACACAATGGAAGTGAGTGAAGTCACAGAATGGAGGTGTGTGAAGTCGTAGAATGGAGGTGTGTGAAGTCAGAATGGAGCTGTGTGAACTCGTAGAATTGAGGTGTGTGAAGTCACAATGGAGATGTGTGAAGTCATAGAATGGTGGTTTTTGAAGTCACAGAATGGAGGTGTGTGAAGTCATAGAATGGAGGTGTGTGAAGTCAGATTGGAGGTATGTGAAGTCACAGAATGGAGGTGTGTCAACTCAGAGAGGAGGTATGTGAAGTCATAGAATGGAGGTGTGTGAAGTGAAAGAATGGAGGTGTGGGAAATCATAGAATGGAGGTGTGTGAAGTGAAAGCACTGAAGTGTGTGAAGTCAGAATGCAGGTGTATGTATTCAGAATGGAGGTGTGTGAAGTCAGAGAATGGAGGTGTGTGAAGTCAAAATGTAGGTGTGTGAAGTCATAGAATGGAGGTGTGTGAAGTCTTAGAATGGAGGTGTGTGAAGTCACAAAATGGAGGTGTGTGAAGTCATATAATGGAGGTGTGTGATGTCATAGAATGGAGATGTGTGAACTCAGAATGGAGGTGTGTGAAGTCACAGAATTGAGGTGTGTGAAGTCACACAATGGAGGTGTGTGAAATCGTAGAATGGAGGTGTGTGAAGTCACAGAATCGAGGTGTGTGAAGTCACAGAATGGAGGTGTGAGAAGTCACAGAATGGAGGTGTTTGAACTCACAATGGAGGTGAGTGAAGTCACAGAATGGAGGTGTGTGAAGTCATAGAATGGAAGTGTGTGAAGTCATAGATGTAGGTGTGTGATTTCAGAATGGAGGTGTGTGAAGTCACAGAATGGAGGTATGTGACGTCATAAATGTTGGTGTGTGAAGTCATAGAATGGAGGTGTGAAGTCATAGAATGGAGGTGTGTGAAGTCATAGAATGGAGGTGTGTGAAGTCACAGAAGGCAGGTGTGTGAAGTCACAGAATAGAGTTGTGTGAAGTCACAATGTAGGTGTGTGAATTCATAGAATGGAGGTGTGTGAAGTCAAAGAATGGAGGTGTGTGAAGTCATAGAAGGTAGGTGTGTGAAATCACAAAATGGAGTTGTGTGTAGTCACTGAGTGTAGGTGTGCAAAGTCACAGAGTGGAGGTGTGTGAAGTCTCAGAATGGAGGTGGTGAAGTCATAGAATGGAGGTGTTTGAAGTCATAGAGTGTTGGTTTTTGAAGACACAGAATGGAGGTGTGTGAAGTCATTGAATGGAGGTGTGTGACGTCAGATTGGAGGTGTGCGAAGTAACAGAATGGAGGTGTGTCAACTCAAAAAGGAGGTGTGTGAAGTCATATAGTGGAGGTGTGTGAAGTTATAGAATGCAGGTGTGTGAAATCATAGAATGGAGGTGTGTGAAGTCATAGAATGGAGGTGTGTGAAGTCACAGAATGGAGGTGTGTGAACTCATACAATGGAGGAGTGTGAAGACAGAATGGAGGTGTGTGAAGTCACAGATGGAAGTGTGTGAAATCATAGAATGGAGGTGTGTGAAGTCACAGAATGGAGGTGTGTGAAGCCACAGAATGGAGGTGTGTGAACTCAGAATATAGGTGTGTGAATTCACAGAAGGTAGGTTTGTGTATTCATAGAATGGATGTTTCTGAAGTAAGAATGAAGGTGTGTGAAGTCATAGAATGGAGGTGTGTGAAGTCAAAATGCAGGTGTGTGAAGTCAAACAATGGATGTGTGTTAAGTCACAGAATGAAGGTGTGTGAAGTCACAGAATGGAAGTGTGTGAAGTCCAAATGGAGGTGTGTGAAGTCAGAGAATGGAGGTGTGTGAAGTCATAGAATGGAGGTGTGTGAAATCATAGAATGGAGGTGTGTGAAATCACAGATTGAGGTGAGTGAAGTCAGAATGGAGGTGTGTGAAGTCAGAATGGAGGTGTGTAAAGTCATATAATGGAGGTGTGTGAAGTCACAATGCAGGTGTGTGAACTCAGAGAAAGAAGGTGTGTGAAGTCATAGAATGGAGGTGTGTAAAGCCATAGAATGTAGGTGTGTAAAGACAAAAAATGGAGATGTGTGAAGTCATACAATGGAGGTGCTTGAGTCAAAAATTGGAGGTGTGTGAACTCAGAATGCAGGTGTGGGAAGTCATAATATGGAGGTGTGTGAAGTCAGAGAATGGAGATGTGTTAAGGCACAGAATGGAGTTGTGTGAAATCATAGAATGGAGGTGTGTGAAGACAGAGAATCGAGGTGTGTGAAGTCACAGAATGGAGGTGTGTGAGGTCACAGAATGGAGGTGTGTGAACACACAATGGAGGTGAGTGAAGGCACAGAATGGAGGTGTGTGAAGTCACAGAATGGAGGTGTGTGAAGTCACAAAATGGAGGTGTGAGAAGTCATAGAATGGAGGTGTGTGAAGTCAAAGGATGGAGGTTTGTGAAGTCATAGAATGCAGGTGTGTGAAATCATGAAATGGAGATGTGTGAAGTCACAGAATGGAGCTGTGTGAAATCATAGAATGGAGGTGTGTGAAGTCAGAGAATCGAGGTGTGTGAAGTCACAGAATGGAGGTGCGAGAAGTCAGAATGGTGTTGTGTGAAGTCACAGAATTGAGGTGTGTGAAGTCATAGAACGGAGATGTGTGAAGTCATAGAATGGAGGTGTGTGACGTCACAGAATCGAGGTGTGTGAAGTCATATAATGGAAGTGTGTGAAGTCATAGAATGGAGGTGTGTGAACTGAGAATGGAGGTGTGTGAAATCATGGACTGGACGTGTGTGAAATCAAAGAATGGAGGTGTGGGAAGTGAAAAAATGGAGGTGTGTGAAGTCACAGAATGAAAGTGTGTGAAGTCAAAATTGAGGTGTGTGAAGTCACAGAATGGAGGTGTGTGAAGTCACAGAATGGAGGTGTGTGAAGTCAAAATGGAGGTGTGTGAAGTCAAAGAAAGAGGTGTGTGAAGTCATAGAATGGGGTCTGTGAAGTCATGGAATGGAGGTTTGTGAGGTCAAATATTTGAAGTGTGTGAAGTTACAGAAAGGAGGTGTGTGAAGTCATAGAATGGAGGTGTGTGAAGTCATAGAATGGAGGTGTGTGAAGTCACAGAAGGCAGGTGTGTGAAGTCACAGAATAGAGTTGTGTGAAATCACAATGGAGGTGTGTGAATTCATAGAATGGAGATGTGTGAAGTGAAAGAATGGAGTTGTGTGAAGTCATAGAATGGAGGTGTGTGAAATCACAGAATAGATTTGTGTGTAGTCACAGAGTGGAGGTGTGTAAAGTCACAGATTGGAGGTGTGTGAAGTCAGATTGGAGGTGTGTGAAGTAACAGAATGGAGGTGTGTCAACTCAGAAAGGAGGTGTGTGAAGTCATAGAATGGAGGTGTGTGAAGTCATCGAATGGAGGTGTTTGAAGTCATAGAATGTTGGTTTTTGAAGTCACAGAATGGAGGCGTGTGAAGTCATAGAATGGAGGTGTGTGAAGTCAGATTGGAGGTGTGTGAAGTAACAGGATGGAGGTGTGTCAACTCAGAAAGGAGGTGTGTGAAGTCATAGAATGGAGGTGTGTGAAGTCATAGATTGGAGGTGTGTGAAATCATAGAATGGAGGTCTGTGAAGTCACAGAAATGAGGTGTTTGAAGTCAAAATGGAAGTGTGTGAAGTCAGAATGGAGGTGTGTGATGTCATAGAATGGAGGTGTGTGAAGTCACAGAATGGAGGTTTGTGAACTCATACAATGGAGGAGTGTGAAGTCATGGAATGGAGGCGTGTGAAGTCACAGATTGAGGTGTGTGAAGTCATAGAATGGAGGTGTGTGAAGTTACAGAATGGAGGTGTGTGAAGTCACAGAATGGAGGTGTGTGAACTCAGAATGGAGGTGTGTGAATTCACAGAAGGGAGGTTTGTGGAGTCACAGAATGGATGTTTCTGAAGTAAGAATGAAGGTGTGTGAAGCCATAAAATGGAGGTGTGTGAAGTCAAACAATGGAGGTGTGTGAAGTCACAGAATGGAGGTGTGTGAAGTCACAGAATGGAAGTGTGTGAAGTCAAAATGGAGGTGTGTGAAGTCAGAGAATGGCGGTGTGTGAAGTCAAATCATGGACGTGTGTGAAGTCAAAATTTTGGTGTGTGAAGTCACAAATGCAGGTGTGTGAAGTCACAGAATGGAGGTGTGTGAAATCAAAATGGAGGTGTGTGAAGTCAAACAATGGATGTGTTTGAAGTCATAGAATGGAGGTGTATGAAGTCATGGAATGGAGGTTTGTGAAGTCAAATATTGGAAGTGTGTAAAGTTACAGAATGGAGGTGTGTGAAGTCATCGAATGGAGGTGTGTGAAGTCAGAGAATGGAGGTGTGTGAAGTCAGAAAGCAGGTGTGTGAAGTCATAGAATGGAGGTGTGTGAAGTCATAGAATGGAGGTGTGTGAAGTCATAGATTGGAAGCGTGTGAAGTCATAGAATGGAGGTGTGTGAAGTCATAGATTGAAGGTGTGTGGAAGTCATAGTATGGAGATGTGTGAAGTCACACAAAGGGGTGCGTGAAGTCACAGAATGGAATTGTGTGAAGTCACAATAGAGGTGTGTGAAGTCATAGAATGGAGTTGTGTGAAATCAAAGAATGGAGGTTTGTTAAGTCATAGAATGGATTGTGTGTGAAATCATAGAATGGAGGTGTGTGAATCACAGAATTGAGGTGTGTAAAGTCACAGAGTGGAGGTGTGTGAAGTCATAGATTGGAAGTGTGTGAAGTCATAGAATGGAGGTGTGTGAAGTCATAGAAAGGAGGAGTGTGAAGTCAGAATGGAGATGTGTAGTCACATAATGGAGGTGTGTGAAGTCATAGAATGTTGGTGTGTGAAGTCATAGAATGGAGGTGTATGAAGTCATAGAATGGAGGTGTGTGAAGTCAGAATGCAGGTGTGTGAAGTCATAGAATGGAGGTGTGTGAAGTCATAGAATGGAGGTGTGTGAAGTCATAGATTAGAAGTGTGTGAAGTCATAGAATGGAGGTGTGTGTAGTCATAGAATGGAGGTGTGTGAAGTCACAGAAGGGAGGTGTGTGAAGTCACAGAATCGAGTTGTGTGAAGTCACAATGGAGGTGTGTGAAGTCATAGAATGGAGGTGTGTGAAGTCAGAATAGAGGTGTGCGAAGTCATAGAATGGAGGTGTGTGGAGTCAGAATGGAGCTGTGTGAAGTCTTAGAATTCAGGTGTGTGAAGTCAGAATGGAGGTGTATGAACTCATAGAATGGAGGTGTGTGAAGTCACAAAGGAGGTGTGTGAAGTCATAGAATGGGGGTTTTTGCAGTCACAGAGTGGAGGTGTGTGAAGTCATAGAATGCAGGTGTGGGAAGTAAAAATGGAGATTGTGAACTCATAGAATAAAGGTGTGTGAACTCATAGAATGGAGGTTGTGAAGTCATGGAATGGAGGTGTGTGAAGTCAAAGAATGGAGGTGTGTGAAGTCAAAGAATGGAGGTGTGTGAAGTCAAATAATAGAGGTGTGTGAAGTCAAACAATGGAGGTCTGTGAAGTCACAGAATGGATGTGTGTGAAGTCAAAACGGAGGTGTGTGAAGTCACAAAATGGAGGTGTGTGAAGTCACAGAATGAAGGATTGTGAAGTCAAAAAGGTGGTGTGTGAAGTCACAAATGGACATGTGTAAAGTCACAGAATGGAGGGGTGTGAGGTCAAAATGGAGGTGTATGAAGTCAAAGAATGGAGGTGTGTGAAGTCATTGAATGGAGGTATGTAAAGTCATGTCATGGAGGTGTGTGAAGTCACAGAATGGAGGTGTGTGAAATCAGAACTGAGGTGTGCTAAGTCATAGAATGGAGGTGTGTGAAGTCAGAATGGAGGTGTGTGAACTCATAGAACGGAGGTGTGTGAAGTCAGAATGGAGGTGTGTGAACTCATAGATTGGAGGTATGTGAAGTCACAATGGAGGTGTGTGAAGTCATAGAATGGTGGTATGTGAAGTTACAGAATGGAGGTGTGGAAGTCATAGAATGGAGGTGTGTGAAGTCAGAAATTGAGGTGTGTGAATTCACAGAATAGAGGTGTGTGAATTCAGAATGGAGGTGTGTGAAGTCATATAATGGAGGTGTGTGAAGTCATGGAATGGAGGTGTGTGAAATCATAGAATGGAGGTGTGCCAAGTCACAGAATGGAGGTGTGTGAAGTCAGAATGGAGGTGTGTGAAGTGATAGAATTGAGGTGTGTAAAGTCAGAATGGAGGTGTGTGAACACATAGAAGGGAGGTGTGTGAAATCACAATGGAGGTGTGTGAAGTCATAGAATAGAGGTGTGTGAAGTCACAGGGAGGTGTGTGAAGTCATAGAAAGGAGCTGTGTGAATTCATAATGGAGGTGTGTGAAGTCACAGAATGGAGATTTGTGAAGACACAGAATGGGGGTGTGTGAGGTCATAGAATGGATGTTTGTGAAGTAAGAATGAAGGTGTGTGAAGTCAAAATGGAGGTGTGTGAACTCATAGAATAGAGATGTGTGACATCATAGAATGGAGATGTGTGAAGTCATGGAATGGAGGTGTGTGAAATCCAAGAATAGAGGAGTGCGAAATCAAACAATGGAGGTGTGTGAAGTCACAGAATGGAGGTGTGTGAAGTCACATAATGGAAGTGTGTGAAGTCAAAATTGAGGTGTGTGAAGTCACAGAATGGAGGTGTGTGAAGTCACAGAATGGAGGTGAGTGAAGTCAAAATTGTGATGTGTGAAGTCACAAATGAAGGTGTGTGATGTCATAGAATTGTGGTGTGTGAAGTCAAAATGGAGGTGTGTGAAATCAAAGAAAGGAGGGGTGTGAAGTCATAGAATGGAGGTGTATGAAGTCATGGAATGGAGGTTTGTGAAGTCATAGAATAGAGATTTGTGAAGTCATAGAATGGATGTGTGTGAAGTCAGAATGAAGATGTGTGAAGTCACAGAATGGAGGTGTGTGAAGTCAAAGAATATTGGTGTGTGAAGTCATAGAATGGAGGTGTGTGAGGTCTAGAATGGAGGTGTGTGAAGTCATAGAATGGAGGTGTGAGAAGTCACAGAAAGGAGGTGTGTGAAGTCACAGAATGGAGGTGTGTAAACTCACAGAGTGGAGGTGTGTGAAGGCACAGAATGGAGGGGTGTGAAGTCAAAGAATGGAGGTATGTGAAGTCACAGAATGGAGGGGTGTGAAGTCAGAATAGAGGTGGACGAAGTCATAGAATGGAGGTCTGTGAAGTCAGAATGGAGCTGTGTTAACTCATAGAACGGAGGTGTGTGAAGTCACAATGGAGATGTGTGAAGTCATAGAATGGTGGTTTTTGAAGTCACCGAATGGAGGTGTGTGAAGTCATAGAATGGAGGTGTGTGAAGTCAGATTGGAGGTATGTGAAGTCACAGAATGGAGGTGTGTCAACACAGAAAGCAGGTATGTGAAGTCATAGAATGGAGGTGTGTGAAATCAAAGAATGGAGGTGTGGGAAATCATAGAATGGAAGTGTGTGAAGTCACAGAATTGAGGTGTGTGAAGTCAGAATGGAGGTGTGTGAAGTCACAATGCAGGTGTGTGAACTGATAGAAGGTAGGTGTGTGAAGTCACAATGTAGGTGTGTGAAGTCATAGAATGGAGGTGTGTTTAGTCATAGAATGGAGGTGTTTGAAGCCACAATATGGAGGTGTGTGAAGTCATATAATGTAGGTGTGTGAAGTCACAGAATGGAGGTGTGTGAAGTCAGAATGGAGGTGTGTGAAGTCACAGAATGGAGGTGTGTGAAGTCATAGAATGGAGATGTGTGAAATCACTGAATGGAGGTGTGTGAAATCGTAGAATGGAGGTGTGTGAAGTCAGAGAATCGAAGGGTGTGAAGTCACAGAATGGAGGTGTGTGAAGTCACAGAACTGAGGTGTGTGAACTCACAATGGAGGTGAGTGAAGTCACAGAATGGAGGTGTGTGAAGTAATAGAATGGAAGTGTGTGAAGTCATAGAATGGAGGTGTGTGATGTCAGAATGGAGGTGTGTGAAGTCACAGAATGGAGGTATGTGACGTCATAAATGTTGGTGTGTGAAGTCATAGAATGGAAGTGTGAAGTCATAGAATGGAGGTGTGTGAAGTCATAGAATGGAGGTGTGTGAAGTCACAGAAGGCAGGTGTGTGAAGTCACAGAATAGAGTTGTGTGAAGTCACAATGGAGGTGTGTGAATTCATAGAATTGAGGTGTGTGAAGTCAAAGAACGGAGGTGTGTGAAGTCATAGAATGGAGGTGTGTGAAATCACAGAATGGAGTTGTGTGTAGTCACAGAGTGGAGGTGTGTAAAGTCACAGAGTGGAGATGTGTGAAGTCTCAGAATGGAGGTGTGTGAAGTCATAGAATGGAGGTGTGTGAAGTCAGATTGGAGGTGTGTGATGTAACAGAATGGAGGTGTGTCAACTCAGAAAGGAGGTGTGTGAAGTCATAGAATGGAGTTGTGTGAAGTCATAGAACGGAGGTGTGTGAAATCATAGAATGGAGGTGTGTGAAGTCACAGAAATGAGGTGTTTGAAGTCAATATAGAGGTGTGTGAAGACAGAATGGAGTGTTGTGAAGTCATAGAATGGAGGTGTGTGAAGTCATAGAATGGAGGTGTGTGAACTCACAGAATGGAGGTGTGTGAATTCATAGAATGGAGGAGTGTGAAGTCATAGAATGGAGGTGTGTGAAGTCACAGAATGGAGGTGTGTGAAGTCACAGAATGGAGGTGTGTGAACTCAGAATGGAGGTGTGTGAATTCACAGAAGGGAGGTTTGTGAAGTCATAGAATGGATGTTTCTGAAGTAAGAATGAATGTGTGTGAAGTCATAGAATGGAGGTGTGTGAAGTCATAGAATGGAGGTGTGTGAAGTCATAGATTGAAGATGTGTGGAAGTCACAGTATGGAGGTGTGTGAAGTCACAGAAAGGAGGTGTGTGAAATCACAGAATGGATTTGTGTGAAGTCACAATGGAGGTGTGTGAAGTCATAGAATGGAGGTGTGTGAAATCAAAGAATGGAGGTTTGTGAAGTCATAGAATGGATTGTGTGAGAAATCATAGAATGGAGGTGTGTGAAGTCACAGAATGGAGGTGTGTAAAGTCACAGAGTGGAGGTTTGTGAAGTCACAGAATGGAGTTTTGTGAGAAGTCACAGAATGGAGGTGTGTGAAGTCACACAATGCAGGTGTGTGAAGTCAGAATAGAGGTGTGCGAAGTCATAGAATGGAGGTGTGTGAAGTCAGAATGGAGCTGTGTGAAGTCATAGAATGGAAGTGTGTGAGGTCAGAATGGAGGTGTGTAAACTCATAGAATGGAGGTGTATGAAGTCACAATGGAGGTGTGGAAAGTCACAGAATGGATGTGTAAGAACTTAGAAAGGAGGTGTGTGAAGTCTTAGAATGGAGGTAAGTGAACTCATAGAATGTAGGTGTGTGAAATCATAGAATGGAGGTGTGTGAATGCACAGAATTGAGGTGTGTGAAGTCAGAATGGAGGTGTCTGAAGTCACAGAATGGAGGTGTGTGAAGACACAGAATGGAGGTGTGTGAACTCAGAGAGGAGGTGTGTGAAGTCACAGAATGGTCGTGTGTGAAGTCATAGAAGGGATGTGTGTGAAGTCATAGAATGGAGGTGTGTGAAATCAAAGAATGGAGGTTTGTGAAGTCATAAAATGGATTGTGTGAGAAATCATAGAATGGATGTGTGTGAAGTCACAGAATGGAGGTGTGTAAAGTCACAGAGTGGAGGTGTGTGAAGTCACAGAATGGAGTTTTGTGTGAAGTCACAGAATGGAGGTGTGTGAAGTCACAGAATGCAGGTGTGTGAAGTCAGAATAGAGGTGTGCGAAGTCATAGAATGGAGGTGTTTGAAGTCAGAATGGAGCTGTGTGAAGTCATAGAATTGAAGTGTGTGAAGTCAGAATGGAGGTGTGTAAACTCATAGAATGGAGGTGTATGAAGTCACAATGGAGGTGTGGGAAGTCACAGAATGGATGTGTAAGAACTCAGAAAGGAGGTGTGTGAAGTCTTAGAATGGAGGTCTGTGAAGCCATAGAATGGATGTATGTGAAGTCATAGAATAGAGGTGTGTGAAGTCACAATATGGAGGTGTGTGAAGTCATATAATGGAGGTGTGTGAATTCACAGAATTGAGGTGTGTGAAGTCAGAATGGAGGTGTGTGAAGTCAGAATGGAGGTGTGTGAATTCAGAGAATGGAGGTGTGTGAAGTCACAATGCAGGTGTGTGAACTCATAGAATGGAGGTGTGTGAAGTCACAATGTAGGTTTCTGAAGTCATAGAATGGAGGTGTGTGAAGTCATAGAATGGAGGTGTGTGAAGTCACAGAATGGAGGTTTGTGAAGGCATAGAATGGAGGTGTGTGAAGTCATAGATTGGAGGTGTGTGAAGTCATAGAATGGAGGTGTGTGAAGTCACAGTATGGAGGTGTGTGAACTCAGATTTGAGGTGTGTGAAGTCACAGAATGGAGGTGTGTGAAGTCAAAGAAGGAGGTGTCTGAAGTCACAGAATGGAGGTGTGTGAAGACACAGAATGGAGGTGTGTGAACTCAGAGGGGAGGTGTGTGAAGTCACAGAATGGAGGTGTGTGAAGTCATAGAATGGAAGTGTGTGAAGTCATAGAATGGAGGCGTGTGAAGTCAGAATGGAGGTGTGTGAAGTCACAGAATGGAGGTGTGTGAACTCAGAATGGAGGTGTGTGAAGTCACAGAATGGAGGTTTGTGAAGTCATAGTATGGAGGTGTGTGAAGTCATAGAATGGATGTTGCTGAAGTAAGAATGAAGATGTGTGAAGTCACAGAATGGAGGTGTCTGAAGTCATAGAATGGATGTTGCTGAAGTAAGAATGAAGGTGTGTGAACTCATAGAATGGAGGTGTGTGAACTCATAGAATGGAGGTGTGTGAAGTCAGATTGGAGGTGTGTGATGTAACAGAATGGAGGTGTGTCAACTCAGAAAGGAGGTGTGTGAAGTCATAGAATGGAGTTGTGTGAAGTCATAGAACGGAGGTGTGTAAAATCATAGAATGGAGGTGTGTGAAGTCACAGAAATGAGGTGTTTGAAGTCAATATATAGGTGTGTGAAGACAGAATGGAGTTGTGTGAAGTCATAGAATGGAGGTGTGTGAAGTCATAGAATGGAGGTGTGTGAACTCACAGAATGGAGGTGTGTGAATTCATAGAATGGAGGAGTGTGAAGTCATAGAATGGAGGTGTGTGAAGTCACAGAATGGAGGTGTGTGAAGTCACAGAAT
Source organism: Megascapheus bottae (assembly GCA_024803745.1). NCBI lineage: Eukaryota > Metazoa > Chordata > Mammalia > Rodentia > Geomyidae > Megascapheus > Megascapheus bottae. Next base: position 742,828 of record JANJXV010000411.1, read on the forward strand.
GGAGGTGTGTGAACTCAGAATGGAGGTGTGTGAATTCACAGAAGGGAGGTTTGTGAAGTCATAGAATGGATGTTTCTGAAGTAAGAATGAATGTGTGTGAAGTCATAGAATGGAGGTGTGTGAAGTCAAAATGCAGGTGTGTGAAGTCAAACAATGGAGGTGTGTGAAGTCACAGAATGGAGGTGTGTGAAGTCACAGAATGGAAGTTTGTGAAGTCAAAATGGAGGTGTTTGAAGTCAGAATGGAGGTGTGTGAAGTCAAAGAATGGACGTGTGTGAAGTCAAAATTGTGGTGTGTGAAGTCACAAATGCAGATGTGTGAAATCAGAGAATGGAGGTGTGTGAAGTCAAAATGGAGGTGTGTGAAGTCAAAGAATGGATTTGTTTGAAGTCATAGAATGGAGGTGTATGAAGTCATGGAATGGAGGTTTGTGAAGTCAAATATTGGGAGTGTGTGAAGTTACAGAATGGAGGTGTGTGAAGTCATAGAATGGAGGTGTGTGAAGTCGTAGAATGGAGGTGTGTGAAGTCATAGATTGAAGATGTGTGGAAGTCACAGTATGGAGGTGTGTGAAGTCACAGAAAGGAGGTGTGTGAAATCACAGAATGGATTTGGGTGAAGTCACAATGGAGGTGCGTGAAGTCATAGAATGGAGGTGTGTGAAATCAAAGAATGGAGGTTTGTGAAGTCATAGAATGGATTGTGTGAGAAATCATAGAATGGAGGTGTGTGAAGTCACAGAATGGAGGTGTGTAAAGTCACAGAGTGGAGGTTTGTGAAGTCACAGAATGGAGTTTTGTGTGAAGTCACAGAATGGAGGTGTGTGAAGTCACAGAATGCAGGTGTGTGAAGTCAGAATAGAGGTGTGCGAAGTCATAGAATGGAGGTGTGTGAAGTCAGAATGGAGCTGTGTGAAGTCATAGAATGGAAGTGTGTGAGGTCAGAATGGAGGTGTGTAAACTCATAGAATGGAGGTGTATGAAGTCACAATGGAGGTGTGGGAAGTCACAGAATGGATGTGTAAGAACTTAGAAAGGAGGTGTGTGAAGTCTTAGAATGGAGGTAAGTGAAGTCATAGAATGGAGGTGTGTGAAATCATAGAATGGAGGTGTGTGAATGCACAGAATTGAGGTGTGTGAAGTCAGAATGGAGGTGTCTGAAGTCACAGAATGGAGGTGTGTGAAGACACAGAATGGAGGTGTGTGAACTCAGAGAGGAGGTGTGTGAAGTCACAGAATGGTCGTGTGTGAAGTCATAGAAGGGATGTGTGTGAAGTCATAGAATGGAGGTGTGTGAAATCAAAGAATGGAATTTTGTGAAGTCATAAAATGGATTGTGTGAGAAATCATAGAATGGATGTGTGTGAAGTCACAGAATGGAGGTGTGTAAAGTCACAGAGTGGAGGTGTGTGAAGTCACAGAATGGAGTTTTGTGTGAAGTCACAGAATGGAGGTGTGTGAAGTCACAGAATGCAGGTGTGTGAAGTCAGAATAGAGGTGTGCGAAGTCATAGAATGGAGGTGTTTGAAGTCAGAATGGAGCTGTGTGAAGTCATAGAATTGAAGTGTGTGAAGTAGGAATGGAGGTGTGTAAACTCATAGAATGGAGGTGTATGAAGTCACAATGGAGGTGTGGGAAGTCACAGAATGGATGTGTAAGAACTCAGAAAGGAGGTGTGTGAAGTCTTAGAATGGAGGTCTGTGAAGTCATAGAATGGATGTATGTGAAGTCATAGAATAGAGGTGTGTGAAGTCACAATATGGAGGTGTGTGAAGTCATATAATGGAGGTGTGTGAATTCACAGAATTGAGGTGTGTGAAGTCAGAATGGAGGTGTGTAAAGTCAGAGTGGAGGTGTGTGAATTCAGAGAATGGAGGTGTGTGAAGTCACAATGCAGGTGTGTGAACTCATAGAATGGAGGTGTGTGAAGTCACAATGTAGGTTTCTGAAGTCATAGAATGGAGGTGTGTGAAGTCATAGAATGGAGGTGTGTGAAGTCACAGAATGGAGGTTTGTGAAGGCATAGAATGGAGGTGTGTGAAGTCATAGAATGGAGGTGTGTGAAGTCATAGAATGGAGGTGTGTGAAGTCACAGAATGGAGGTGTGTGAAGTCACAGTATGGAGGTGTGTGAACTCAGATTTGAGGTGTGTGAAGTCACAGAATGGAGGTGTGTGAAGTCAAAGAAGGAGGTGTCTGAAGTCACAGAATGGAGGTGTGTGAAGACACAGAATGGAGGTGTGTGAACTCAGAGAGGAGGTGTGTGAAGTCACAGAATGGAGGTGTGTGAAGTCATAGAATGGAAGTGTGTGAAGTCATAGAATGGAGGCGTGTGAAGTCAGAATGGAGGTGTGTGAAGTCACAGAATGGAGGTGTGTGAAGTCAAAGAAGGAGGTGTCTGAAGTCACAGAATGGAGGTGTGTGAAGACACAGAATGGAGGTGTGTGAACTCAGAGAGGAGGTGTGTGAAGTCACAGAATGGAGGTGTGTGAAGTCATAGAATGGAAGTGTGTGAAGTCATAGAATGGAGGCGTGTGAAGTCAGAATGGAGGTGTGTGAAGTCACAGAATGGAGGTGTGTGAAGTCATAGAATGGAGGTGTGTGAAGTCATAGAATGGATGTTGCTGAAGTAAGAATGAAGATGTGTGAAGTCACAGAATGGAGGTGTCTGAAGTCATAGAATGGATGTTGCTGAAGTAAGAATGAAGGTGTGTGAACTCATAGAATGGAGGTGTGTGAACTCATAGAATGGAGGTGTGTGAATTCATGGAACGGAGGTGTGTGAAGTCAAAGAATGGAGGTGTATAATATCAAACAATGGAAGTGTGTGAAGTCATAGAATGGAGGTGTGTAAAGTCAGAATAGAGGTGTGTGAAGTCATAGAATGGAGGTGTGTGAAGTCAGAATGGAGCTGTGTGAACTCATAGAATGGAGGTGTGTGAAGTCACAATGGAGATGTGTGAAGTCATAGAATGGTGGTTTTTGAAGTCACAGAATGGAGGTGTGTGAAGTCAGATTGGAGGTATGTGAAGTCACAAAATGGAGGTGTGTCACCTCAGAAAGGAGTTATGTGAAGTCATAGAATGGAGGTGTGTGAAGTCAAAGAATGGAGGTGTGGGAAATCATAGAATGGAAGTGTGTGAATCACAGAAGTGAGGTGTGTGAAGTCAGCATGGATGTGTGTGTATTCAGAATGGAGGTTTGTGAAGTCAGAGACTGGAGTTGTGTGAAGTCACAATGCAGGTGTGTGATCTGATAGAACGTAGATGTGTGAAGTCACAATGTAGGTGTGTGAAGTCATAGAATGGAGGTGTGTGAAGTCATAGAATAGAGGTGTGTGAAGTCACAATATGGAGGTGTGTGAAGTCATATAATGGAGGTGTGTGAAGTCACAGAATGGAGGTGTGTGAACTCAGAATGGAGGTGTGTGAAGTCACAGAATGGACGTGTGTGAAGTCATAGAATGGAGATGTGTGAAGTCACAGAATGCAGGTGTGTGAAATCGTGGAATGGAGGTGTGTGAAGTCAGAGAATCGAGGTGTGTGAAGTCACAGAATGTAGGTGTGTGAAGTCACAGAATGGAGGTGTGTGAACTCACAATGGAGGTGAGTGAAGTCACAGAATAGAGGTGTGTGAAGTAATAGAATGGAAGCGTGTGAAGTCATAGCATGTAGGTGTGTGATGTCAGAATGGAGGGGTGTAAAGTCACAGAATGGAGGTATGTGACGTCATAAATATTGGTGTGTGAAGTCATAGAATGGAGGTGTGTGAAGTCATAGAATGGAGGTGTGTGAAGTCTTAGAATGGAGGTGTGTGAAGTCATAGAAGGCAGGTGTGTGAAGTCACAGAATGGAGTTGTGTGAAGTCACAATTGAGGTGAGTGAAGTCATAGAATGGAGGTGTGTGAAATCAAAGAATGGAGGTTTGTTAAGTCATAAAATGGATTGTGTGTGAAATCATAGAATGGAGGTGTGTGAAGTCACAGAATTGAGGTGTGTAAAGTCACAGAGTGGAGGTGTGTGAAGTCACAGAATGGAGTTGTGTGTGAAGTCATAGAATGGAGGTGTGTGAAGTCACAGAATGCAGGTGTGTGATGTCAGAATGGAGGTGTGTGAAGTCACAGAATGGAGGTATGTGACGTCATAAATGTTGGTGTGTGAAGTCATAGAATGGAGGTGTGAAGTCATAGAATGGAGGTGTGTGAAGTCATAGAATGGAGGTGGTAAAGTCACAGAAGGCAGGTGTGTGAAGTCAAAGAATACAGTTGTGTGAAGTCATGGAATGGAGGTGTGGGACGTCAGAATGCAGGTGTGTGAAGTCAAAGAATGGAGGTGTGTGAAGTCATAGAATGGAGGTGTGTGAAGTCATAGATTGGAAGTGTGTGAAGTCACAGAAAGGAGGTGTGTGAAGTCACAGAATGGAGGTGTGTGAAATCAAAATGGAGGTGTGTGAAGTTACAGAATGGAGGTGTGTGAAGTCATAGAATGGAGGTGTGTGAAGTCATAGAGTGGAGGAGTGTGAAGTCAGAATGGAGATGTGTGAAGTCACATAATGGAGGTGTGTGAAGTCATAGTATGTTGGTGTGTGAAGTCATAGAATGGAGGTGTATGAAGTCATAGAATGGAGGTGTGTGAAGTCAGAATGCAGGAGTGTGAAGTCATAGAATGGAGGTGTGGGAAGTCATAGAATGGAGGTGTGTGAAGTCATAGAATGGAGGTGTGTGAAGTCATAGAATGGAGGTGTGTGAAGTCTTAGAATGGAGGTGTGTGAAGTCACAGAAGGCAGGTGTGTGAAGTCACAGAATGGACTTGTGTGAAGTCACAATTGAGGTGTGTGAAGTCATAGAATGGAGGTGTGTGAAATCAAAGAATGGAGGTGTGTGAAGTCACAGAATTGAGGTGTGTAAAGTCACAGAGTGGAGGTGTGTGAAGTCACAGAATGGAGTTGTGTGTGAAGTCATAGAATGGAGGTGTGTGAAGTCACAGAATGCAGGTGTGTGATGTCAGAATGGAGATGTGTGAAGTCACATAATGGAGGTGTGTGAAGTCATAGTATGTTGGTGTGTGAAGTCATAGAATGGAGGTGTGTGTAGTCAGAATGCAGGTGTGTGAAGTCATAGAATTGATGTGTGTGAAGTCATAGAATTGAGGTGTGTGAAGTCATAAATTGGAAGTGTGTGAAGTCATAGATTGGAGGTGTGGGAAGTCATAGAATGGAGGTGTGTGAAGTCATAGAATGGAGGTGTGTGAAGTCACAGAAGCGAGATGTGTGAAGTCACAGAATCGAGTTGTCTGAAGTCACAATGCAGGTGTGTGAAGTCATAGAATGGAGGTGTGTGAAGTCAGAATAGAGGTGTGCGAAGTCATAGAATGGAGATGTGTGAAGTCAGAATGGAGCTGTGTGAAGTCTTAGAATGGAGGTGTGTGAAGTCAGAATGGAGGTGTGTGAACTCATAGAATAGAGGTGTGTGAAGTCACAATGGAGGTGTGTGAAGTCATAGAATGGGGGTTTTTGCAGTCACAGAATGGAGGTTTGTGAAGTAATAGAATGGAGGTGTGGGAAGTAAAAATGGAGTTTGTGAACTCATAGAATGAAGGTGTGTGAACTCATAGAATGGAGGTTGTGAAGTCATGGAATGGAGGTATGAGAAGTCAAAGAATGGAGGTGTGTGAAGCCAAACAATGGAGGTGTGTGAAGTCACAGAATGGATGTGTGTGAAGTCAAAACGGAGGTGTGTGAAGTCACAAAATGGAGGTGTGTGAAGTCACAGAATGAAGGTGTGTGAAGTCAAAAAGGTGGTGTGTGAAGTCACAAATGGACGTGTGTAAAGTTACAGAATGGAGGTGTGTTAAATCAAAATGGAGGTGTGTGAAGTCAAAGAATGGAGGTGTATGAAGTCATCGAATGGAGGTATGTAAAGTCATGTCATGGAGGTGTGTGAAGTCACAGAATGGAGGTGTGTGAAATCAGAATTGATGTGTGCTAAGTCATAGAATAGAGGTGTGTGAAGTCAGAATGGAGGTGTGTGAAGTCATAGAATGGAGGTGTGTGAAGTCAGAATGGAGGTGTGTGAAGTCATAGAATGGTGGTATGTGAAGTTACAGAATGGAGGTGTGGAAGTCATAGAACGGAGGTGTGTGAATTCAAAGAATGGAGGTGTATGATGTCAAACAATGGAAGTGTGTGAAGTGATAGAATGGAGGTGTGTGAAGTCTTAGAATGGAGGTGTGTGAAGTCATTGAATGGAGGTGTGTGAAGTCACAGAAGGGAGGTGTGTGAAGTTACAGAATGGAGGTGTGTAAAGTCACAGAGTGGAGCTGTGTGAATTCCGAGAATTGAGGGGTGTGAAATCAAAGAATGGAGGTATGTGAAGTCACAGAATGGAGGGGTGTGAAGTCAGAATAGAGGTGTGCGAAGTCATAGAATGGAGGTGTGCGAAGTCAGAAAGGAGCTGTGTGAAATCATAGAATGGAGGTGTGTGAAGTCACAATGGAGATGTGTGAAGTCATAGAATGGTGGTTTTTGAAGTCACAGAATGGAGGTGTGTGAAGTCATAGAATGGAGGTGTGTGAAGTCAGATTGGAGGTATGTGAAGTCACAGAATGGAGGTGTGTCAACTCAGAAAGGAGGTATGTGAAGTCATAGAATGGAGGTGTGTGAAGTCAAAGAATGGAGTTGTGGGAAATCATAGAATGGAGGTGTGTGAAGTCACAGAATTGAGGTGTATGAAGTCAGAATGGAGGGTTGTGAATTCAGAATGGAGGTGTGTGAAGTCATAGAATGGATGTGTGTGAAGTCATGGAATGGAGGTGTGTGAAATCCAAGAATGGAGGTGTATGAAATCAAACATTGGAGGTGTATGAAGTCACAGAATGGAGATGTGTGAAGTCACAGAATGGAAGTGTGTGAAGTCAAAATTGAGGTGTGTGAAGTCACAGAATGGAGGTGTGTGAAGTCACAGAATATAGGTGTGTGAAGTCAAAATGGAGGTGTGTGAACTCATAGAGTAGAGGTGTGTGACCTCATAGAATGGAGGTGTGTGAAGTCATGGAATGGAGATGTGTGAAATCCAAGAATGGAGGTGTGTGAAATCACACAATGGAGGTGTATAAAATCATAGAATGGAGATTTGTGAAGTCATAGAATGGATGTGTGTGAAGTCAGAATGGATATATGTGAAGTCACAGAATGGAGGTCTGTGAAGTCAAAGAATGTTGGTGTGTGAAGTCATAGAATGGAGGTGTATGAAGTCATGGAATGGAGGTGTGTGAAGTCAGAATGCACGTGTGTGAAGTCATAGAATGGAGGTGTGTGAAGTCACAAAATGGAGGTGTGTGAAGTCATAGAATGGAAGTGTGTGAAGTCATAGAATGGAGGTGTGTGAAGTCTTAGAATGGAGGTGTGTGAAGTCATAGAATGGAGGTGTGTGAAGTCACAGAAGGGAGGTGTGTGAAGTCACAGAATGGATGTGGCTGAAGTAATAATGAAGGTGTGTGAAGTCATAGAATGGAGGTGTCTGAAGTCATAGAATGGATGTTGCTGAAGTAAGAATGGAGGTGTGTGAACTCATAGAATTGAGGTGTGTGAACTCATAGAATGGAAGTGTGTGAATTCACGGAACTGAGGTGTGTGAAGTCAAAGAATGGAGGTGTGTGAACTCACAGAAGAGAGGTGTGTGAAGTCAGAGCATCGAGGTGTGTGAATTCACAGAATGGAGTTGTGTGAAGTCACAGAATGGAGGTGGGTGAACTCACAATGGAGGTGAGTGAAGTCACAGAATGGAGGTGTGTGAAGTCATAGTATGTTGGTGTGAAGTCATAGAATGGAGGTGTCTGAAGTCAAAGAATGGAGGTGTGTGAAGTCACAGAAGTCAGGTGTGTGAAGTCACAGAATAGAGTTGTGTGACGTCACAATGGAGGTGTGTGAATTCATAGAATGGAGGTGTGTGAAGTCAAAGAATGGATGTGTGTGAAGTCATAGAATGGAGGTGTGTGAAGTCATAGTATGTTGGTGTGAAGTCAGAGAATGGAGATGTGTGAAGTCACAGAATGGAAGTGTGTGAAGTCAAAATTGAGGTGTGTGAAGTCACAGAATGGAGGTGTGTGAAGTCAAATTTTTGATGTGTGAAGTCACAAATGGAGGTGTGTGAAGTCACAGAATTGTGGCGTGTGAAGTCAAAATGGAGGTGTGTGAAGTCAAAGAAAGGAGGTGTGTGAAGTCATAGAATGGAGGTGTATGAAGTCATAGAATTGAGGTTTCTGAAGTCATAGAATGGAGTTGTGTGATGTCATAGAATGGAGTTGTGGGAAGTCATAGAATGGAGGTGTGTGAAGTCACAAAATGGAGGTGTGTGAAGTCATAGAATGGAAGTGTGTGAAGTCATAGAATGGAGGTGTGTGAAGTCTTAGAATGGAGGTGTGTGAAGTCATAGAATGGAGGTGTGTGAAGTCACAGAAGGGAGGTGTGTGAAGTCACAGAATGGATGTGGCTGAAGTAATAATGAAGGTGTGTGAAGTCATAGAATGGAGGTGTCTGAAGTCATAGAATGGATGTTGCTGAAGTAAGAATGGAGGTGTGTGAACTCATAGAATGGAGGTGTGTGAACTCATAGAATGCAGGTGTGTGAATTCATGGAACGGAGGTGTGTGAAGTCAAAGAATGGAGGTGTGTGAACTCACAGAAGAGAGGTGTGTGAAGTCAGAGCATCGAGGTGTGTGAATTCACAGAATGGAGGTGTGTGAAGTCACAGAATGGAGGTGGGTGAACTCACAATGGAGGTGAGTGAAGTCACAGAATGGAGGTGTGTGAAGTCATAGAATGGAAGTGTGTGAAGAAATAGATTGGAGGTGTGTGATGTCAGAATGGAGGTGTGTTAAGTCACAGAATGGAGGTGTGTGACGTCATAAATTTTGGTGTGTGAAGTCATAGTATGTTGGTGTGAAGTCATAGAATGGAGGTGTCTGAAGTCAAAGAATGGAGGTGTGTGAAGTCACAGAAGTCAGGTGTGTGAAGTCACAGAATAGAGTTGTGTGAGGTCACAATGGAGGTGTGTGAATACATAGAATGGAGGTGTGTGAAGTCAAATAATGGACGTATGTGAAGTCATAGAATGGAGGTGTGTGAAATCACAGAATGGAGGTGTGTGTAGACACAGAGTGGGTGTGTGTAAAGTCACAGAGTGGAGGTTTGTGAAGTCTCAGAATGGAGGTGTGTGAAGTCATAGAATGGAGGTGTTTGAAGTCATAGAATGTTGGTTTTTGAAGTCACAGAATGCAGGTGTGTGAAGTCATAGAATGGAGGTGTGTGAAGTCAGATTGGAGGGGTGGGAAGTAACAGAATGGAGGTGTGTCAACTCAGAAAGGAGGTGTGTGAAGTCATAGAATGGAGGTGTTTGAAGTCATAGAATGGAGGTGTGTGAAATCATAGAATGGAGGTGTGTGAAGTCACAGAAATGAGGTGTTTGAAGTCAAATGGAAGTCTGTGAAGGCAGAATGGAGGTGTGTGAAGTCATAGAATGGAGGTGTGTGAAGTCATAGAATGGAGGTGTGTGAAGTCACAGAATGGAGGTGTGTGAAGTCACAGGATGGAGGTGTGTGAATTCACAGAAGGGAGGTTTGTGAAGTCATAGAATGGAGATTTCTGCAGTAAGAATGAACGTGTGTGAAGACATAGAATGGAGGTGTGTTTAGTCAAAGTGGAGGTGTGTGAAGGCAAACAATGGAGGTGTGTGAAGTCACAGAATGGAGGTGTGTGAAGTAACAATGTAGGTTTCTGAAGTCATAGAATGGAGGTGTGTGAAGTCATAGAATGCAGGTGTGTGAAGTCACAGAATGGAGGCCTGTGATGTCATAGAATGGAGGTGTGTGAAATCACAGAATGGAGGTGTGTGAAGGCATAAAATGCAGGTGTGTGAAGTCATAGAATGGAGGTGTGTGAAGTCATAGAATGGAGGTGTGTGAAGTCACAGTATGGAGGTGTGTGAACTCAGATTTAAGGTGTGTGAAGGCACAGAGTGGAGGGGTGTGAAGTCAAAGAATGGAGGTATGTGAAGTCACAGAATGGAGGGATGTGAAGTCAGAATAGAGGTTTGCGAAGTCATAGAATGGAGGTGTGTGAAGTCAGAATGGAGCTGTGTGAACTCATAGAATGGAGGTGTGTGAAGTCACAATGGAGATGTGCGAAGTCATAGAATGGTGGTTTTTGAAGTCACAGAATGGAGGTGTGTGAGGTCAGATTGGAGGTGTGTGAAGTCACAGAATGGAAGTGTGTCAACTCAGAAAGGAGGTGTGTGAAGTCATAGAATGGAGGTGTGTGAAGTGATAGAATGGAGGTGTGTGAAATCATAGAATGGAGGTGTGTGAAGTCACAGTAATGAGGTGTTTGAAGTCAAAATGGAAGGATGTGAAGTCAGAATGGAGGTGTGTGAAGTCATAGAATGGAGGTGTGTGAAGTCACAAAAAGGAGGTGTGTGAACTCATAGAATGGAGGAGTGTGAAGTCATAGAATGGAGGTGTGTGAAGTCACAGATGGAGGTGTGTGAAGTCATAGAATGTAGGTGTGTGAAGTCACAGAAAGGAGGTGTGTGAAGTTACAGAATGGAGGTGTGTGAACCCAGAATGGAGATGTGTGAATTCACAGAAGGGAGGTTTGTGAAGTCATAGAATGGATTGTGTGTGAAATCACAGAATGGAAGTGTGTCAAGTCACAGAATGGAGGTGTGTGAAGTCACAGAATGCAGGTGTGTGAAGTCAGAACAGATGTGTGCGAAGTCATAGAATGGAGGAGTGTGAAGTGAAAATGGAGCTGTGTGAAGTCATAGAATTGAAGTGTGTGAAGTCAGAATGGAGGTGTGTGAACTCATAGAATGGAGGTATATGAAGTCACAATGGAGGTGTGTGAAGTCACAGAATGGATGTGTGTGAACTCAGAAAGGAGGTGTGTAAAGTCATAGAATGGAGGTCTGTGAAGTCATAGAATGGAGGTGTGTGAAATCATCGAATGGAGGTGTGTGAAGTCACAGAATTGAGGTGTGTGAAGTCAGAATGGAGGTGTGTGAAGTCAGAATGGAGGTGTGTGAAGTCAGATAATGGAGGTGTGTGAAGTCACAATGCAGGTGTGTGAACTCATAGAATGGAGGTGTGTGAAGTAACAATGTAGGTTTCTGAAGTCATAGATTGGAGGTGTGTGAAGTCATAGAATGGAGGTGTGTGAAGTCACAGAATGGAGGTGTGTGATGTCATAGAATGGAGGTGTGTGAAGTCACAGAATGGAGGTGTGTGAAGGCATAGAATGGAGGTGTGTGAAGTCATAGAATGGAGGTGTGTGAAGTCAAAGAATAGAGGTTTGTGAAGTCAAAGTATGGAGGTGTGTGAACTCAGATTTGAGGTGTGTGAAGTCACAGAATGGAGGTGTGTGAAGTCATAGAAGTAGTTTTGTGAAGTCACAGAATGGAGGTGTGTGAATACACAGAATGGAGGTGTGTGAACTCAGAGTGGAGGTATGTGAAGTCACAGAATGGAGGTGTGTGAAGTCATAGAATGGAAGTGTGTGAAGTCATAGAATGGAGGTGTGTGAAGTCAGAATCGAGGTGTGTAAAGTCACAGAATGGAGGTGTGTGAACCCAGAATGGAGGTGTGTGAATTCAAAGAATGGAGGTTTGTGAAGTCATAAAATGGAGGTGTGTGAAGTCATAGAATGGAGTGTGTGAACTCATAGAATGAAGGTGTGTGAATTCATGGAACGGAGGTGCGTAAAGTCATAGAATGGAGGTGTATGAAGTCACAATGGATGTGTGTGAAGTCACAGAATGGATGTGTGTGAACTCAGAAAGGAGGTGTGGGAAGTCATAGAATGGAGGTCTGTGAAGTCATAGAATGGAGGTGTGTGAAATCATAGAATGAGGGTGTGTGAAGTCACAGAATTGAGGTGTGTGAAGTCAGAATGGAGGTGTGTGAAGTCAGAATGGAGGTGTGTGAAGTCAGAGAATGGAGGTGTGTGAAGTCACAATGCAGGTGTGTGAACTCATAGAATGGAGGTGTGTGAAGTCACAATGTAGGTGTGTGAACTCACAGAATGGAGGTGTGTGAAGTCATAGAATGGAGGTGTGTGAAGTCACAGAATGGAGGTGTGTGCTGTCATAGAATGGAGGTGTGTGAAGTCACAGAATGGAGGTGTGTAAAGGCATAGAATGGAGGTGTGTGAAGTCATAGAATGGAGGTGTGTGAAGTCATAGAATGGAGGTGTGCGAAGTCAGAAAGGAGCTGTGTGAAATCATAGAATGGAGGTGTGTGAAGTCACAATGGAGATGTGTGAAGTCATAGAATGGTGGTTTTTGAAGTCACAGAATGGAGGTGTGTGAAGTCATAGAATGGAGGTGTGTGAAGTCAGATTGGAGGTATGTGAAGTCACAGAATGGAGGTGTGTCAACTCAGAAAGGAGGTATGTGAAGTCATAGAATGGAGGTGTGTGAAGTCAAAGAATGGAGTTGTGGGAAATCATAGAGTGGAGGTGTGTGAAGTCACAGAATTGAGGTGTATGAAGTCAGAATGGAGGGTTGTGAATTCAGAATGGAGGTGTGTGAAGTCATAGAATGGATGTGTGTGAAGTCATGGAATGGAGGTGTGTGAAATCCAAGAATGGAGGTGTATGAAATCAAACATTGGAGGTGTATGAAGTCACAGAATGGAGATGTGTGAAGTCACAGAATGGAAGTGTGTGAAGTCAAAATTGAGGTGTGTGAAGTCACAGAATGGAGGTGTGTGAAGTCACAGAATATAGGTGTGTGAAGTCAAAATGGAGGTGTGTGAACTCATAGAGTAGAGGTGTGTGACCTCACAGAATGGAGGTGTGTGAAGTCATGGAATGGAGATGTGTGAAATCCAAGAATGGAGGTGTGTGAAATCACACAATGGAGGTGTATGAAATCATAGAATGGAGATTTGTGAAGTCATAGAATGGATGTGTGTGAAGTCAGAATGGATATATGTGAAGTCACAGAATGGAGGTCTGTGAAGTCAAAGAATGTTGGTGTGTGAAGTCATAGAATGGAGGTGTATGAAGTCATGGAATGGAGGTGTGTGAAGTCAGAATGCACGTGTGTGAAGTCATAGAATGGAGGTGTGTGAAGTCACAAAATGGAGGTGTGTGAAGTCATAGAATGGAAGTGTGTGAAGTCATAGAATGGAGGTGTGTGAAGTCTTAGAATGGAGGTGTGTGAAGTCATAGAATGGAGGTGTGTGAAGTCACAGAAGGGAGGTGTGTGAAGTCACAGAATGGATGTGGCTGAAGTAATAATGAAGGTGTGTGAAGTCATAGAATGGAGGTGTCTGAAGTCATAGAATGGATGTTGCTGAAGTAAGAATGGAGGTGTGTGAACTCATAGAATTGAGGTGTGTGAACTCATAGAATGGAAGTGTGTGAATTCACGGAACTGAGGTGTGTGAAGTCAAAGAATGGAGGTGTGTGAACTCACAGAAGAGAGGTGTGTGAAGTCAGAGCATCGAGGTGTGTGAATTCACAGAATGGAGTTGTGTGAAGTCACAGAATGGAGGTGGGTGAACTCACAATGGAGGTGAGTGAAGTCACAGAATGGAGGTGTGTGAAGTCATAGTATGTTGGTGTGAAGTCATAGAATGGAGGTGTCTGAAGTCAAAGAATGGAGGTGTGTGAAGTCACAGAAGTCAGGTGTGTGAAGTCACAGAATAGAGTTGTGTGACGTCACAATGGAGGTGTGTGAATTCATAGAATGGAGGTGTGTGAAGTCAAAGAATGGATGTGTGTGAAGTCATAGAATGGAGGTGTGTGAAGTCATAGTATGTTGGTGTGAAGTCAGAGAATGGAGATGTGTGAAGTCACAGAATGGAAGTGTGTGAAGTCAAAATTGAGGTGTGTGAAGTCACAGAATGGAGGTGTGTGAAGTCAAATTTTTGATGTGTGAAGTCACAAATGGAGGTGTGTGAAGTCACAGAATTGTGGCGTGTGAAGTCAAAATGGAGGTGTGTGAAGTCAAAGAAAGGAGGTGTGTGAAGTCATAGAATGGAGGTGTATGAAGTCATAGAATTGAGGTTTCTGAAGTCATAGAATGGAGTTGTGTGATGTCATAGAATGGAGTTGTGGGAAGTCATAGAATGGAGGTGTGTGAAGTCACAAAATGGAGGTGTGTGAAGTCATAGAATGGAAGTGTGTGAAGTCATAGAATGGAGGTGTGTGAAGTCTTAGAATGGAGGTGTGTGAAGTCATAGAATGGAGGTGTGTGAAGTCACAGAAGGGAGGTGTGTGAAGTCACAGAATGGATGTGGCTGAAGTAATAATGAAGGTGTGTGAAGTCATAGAATGGAGGTGTCTGAAGTCATAGAATGGATGTTGCTGAAGTAAGAATGGAGGTGTGTGAACTCATAGAATGGAGGTGTGTGAACTCATAGAATGCAGGTGTGTGAATTCATGGAACGGAGGTGTGTGAAGTCAAAGAATGGAGGTGTGTGAACTCACAGAAGAGAGGTGTGTGAAGTCAGAGCATCGAGGTGTGTGAATTCACAGAATGGAGGTGTGTGAAGTCACAGAATGGAGGTGGGTGAACTCACAATGGAGGTGAGTGAAGTCACAGAATGGAGGTGTGTGAAGTCATAGAATGGAAGTGTGTGAAGAAATAGATTGGAGGTGTGTGATGTCAGAATGGAGGTGTGTTAAGTCACAGAATGGAGGTGTGTGACGTCATAAATTTTGGTGTGTGAAGTCATAGTATGTTGGTGTGAAGTCATAGAATGGAGGTGTGTGAAGTCATAGAATGGAGGTGTGTGAACTCACAGAAGTCAGGTGTGTGAAGTCACAGAATAGAGTTGTGTGAGGTCACAATGGAGGTGTGTGAATACATAGAATGGAGGTGTGTGAAGTCAAAGAATGGACGTGTGTGAAGTCATAGAATGGAGGTGTGTGAAATCACAGAATGGAGGTGTGTGTAGACACAGAGTGGGTGTGTGTAAAGTCACAGAGTGGAGGTTTGTGAAGTCTCAGAATGGAGGTGTGTGAAGTCATAGAATGGAGGTGTTTGAAGTCATAGAATGTTGGTTTTTGAAGTCACAGAATGCAGGTGTGTGAAGTCATAGAATGGAGGTGTGTGAAGTCAGATTGGAGGGGTGGGAAGTAACAGAATGGAGGTGTGTCAACTCAGAAAGGAGGTGTGTGAAGTCATAGAATGGAGGTGTTTGAAGTCATAGAATGGAGGTGTGTGAAATCATAGAATGGAGGTGTGTGAAGTCACAGAAATGAGGTGTTTGAAGTCAAATGGAAGTCTGTGAAGGCAGAATGGAGGTGTGTGAAGTCATAGAATGGAGGTGTGTGAAGTCATAGAATGGAGGTGTGTGAAGTCACAGAATGGAGGTGTGTGAAGTCACAGGATGGAGGTGTGTGAATTCACAGAAGGGAGGTTTGTGAAGTCATAGAATGGAGATTTCTGCAGTAAGAATGAACGTGTGTGAAGACATAGAATGGAGGTGTGTTTAGTCAAAGTGGAGGTGTGTGAAGGCAAACAATGGAGGTGTGTGAAGTCACAGAATGGAGGTGTGTGAAGTAACAATGTAGGTTTCTGAAGTCATAGAATGGAGGTGTGTGAAGTCATAGAATGCAGGTGTGTGAAGTCACAGAATGGAGGCCTGTGATGTCATAGAATGGAGGTGTGTGAAATCACAGAATGGAGGTGTGTGAAGGCATAAAATGCAGGTGTGTGAAGTCATAGAATGGAGGTGTGTGAAGTCATAGAATGGAGGTGTGTGAAGTCACAGAATGGAGATGTGTGAAGTCACAGTATGGAGGTGTGTGAACTCAGATTTAAGGTGTGTGAAGGCACAGAGTGGAGGGGTGTGAAGTCAAAGAATGGAGGTATGTGAAGTCACAGAATGGAGGGATGTGAAGTCAGAATAGAGGTTTGCGAAGTCATAGAATGGAGGTGTGTGAAGTCAGAATGGAGCTGTGTGAACTCATAGAATGGAGGTGTGTGAAGTCACAATGGAGATGTGCGAAGTCATAGAATGGTGGTTTTTGAAGTCACAGAATGGAGGTGTGTGAGGTCAGATTGGAGGTGTGTGAAGTCACAGAATGGAAGTGTGTCAACTCAGAAAGGAGGTGTGTGAAGTCATAGAATGGAGGTGTGTGAAGTGATAGAATGGAGGTGTGTGAAATCATAGAATGGAGGTGTGTGAAGTCACAGTAATGAGGTGTTTGAAGTCAAAATGGAAGGATGTGAATTCAGAATGGAGGTGTGTGAAGTCATAGAATGGAGGTGTGTGAAGTCACAAAAAGGAGGTGTGTGAACTCATAGAATGGAGGAGTGTGAAGTCATAGAATGGAGGTGTGTGAAGTCACAGATGGAGGTGTGTGAAGTCATAGAATGTAGGTGTGTGAAGTCACAGAAAGGAGGTGTGTGAAGTTACAGAATGGAGGTGTGTGAACCCAGAATGGAGATGTGTGAATTCACAGAAGGGAGGTTTGTGAAGTCATAGAATGGATTGTGTGTGAAATCACAGAATGGAAGTGTGTCAAGTCACAGAATGGAGGTGTGTGAAGTCACAGAATGCAGGTGTGTGAAGTCAGAACAGATGTGTGCGAAGTCATAGAATGGAGGAGTGTGAAGTGAAAATGGAGCTGTGTGAAGTCATAGAATTGAAGTGTGTGAAGTCAGAATGGAGGTGTGTGAACTCATAGAATGGAGGTATATGAAGTCACAATGGAGGTGTGTGAAGTCACAGAATGGATGTGTGTGAACTCAGAAAGGAGGTGTGTAAAGTCATAGAATGGAGGTCTGTGAAGTCATAGAATGGAGGTGTGTGAAATCATCGAATGGAGGTGTGTGAAGTCACAGAATTGAGGTGTGTGAAGTCAGAATGGAGGTGTGTGAAGTCAGAATGGAGGTGTGTGAAGTCAGATAATGGAGGTGTGTGAAGTCACAATGCAGGTGTGTGAACTCATAGAATGGAGGTGTGTGAAGTAACAATGTAGGTTTCTGAAGTCATAGATTGGAGGTGTGTGAAGTCATAGAATGGAGGTGTGTGAAGTCACAGAATGGAGGTGTGTGATGTCATAGAATGGAGGTGTGTGAAGTCACAGAATGGAGGTGTGTGAAGGCATAGAATGGAGGTGTGTGAAGTCATAGAATGGAGGTGTGTGAAGTCAAAGAATAGAGGTTTGTGAAGTCAAAGTATGGAGGTGTGTGAACTCAGATTTGAGGTGTGTGAAGTCACAGAATGGAGGTGTGTGAAGTCATAGAAGTAGGTTTGTGAAGTCACAGAATGGAGGTGTGTGAATACACAGAATGGATGTGTGTGAACTCAGAGTGGAGGTATGTGAAGTCACAGAATGGAGGTGTGTGAAGTCATAGAATGGAGGTGTGTGAAGTCACAGAATGGAGGTGTGTGCTGTCATAGAATGGAGGTGTGTGAAGTCACAGAATGGAGGTGTGTAAAGGCATAGAATGGAGGTGTGTGAAGTCATAGAATGGAGGTGTGTGAAGTCATAGAATGGGGGTGTGTGAAGTCACAGAATGGAGGTGTGTGAAGTCACACTATGGAGGGGTGTGAAGTCATAGAATGGAGGTGTGTGAAGTCAGAATGGAGGTGTGTGAAGTCACAAATGGAGGTGTGTTAACTCAGAATGGAGGTGTGTGAAGTCACAGAATGGAAGTGTGTGAAGTCAAAATTGTGATGTGTGAAGTCACAAATGGAGGTGTGTGAAGTCACAGAGTGGAGGTGTGTGAAATCAAAATGGAATTTTGTGAAGTAAAAGAAAGGAGTTGTGTGAACTCATAGAATGGATGTGTGTGAAGTCATAGAATGGAGGTTGGTGAAGTCAAACATTGGAAGTTTGTGAAGTTACAGAATGGAGGTGTGTGAAGTCATAGAAAGGAGATGTGTGAAGTCATAGATTGGAGGTGTGTGAAGTCAGAATGGAGATGTGTGAAGTCAGAGAATGGAGGTGTGAAATCATACAATGGAGGTGTGTGAAGTCAGAATGCAGATGTGTGAAGTCATAGAATGGAGGTGTGTGAAGTCATAGAATGGAGGTGTGTGAAGTCATAGAATGGAGGTGTGTGAAATCACAGAATGGAGGTGTGTGAAGACACAGAATGGAGGCGTGTAAAGTCACAGAGTAGAGGTGTGTGAAGTCACAGAATGGAGGTGTGTGAAGTCAGAGAATGGAGGTGTGTGAAGTCATAGAATGGAGGTGTGTGAAATCACAGAATGGAAGTGTGTGTAGTCACAGAGTGGAGGTGTGTAAAGTCACAGAATGGAGGTGTGTGAAGTCTCAGAATGGAGGTGTGTGAAGACATAGAATGGAGGTGTTGGAAGTCATAGAATGTTGGTTTTCGAAGTCAGAGAATGGAGGTGTGTGAAGTCAGATTGCAGGTTTGTGAAGTCATAGAATGGAGGTTTGTGAAGTCATAGATTGGAAGTGTGTGAAGTCATAGAATGGAGGTTGTGAAGTCATAGATTGAAGGTGTGTGGAAGTCATAGTATGGAGGTGTGTGAAGTCAAAGAAAGGAGGTGTGTGAATTCAAAGAATGGAGTTGTATGAAGTCACAATGCAGGTGTGTGAAGTCATAGAATGGAGGTGTGTGAAATCAAAGAATGGAGGTTTGTTAAGTCATAGAATGGATTGTGTGTGAAATCACAGAATGGAAGTGTGTGAAGTCACAGAATGGAGGTGTGTAAAGTCACAGAGTGGAGGTGTGTGAAGTCACAGAATGGAGGTGTGTGAAGTCATAGAATGGAGGTGTGTGAAGTCACAGAATGCAGGTGTGTGAAGTCAGTATAGAGGTGTGCGAAGTCATAGAATGGAGGTGTGTGAAGTCAGAATGGAGCTGTGTGAAGTCATAGAATGGAAGTGTGTGAAGTCAGAATGGAGGTGTGTGAACTCATAGAATGGAGGTGTATGAAGTCACAAAGGGAGGTGTGTGAAGTCACAGAATGGATGTGTGTGAACTCAGAAAGGAGGTGTGGGAAGTCATAGAATGGAGGTCTGTGAAGTCAGAGAATGGAGGTGTGTGAAGTCACAATGCAGGTGTGTGAACTCATAGAATGGAGGTGTGTGAAGTCACAATGTAGGTTTCTGAAATCATAGAATGGAGGTGTGTGAAGTCATAGAATGGAGGTGTGTGAAGTCACAGAATGGAGGTGGGTGAACTCACAATGGAGGTGAGTGAAGTCACAGAATGGAGGTGTGTGAAGTCATCGAATGGAAGTGTGTGAAGAAATAGAATGGAGGTGTGTGATGTCAGAATGGAGGTGTGTTAAGTCACAGAATGGAGGTGTGTGACGTCATAAATTTTGGTGTGTGAAGTCATAGTATGTTGATATGAAGTCATAGAATGGAGGTGTGTGAAGTCAAGGAATGGAGGTGTGTGAAGTCACAGAAGTCAGGTGTGTGAAGTCACAGAATAGAGTTGTGTGAGGTCACAATGGAGGTGTGTGAATACATAGAATGGAGGTGTGTGAAGTCAAAGAATGGATGTGTGTGAAGTCATAGAATGGAGGTGTGTGAAATCACAGAATGGAGGTGTGTGTAGTCACAGAGTGGGTGTGTGTAAAGTCACAGAGTGGAGGTTTGTGAAGTCTCAGAATGGAGGTGTGTGAAGTCATAGAATGGAGGTGTTTGAAGTCATAGAATGTTGGTTTTTGAAGTCACAGAATGCAGGTGTGTGAAGTCATAGAATGGAGGTGTGTGAGGTCAGATTGGAGGGGTGGGAAGTAACAGAATGGAGGTGTGTCAACTCAGAAAGGAGGTTTGTGAAGTCATAGAATGGAGGTGTTTGAAGTCATAGAATGGAGGTGTGTGAAATCATAGAATGGAGGTGTGTGAAGTCACAGAAATGAGGTGTTTGAAGTCAAATGGAAGTCTGTGACGGCAGAACGGAGGTGTGTGAAGTCATAGAATGGAGGTGTGTGAAGTCATAGAATGGAGGTGTGTGAAGTCACAGAATGGAGGTGTGTGAACTCACAGGATGGAGATGTGTGAATTCACAGAAGGGAGGTTTGTGAAGTCATAGAATGGAGATTTCTGCAGTAAGAATGAAGGCGTGTGAAGACATAGAATGGAGGTGTGTTTAGTCAAAGTGGAGGTGTGTGAAGGCAAACAATGGAGGTGTGTGAAGTCACAGAATGGAGGTGTGTGAAGTAACAATGTAGGTTTCTGAAGTCATAGAATGGAGGTGTGTGAAGTCATAGAATGGAGGTGTGTGAAGTCACAGAATGGAGGCCTGTGATGTCATAGAATGGAGGTGTGTGAAGTCACAGAATGGAGGTGTGTGAAGGCATAAAATGGAGGTGTGTGAAGTCATAGAATGGAGGTGTGTGAAGTCATAGAATGGAGGTGTGTGAAGTCACAGAATGGAGATGTGTGAAGTCACAGTATGGAGGTGTGTGAACTCAGATTTAAGGTGTGTGAAGGCACAGAGTGGAGGGGTGTGAAGTCAAAGAATGGAGGTATGTGAAGTCACAGAATGGAGGGGTGTGAAGTCAGAATAGAGGTTTGCGAAGTCATAGAATGGAGGTGTGTGAAGTCAGAATGGAGCTATGTGAACTCATAGAATGGAGGTGTATGAAGTCACAATGGAGATGTGCGAAGTCATAGAATGGTGGTTTTTGAAGTCACAGAATGGAGGTGTGTTAGGTCAGATTGGAGGTGTGTGAAGTCACAGAATGGAAGTGTGTCAACTCAGAAAGGAGGTGTGTGAAGTCATAGAATGGAGGTGTGTGAAGTGATAGAATGGAGGTGTGTGAAATCATAGAATGGAGGTGTGTGAAGTCACAGAAATGAGGTGTTTGAAGTCAAAATGGAAGGATTTGCAGTCAGAATGGAGGTGTGTGAAGTCATAGAATGGAGGTGCGTGAAGTCATAGAATGGAGGTGTGTGAAGTCACAAAAAGGAGGTGTGTGAACTCATAGAATGGAGGAGTGTGAAGTCATAGAATGGAGGTGTGTGAAGTCACAGATGGAGGTGTGTGAAGTCATAGAATGTAGGTGTGTGAAGTCACAGAATGGAGGTGTGTGAAGTCACAGAATGGAGGTGTGTGAACCCAGAATGGAGATGTGTGAATTCACAGAAGGGAGGTTTGTGAAGTCATAGAATGGATTGTGTGTGAAATCACAGAATGGAAGTGTGTGAAGTCACAGAATGGAGGTGTGTGAAGTCACAGAATGCATGTGTGTGAAGTCAGAACAGAGGTGTGCGAAGTCATAGAATGGAGGAGTGTGAAGTGAAAATGGAGCTGTGTGAAGTCATAGAATTGAAGTGTGTGAAGTCAGAATGGAGGTGTGTGAACTCATAGAATGGAAGTATATGAAGTCACAATGGAGGTGTGTGAAGTCACAGAATGGATGTGTGTGAACTCAGAAAGGAGGTGTGTAAAGTCATAGAATGGAGGTCTGTGAAGTCATAGAATGGAGGTGTGTGAAATCATCGAATGGAGGTGTGTGAAGTCACAGAATTGAGGTGTGTGAAGTCAGAATGGAGGTGTGTGAAGTCAGAATGGAGGTGTGTGAAGTCAGATAATGGAGGTGTGTGAAGTCACAATGCAGGTGTGTGAACTCATAGAATGGAGGTGTGTGAAGTAACAATGTAGGTTTCTGAAGTCATAGATTGGAGGTGTGTGAAGTCATAGAAGGGAGGTGTGTGAAGTCACAGAATGGAGGTGTGTGATGTCACAGAATGGAGGTGTGTGAAGTCACAGAATGGAGGTGTGTGAAGGCATAGAATGGAGGTGTGTGAAGTCATAGAATGGAGGTGTGTGAAGTCAAAGAATAGAGGTTTGTGAAGTCACAGTATGCAGGTGTGTGAACTCAGATTTGAGGTGTGTGAAGTCACAGAATGGAGGTGTGTGAAGTCATAGAAGTAGGTTTGTGAAGTCACAGAATGGAGGTGTGTGAATACACAGAAGGGAGGTGTGTGAATTCAGAGTGGAGGTATGTGAAGTCACAGAATGGAGGTGTGTGAAGTCATAGAATGGAAGTGTGTGAAGTCATAGAATGGAGGTGTGTGAAGTCAGAATCGAGGTGTGTGAAGTCACAGAATGGAGGTGTGTGAACCCAGAATGGAGGTGTGTGAATTCAAAGAATGGAGGTTTGTGAAGTCATAAAATGGAGGTGTGTGAAGTCATAGAATGGATGTTGCTGAAGTAAGAATGAAGGTGTGTGAAGTCATAGAATGGAGTGTGTGAACTCATAGAATGAAGGTGTGTGAATTCATGGAACGGAGGTGCGTAAAGTTATAGAATGGAGGTGTATGAAGTCACAATGGATGTGTGTGAAGTCACAGAATGGATGTGTGTGAACTCAGAAAGGAGGTGTGGGAAGTCATAGAATGGAGGTCTGTGAAGTCATAGAATGGAGGTGTGTGAAATCATAGAATGAGGGTGTGTGAAGTCACAGAATTGAGGTGTGTGAAGTCAGAATGGAGGTGTGTGAAGTCAGAATGGAGGTGTGTGAAGTCAGAGAATGGAGGTGTGTGAAGTCACAATGCAGGTGTGTGAACTCATAGAATGGAGGTGTGTGAAGTCATAGAATGGAGGTGTGTGAAGTCACAGAATGGAGGTGTGTGCTGTCATAGAATGGAGGTGTGTGAAGTCACAGAATGGAGGTGTGTAAAGGCATAGAATGGAGGTGTGTGAAGTCATAGAATGGAGGTGTGTGAAGTCATAGAATGGGGGTTTGTGAAGTCACAGAATGGAGGTGTGTGTAGTCACACTATGGAGGGGTGTGAAGTCATAGAATGGAAGTGTGTGAAGTCAGAATGGAGGTGTGTGAAGTCACAAATGGAGGTGTGTTAACTCAGAATGGAGGTGTGTGAAGTCACAGAATGGAAGTGTGTGAAGTCAAAATTGTGATGTGTGAAGTCACAAATGGAGGTGTGTGAAGTCACAGAGTGGAGGTGTGTGAAATCAAAATGGAATTTTGTGAAGTAAAAGAAAGGAGTTGTGTGAACTCATAGAATGGATGTGTGTGAAGTCATAGAATGGAGGTTGGTGAAGTCAAACATTGGAAGTTTGTGAAGTTACAGAATGGAGGTGTGTGAAGTCATAGAAAGGAGATGTGTGAAGTCATAGATTGGAGGTGTGTGAAGTCAGAATGGAGATGTGTGAAGTCAGAGAATGGAGGTGTGAAATCATACAATGGAGGTGTGTGAAGTCAGAATGCAGATGTGTGAAGTCATAGAATGGAGGTGTGTGAAGTCATAGAATGGAGGTGTGTCTAGTCACAGAATAGAAGTCTGTGAAGTCATAGAATGGAGGTGTGTGAAGTCATAGAATGGAGGTGTGTGAAGTCATAGAATGGAGGTGTGTGAAGTCATAGAATGGAGGTGTGTGAAATCACAGGATGGAGGTGTGTGAAGACACAGAATGGAGGCGTGTAAAGTCACAGAGTAGAGGTGTGTGAAGTCACAGAATGGAGGTGTGTGAAGTCAGAGAATGGAGGTGTGTGAAGTCATAGAATGGAGGTGTGTGAAATCACAGAATGGAAGTGTGTGTAGTCACAGAGTGGAGGTGTGTAAAGTCACAGAATGGAGGTGTGTGAAGTCTCAGAATGGAGGTGTGTGAAGACATAGAATGGAGGTGTTGGAAGTCATAGAATGTTGGTTTTCGAAGTCAGAGAATGGAGGTGTGTGAAGTCAGATTGCAGGTTTGTGAAGTCATAGAATGGAGGTTTGTGAAGTCATAGATTGGAAGTGTGTGAAGTCATAGAATGGAGGTTGTGAAGTCATAGATTGAAGGTGTGTGGAAGTCATAGTATGGAGGTGTGTGAAGTCAAAGAAAGGAGGTGTGTGAATTCAAAGAATGGAGTTGTATGAAGTCACAATGCAGGTGTGTGAAGTCATAGAATGGAGGTGTGTGAAATCAAAGAATGGAGGTTTGTTAAGTCATAGAATGGATTGTGTGTGAAATCACAGAATGGAAGTGTGTGAAGTCACAGAATGGAGGTGTGTAAAGTCACAGAGTGGAGGTGTGTGAAGTCACAGAATGGAGGTGTGTGAAGTCATAGAATGGAGGTGTGTGAAGTCACAGAATGCAGGTGTGTGAAGTCAGTATAGAGGTGTGCGAAGTCATAGAATGGAGGTGTGTGAAGTCAGAATGGAGCTATGTGAAGTCATAGAATGGAAGTGTGTGAAGTCAGAATGGAGGTGTGTGAACTCATAGAATGGAGGTGTATGAAGTCACAAAGGGAGGTGTGTGAAGTCACAGAATGGATGTGTGTGAACTCAGAAAGGAGGTGTGGGAAGTCATAGAATGGAGGTCTGTGAAGTCAGAGAATGGAGGTGTGTGAAGTCACAATGCAGGTGTGTGAACTCATAGAATGGAGGTGTGTGAAGTCACAATGTAGGTTTCTGAAATCATAGAATGGAGGTGTGTGAAGTCATAGAATGGAGGTGTGTGAAGTCACAGAATGGAGGTGGGTGAACTCACAATGGAGGTGAGTGAAGTCACAGAATGGAGGTGTGTGAAGTCACAGAATGGAGGCCTGTGATGTCATAGAATGGAGGTGTGTGAAGTCACAGAATGGAGGTGTGTGAAGGCATAAAATGGAGGTGTGTGAAGTCATAGAATGGAGGTGTGTGAAGTCATAGAATGGAGGTGTGTGAAGTCACAGAATGGAGATGTGTGAAGTCACAGTATGGAGGTGTGTGAACTCAGATTTAAGGTGTGTGAAGGCACAGAGTGGAGGGGTGTGAAGTCAAAGAATGGAGGTATGTGAAGTCACAGAATGGAGGGGTGTGAAGTCAGAATAGAGGTTTGCGAAGTCATAGAATGGAGGTGTGTGAAGTCAGAATGGAGCTGTGTGAACTCATAGAATGGAGGTGTGTGAAGTCACAATGGAGATGTGCGAAGTCATAGAATGGTGGTTTTTGAAGTCACAGAAAGGAGGTGTGTTATGTCAGATTGGAGGTGTGTGAAGTCACAGAATGGAAGTGTGTCAACTCAGAAAGGAGGTGTGTGAAGTCATAGAATGGAGGTGTGTGAAGTGATAGAATGGAGGTGTGTGAAATCATAGAATGGAGGTGTGTGAAGTCACAGAAATGAGGTGTTTGAAGTCAAAATGGAAGGATTTGCAGTCAGAATGGAGGTGTGTGAAGTCATAGAATGGAGGTGCGTGAAGTCATAGAATGGAGGTGTGTGAAGTCACAAAAAGGAGGTGTGTGAACTCATAGAATGGAGGAGTGTGAAGTCATAGAATGGAGGTGTGTGAAGTCACAGATGGAGGTGTGTGAAGTCATAGAATGTAGGTGTGTGAAGTCACAGAATGGAGGTGTGTGAAGTCACAGAATGGAGGTGTGTGAACCCAGAATGGAGATGTGTGAATTCACAGAAGGGAGGTTTGTGAAGTCATAGAATGGATTGTGTGTGAAATCACAGAATGG
Organism: Megascapheus bottae; assembly: GCA_024803745.1. Classification (NCBI taxonomy): domain Eukaryota; kingdom Metazoa; phylum Chordata; class Mammalia; order Rodentia; family Geomyidae; genus Megascapheus; species Megascapheus bottae. Next base: position 768,221 of record JANJXV010000411.1, read on the forward strand.
AAGTGTGTGAAGTCACAGAATGGAGGTGTGTGAAGTCACAGAATGCAGGTGTGTGAAGTCAGAACAGAGGTGTGCGAAGTCATAGAATGGAGGAGTGTGAAGTGAAAATGGAGCTGTGTGAAGTCATAGAATTGAAGTGTGTGAAGTCAGAATGGAGGTGTGTGAACTCATAGAATGGAAGTATATGAAGTCACAATGTAGGTGTGTGAAGTCACAGAATGGATGTGTGTGAACTCAGAAAGGAGGTGTGTAAAGTCATAGAATGGAGGTCTGTGAAGTCATAGAATGGAGGTGTGTGAAATCATCGAATGGAGGTGTGTGAAGTCACAGAATTGAGGTGTGTGAAGTCAGAATGGAGGTGTGTGAAGTCAGAATGGAGGTGTGTGAAGTCAGATAATGGAGGTGTGTGAAGTCACAATGCAGGTGTGTGAACTCATAGAATGGAGGTGTGTGAAGTAACAATGTAGGTTTCTGAAGTCATAGATTGGAGGTGTGTGAAGTCATAGAATGGAGGTGTGTGAAGTCACAGAATGGAGGTGTGTGATGTCACAGAATGGAGGTGTGTGAAGTCACAGAATGGAGGTGTGTGAAGGCATAGAATGGAGGTGTGTGAAGTCATAGAATGGAGGTGTGTGAAGTCAAAGAATAGAGGTTTGTGAAGTCACAGTATGCAGGTGTGTGAACTCAGATTTGAGGTGTGTGAAGTCACAGAATGGAGGTGTGTGAAGTCATAGAAGTAGGTTTGTGAAGTCACAGAATGGAGGTGTGTGAATACACAGAAGGGAGGTGTGTGAATTCAGAGTGGAGGTATGTGAAGTCACAGAATGGAGGTGTGTGAAGTCATAGAATGGAAGTGTGTGAAGTCATAGAATGGAGGTGTGTGAAGTCAGAATCGAGGTGTGTGAAGTCACAGAATGGAGGTGTGTGAACCCAGAATGGAGGTGTGTGAATTCAAAGAATGGAGGTTTGTGAAGTCATAAAATGGAGGTGTGTGAAGTCATAGAATGGATGTTGCTGAAGTAAGAATGAAGGTGTGTGAAGTCATAGAATGGAGTGTGTGAACTCATAGAATGAAGGTGTGTGAATTCATGGAACGGAGGTGCGTAAAGTCATAGAATGGAGGTGTATGAAGTCACAATGGATGTGTGTGAAGTCACAGAATGGATGTGTGTGAACTCAGAAAGGAGGTGTGGGAAGTCATAGAATGGAGGTCTGTGAAGTCATAGAATGGAGGTGTGTGAAATCATAGAATGAGGGTGTGTGAAGTCACAGAATTGAGGTGTGTGAAGTCATAGAAGTAGGTTTGTGAAGTCACAGAATGGAGGTGTGTGAATACACAGAATGGATGTGTGTGAACTCAGAGTGGAGGTATGTGAAGTCACAGAATGGAGGTGTGTGAAGTCATAGAATGGAGGTGTGTGAAGTCACAGAATGGAGGTGTGTGCTGTCATAGAATGGAGGTGTGTGAAGTCACAGAATGGAGGTGTGTAAAGGCATAGAATGGAGGTGTGTGAAGTCATAGAATGGAGGTGTGTGAAGTCATAGAATGGGGGTGTGTGAAGTCACAGAATGGAGGTGTGTGAAGTCACACTATGGAGGGGTGTGAAGTCATAGAATGGAGGTGTGTGAAGTCAGAATGGAGGTGTGTGAAGTCACAAATGGAGGTGTGTTAACTCAGAATGGAGGTGTGTGAAGTCACAGAATGGAAGTGTGTGAAGTCAAAATTGTGATGTGTGAAGTCACAAATGGAGGTGTGTGAAGTCACAGAGTGGAGGTGTGTGAAATCAAAATGGAATTTTGTGAAGTAAAAGAAAGGAGTTGTGTGAACTCATAGAATGGATGTGTGTGAAGTCATAGAATGGAGGTTGGTGAAGTCAAACATTGGAAGTTTGTGAAGTTACAGAATGGAGGTGTGTGAAGTCATAGAAAGGAGATGTGTGAAGTCATAGATTGGAGGTGTGTGAAGTCAGAATGGAGATGTGTGAAGTCAGAGAATGGAGGTGTGAAATCATACAATGGAGGTGTGTGAAGTCAGAATGCAGATGTGTGAAGTCATAGAATGGAGGTGTGTGAAGTCATAGAATGGAGGTGTGTCTAGTCACAGAATAGAAGTCTGTGAAGTCATAGAATGGAGGTGTGTGAAGTCATAGAATGGAGGTGTGTGAAGTCATAGAATGGAGGTGTGTGAAATCACAGAATGGAGGTGTGTGAAGACACAGAATGGAGGCGTGTAAAGTCACAGAGTAGAGGTGTGTGAAGTCACAGAATGGAGGTGTGTGAAGTCAGAGAATGGAGGTGTGTGAAGTCATAGAATGGAGGTGTGTGAAATCACAGAATGGAAGTGTGTGTAGTCACAGAGTGGAGGTGTGTAAAGTCACAGAATGGAGGTGTGTGAAGTCTCAGAATGGAGGTGTGTGAAGACATAGAATGGAGGTGTTGGAAGTCATAGAATGTTGGTTTTCGAAGTCAGAGAATGGAGGTGTGTGAAGTCAGATTGCAGGTTTGTGAAGTCATAGAATGGAGGTTTGTGAAGTCATAGATTGGAAGTGTGTGAAGTCATAGAATGGAGGTTGTGAAGTCATAGATTGAAGGTGTGTGGAAGTCATAGTATGGAGGTGTGTGAAGTCAAAGAAAGGAGGTGTGTGAATTCAAAGAATGGAGTTGTATGAAGTCACAATGCAGGTGTGTGAAGTCATAGAATGGAGGTGTGTGAAATCAAAGAATGGAGGTTTGTTAAGTCATAGAATGGATTGTGTGTGAAATCACAGAATGGAAGTGTGTGAAGTCACAGAATGGAGGTGTGTAAAGTCACAGAGTGGAGGTGTGTGAAGTCACAGAATGGAGGTGTGTGAAGTCATAGAATGGAGGTGTGTGAAGTCACAGAATGCAGGTGTGTGAAGTCAGTATAGAGGTGTGCGAAGTCATAGAATGGAGGTGTGTGAAGTCAGAATGGAGCTGTGTGAAGTCATAGAATGGAAGTGTGTGAAGTCAGAATGGAGGTGTGTGAACTCATAGAATGGAGGTGTATGAAGTCACAAAGGGAGGTGTGTGAAGTCACAGAATGGATGTGTGTGAACTCAGAAAGGAGGTGTGGGAAGTCATAGAATGGAGGTCTGTGAAGTCAGAGAATGGAGGTGTGTGAAGTCACAATGCAGGTGTGTGAACTCATAGAATGGAGGTGTGTGAAGTCACAATGTAGGTTTCTGAAATCATAGAATGGAGGTGTGTGAAGTCATAGAATGGAGGTGTGTGAAGTCACAGAATGGAGGTGGGTGAACTCACAATGGAGGTGAGTGAAGTCACAGAATGGAGGTGTGTGAAGTCATAGAATGGAAGTGTGTGAAGAAATAGAATGGAGGTGTGTGATGTCAGAATGGAGGTGTGTTAAGTCACAGAATGGAGGTGTGTGACGTCATAAATTTTGGTGTGTGAAGTCATAGTATGTTGATATGAAGTCATAGAATGGAGGTGTGTGAAGTCAAGGAATGGAGGTGTGTGAAGTCACAGAAGTCAGGTGTGTGAAGTCACAGAATAGAGTTGTGTGAGGTCACAATGGAGGTGTGTGAATACATAGAATGGAGGTGTGTGAAGTCAAAGAATGGATGTGTGTGAAGTCATAGAATGGAGGTGTGTGAAATCACAGAATGGAGGTGTGTGTAGTCACAGAGTGGGTGTGTGTAAAGTCACAGAGTGGAGGTTTGTGAAGTCTCAGAATGGAGGTGTGTGAAGTCATAGAATGGAGGTGTTTGAAGTCATAGAATGTTGGTTTTTGAAGTCACAGAATGCAGGTGTGTGAAGTCATAGAATGGAGGTGTGTGAGGTCAGATTGGAGGGGTGGGAAGTAACAGAATGGAGGTGTGTCAACTCAGAAAGGAGGTTTGTGAAGTCATAGAATGGAGGTGTTTGAAGTCATAGAATGGAGGTGTGTGAAATCATAGAATGGAGGTGTGTGAAGTCACAGAAATGAGGTGTTTGAAGTCAAATGGAAGTCTGTGACGGCAGAACGGAGGTGTGTGAAGTCATAGAATGGAGGTGTGTGAAGTCATAGAATGGAGGTGTGTGAAGTCACAGAATGGAGGTGTGTGAACTCACAGGATGGAGATGTGTGAATTCACAGAAGGGAGGTTTGTGAAGTCATAGAATGGAGATTTCTGCAGTAAGAATGAAGGCGTGTGAAGACATAGAATGGAGGTGTGTTTAGTCAAAGTGGAGGTGTGTGAAGGCAAACAATGGAGGTGTGTGAAGTCACAGAATGGAGGTGTGTGAAGTAACAATGTAGGTTTCTGAAGTCATAGAATGGAGGTGTGTGAAGTCATAGAATGGAGGTGTGTGAAGTCACAGAATGGAGGCCTGTGATGTCATAGAATGGAGGTGTGTGAAGTCACAGAATGGAGGTGTGTGAAGGCATAAAATGGAGGTGTGTGAAGTCATAGAATGGAGGTGTGTGAAGTCATAGAATGGAGGTGTGTGAAGTCACAGAATGGAGATGTGTGAAGTCACAGTATGGAGGTGTGTGAACTCAGATTTAAGGTGTGTGAAGGCACAGAGTGGAGGGGTGTGAAGTCAAAGAATGGAGGTATGTGAAGTCACAGAATGGAGGGGTGTGAAGTCAGAATAGAGGTTTGCGAAGTCATAGAATGGAGGTGTGTGAAGTCAGAATGGAGCTATGTGAACTCATAGAATGGAGGTGTATGAAGTCACAATGGAGATGTGCGAAGTCATAGAATGGTGGTTTTTGAAGTCACAGAATGGAGGTGTGTTAGGTCAGATTGGAGGTGTGTGAAGTCACAGAATGGAAGTGTGTCAACTCAGAAAGGAGGTGTGTGAAGTCATAGAATGGAGGTGTGTGAAGTGATAGAATGGAGGTGTGTGAAATCATAGAATGGAGGTGTGTGAAGTCACAGAAATGAGGTGTTTGAAGTCAAAATGGAAGGATTTGCAGTCAGAATGGAGGTGTGTGAAGTCATAGAATGGAGGTGCGTGAAGTCATAGAATGGAGGTGTGTGAAGTCACAAAAAGGAGGTGTGTGAACTCATAGAATGGAGGAGTGTGAAGTCATAGAATGGAGGTGTGTGAAGTCACAGATGGAGGTGTGTGAAGTCATAGAATGTAGGTGTGTGAAGTCACAGAATGGAGGTGTGTGAAGTCACAGAATGGAGGTGTGTGAACCCAGAATGGAGATGTGTGAATTCACAGAAGGGAGGTTTGTGAAGTCATAGAATGGATTGTGTGTGAAATCACAGAATGGAAGTGTGTGAAGTCACAGAATGGAGGTGTGTGAAGTCACAGAATGCATGTGTGTGAAGTCAGAACAGAGGTGTGCGAAGTCATAGAATGGAGGAGTGTGAAGTGAAAATGGAGCTGTGTGAAGTCATAGAATTGAAGTGTGTGAAGTCAGAATGGAGGTGTGTGAACTCATAGAATGGAAGTATATGAAGTCACAATGGAGGTGTGTGAAGTCACAGAATGGATGTGTGTGAACTCAGAAAGGAGGTGTGTAAAGTCATAGAATGGAGGTCTGTGAAGTCATAGAATGGAGGTGTGTGAAATCATCGAATGGAGGTGTGTGAAGTCACAGAATTGAGGTGTGTGAAGTCAGAATGGAGGTGTGTGAAGTCAGAATGGAGGTGTGTGAAGTCAGATAATGGAGGTGTGTGAAGTCACAATGCAGGTGTGTGAACTCATAGAATGGAGGTGTGTGAAGTAACAATGTAGGTTTCTGAAGTCATAGATTGGAGGTGTGTGAAGTCATAGAAGGGAGGTGTGTGAAGTCACAGAATGGAGGTGTGTGATGTCACAGAATGGAGGTGTGTGAAGTCACAGAATGGAGGTGTGTGAAGGCATAGAATGGAGGTGTGTGAAGTCATAGAATGGAGGTGTGTGAAGTCAAAGAATAGAGGTTTGTGAAGTCACAGTATGCAGGTGTGTGAACTCAGATTTGAGGTGTGTGAAGTCACAGAATGGAGGTGTGTGAAGTCATAGAAGTAGGTTTGTGAAGTCACAGAATGGAGGTGTGTGAATACACAGAAGGGAGGTGTGTGAATTCAGAGTGGAGGTATGTGAAGTCACAGAATGGAGGTGTGTGAAGTCATAGAATGGAAGTGTGTGAAGTCATAGAATGGAGGTGTGTGAAGTCAGAATCGAGGTGTGTGAAGTCACAGAATGGAGGTGTGTGAACCCAGAATGGAGGTGTGTGAATTCAAAGAATGGAGGTTTGTGAAGTCATAAAATGGAGGTGTGTGAAGTCATAGAATGGATGTTGCTGAAGTAAGAATGAAGGTGTGTGAAGTCATAGAATGGAGTGTGTGAACTCATAGAATGAAGGTGTGTGAATTCATGGAACGGAGGTGCGTAAAGTTATAGAATGGAGGTGTATGAAGTCACAATGGATGTGTGTGAAGTCACAGAATGGATGTGTGTGAACTCAGAAAGGAGGTGTGGGAAGTCATAGAATGGAGGTCTGTGAAGTCATAGAATGGAGGTGTGTGAAATCATAGAATGAGGGTGTGTGAAGTCACAGAATTGAGGTGTGTGAAGTCAGAATGAAGGTGTGTGAAGTCAGAATGGAGGTGTGTGAAGTCAGAGAATGGAGGTGTGTGAAGTCACAATGCAGGTGTGTGAACTCATAGAATGGAGGTGTGTGAAGTCATAGAATGGAGGTGTGTGAAGTCACAGAATGGAGGTGTGTGCTGTCATAGAATGGAGGTGTGTGAAGTCACAGAATGGAGGTGTGTAAAGGCATAGAATGGAGGTGTGTGAAGTCATAGAATGGAGGTGTGTGAAGTCATAGAATGGGGGTTTGTGAAGTCACAGAATGGAGGTGTGTGTAGTCACACTATGGAGGGGTGTGAAGTCATAGAATGGAAGTGTGTGAAGTCAGAATGGAGGTGTGTGAAGTCACAAATGGAGGTGTGTTAACTCAGAATGGAGGTGTGTGAAGTCACAGAATGGAAGTGTGTGAAGTCAAAATTGTGATGTGTGAAGTCACAAATGGAGGTGTGTGAAGTCACAGAGTGGAGGTGTGTGAAATCAAAATGGAATTTTGTGAAGTAAAAGAAAGGAGTTGTGTGAACTCATAGAATGGATGTGTGTGAAGTCATAGAATGGAGGTTGGTGAAGTCAAACATTGGAAGTTTGTGAAGTTACAGAATGGAGGTGTGTGAAGTCATAGAAAGGAGATGTGTGAAGTCATAGATTGGAGGTGTGTGAAGTCAGAATGGAGATGTGTGAAGTCAGAGAATGGAGGTGTGAAATCATACAATGGAGGTGTGTGAAGTCAGAATGCAGATGTGTGAAGTCATAGAATGGAGGTGTGTGAAGTCATAGAATGGAGGTGTGTCTAGTCACAGAATAGAAGTCTGTGAAGTCATAGAATGGAGGTGTGTGAAGTCATAGAATGGAGGTGTGTGAAGTCATAGAATGGAGGTGTGTGAAGTCATAGAATGGAGGTGTGTGAAATCACAGGATGGAGGTGTGTGAAGACACAGAATGGAGGCGTGTAAAGTCACAGAGTAGAGGTGTGTGAAGTCACAGAATGGAGGTGTGTGAAGTCAGAGAATGGAGGTGTGTGAAGTCATAGAATGGAGGTGTGTGAAATCACAGAATGGAAGTGTGTGTAGTCACAGAGTGGAGGTGTGTAAAGTCACAGAATGGAGGTGTGTGAAGTCTCAGAATGGAGGTGTGTGAAGACATAGAATGGAGGTGTTGGAAGTCATAGAATGTTGGTTTTCGAAGTCAGAGAATGGAGGTGTGTGAAGTCAGATTGCAGGTTTGTGAAGTCATAGAATGGAGGTTTGTGAAGTCATAGATTGGAAGTGTGTGAAGTCATAGAATGGAGGTTGTGAAGTCATAGATTGAAGGTGTGTGGAAGTCATAGTATGGAGGTGTGTGAAGTCAAAGAAAGGAGGTGTGTGAATTCAAAGAATGGAGTTGTATGAAGTCACAATGCAGGTGTGTGAAGTCATAGAATGGAGGTGTGTGAAATCAAAGAATGGAGGTTTGTTAAGTCATAGAATGGATTGTGTGTGAAATCACAGAATGGAAGTGTGTGAAGTCACAGAATGGAGGTGTGTAAAGTCACAGAGTGGAGGTGTGTGAAGTCACAGAATGGAGGTGTGTGAAGTCATAGAATGGAGGTGTGTGAAGTCACAGAATGCAGGTGTGTGAAGTCAGTATAGAGGTGTGCGAAGTCATAGAATGGAGGTGAGTGAAGTCAGAATGGAGCTATGTGAAGTCATAGAATGGAAGTGTGTGAAGTCAGAATGGAGGTGTGTGAACTCATAGAATGGAGGTGTATGAAGTCACAAAGGGAGGTGTGTGAAGTCACAGAATGGATGTGTGTGAACTCAGAAAGGAGGTGTGGGAAGTCATAGAATGGAGGTCTGTGAAGTCAGAGAATGGAGGTGTGTGAAGTCACAATGCAGGTGTGTGAACTCATAGAATGGAGGTGTGTGAAGTCACAATGTAGGTTTCTGAAATCATAGAATGGAGGTGTGTGAAGTCATAGAATGGAGGTGTGTGAAGTCACAGAATGGAGGTGGGTGAACTCACAATGGAGGTGAGTGAAGTCACAGAATGGAGGTGTGTGAAGTCACAGAATGGAGGCCTGTGATGTCATAGAATGGAGGTGTGTGAAGTCACAGAATGGAGGTGTGTGAAGGCATAAAATGGAGGTGTGTGAAGTCATAGAATGGAGGTGTGTGAAGTCATAGAATGGAGGTGTGTGAAGTCACAGAATGGAGATGTGTGAAGTCACAGTATGGAGGTGTGTGAACTCAGATTTAAGGTGTGTGAAGGCACAGAGTGGAGGGGTGTGAAGTCAAAGAATGGAGGTATGTGAAGTCACAGAATGGAGGGGTGTGAAGTCAGAATAGAGGTTTGCGAAGTCATAGAATGGAGGTGTGTGAAGTCAGAATGGAGCTGTGTGAACTCATAGAATGGAGGTGTGTGAAGTCACAATGGAGATGTGCGAAGTCATAGAATGGTGGTTTTTGAAGTCACAGAATGGAGGTGTGTTATGTCAGATTGGAGGTGTGTGAAGTCACAGAATGGAAGTGTGTCAACTCAGAAGGGAGGTGTGTGAAGTCATAGAATGGAGGTGTGTGAAGTGATAGAATGGAGGTGTGTGAAATCATAGAATGGAGGTGTGTGAAGTCACAGAAATGAGGTGTTTGAAGTCAAAATGGAAGGATTTGCAGTCAGAATGGAGGTGTGTGAAGTCATAGAATGGAGGTGCGTGAAGTCATAGAATGGAGGTGTGTGAAGTCACAAAAAGGAGGTGTGTGAACTCATAGAATGGAGGAGTGTGAAGTCATAGAATGGAGGTGTGTGAAGTCACAGATGGAGGTGTGTGAAGTCATAGAATGTAGGTGTGTGAAGTCACAGAATGGAGGTGTGTGAAGTCACAGAATGGAGGTGTGTGAACCCAGAATGGAGATGTGTGAATTCACAGAAGGGAGGTTTGTGAAGTCATAGAATGGATTGTGTGTGAAATCACAGAATGGAAGTGTGTGAAGTCACAGAATGGAGGTGTGTGAAGTCACAGAATGCAGGTGTGTGAAGTCAGAACAGAGGTGTGCGAAGTCATAGAATGGAGGAGTGTGAAGTGAAAATGGAGCTGTGTGAAGTCATAGAATTGAAGTGTGTGAAGTCAGAATGGAGGTGTGTGAACTCATAGAATGGAAGTATATGAAGTCACAATGTAGGTGTGTGAAGTCACAGAATGGATGTGTGTGAACTCAGAAAGGAGGTGTGTAAAGTCATAGAATGGAGGTCTGTGAAGTCATAGAATGGAGGTGTGTGAAATCATCGAATGGAGGTGTGTGAAGTCACAGAATTGAGGTGTGTGAAGTCAGAATGGAGGTGTGTGAAGTCAGAATGGAGGTGTGTGAAGTCAGATAATGGAGGTGTGTGAAGTCACAATGCAGGTGTGTGAACTCATAGAATGGAGGTGTGTGAAGTAACAATGTAGGTTTCTGAAGTCATAGATTGGAGGTGTGTGAAGTCATAGAATGGAGGTGTGTGAAGTCACAGAATGGAGGTGTGTGATGTCACAGAATGGAGGTGTGTGAAGTCACAGAATGGAGGTGTGTGAAGGCATAGAATGGAGGTGTGTGAAGTCATAGAATGGAGGTGTGTGAAGTCAAAGAATAGAGGTTTGTGAAGTCACAGTATGCAGGTGTGTGAACTCAGATTTGAGGTGTGTGAAGTCACAGAATGGAGGTGTGTGAAGTCATAGAAGTAGGTTTGTGAAGTCACAGAATGGAGGTGTGTGAATACACAGAAGGGAGGTGTGTGAATTCAGAGTGGAGGTATGTGAAGTCACAGAATGGAGGTGTGTGAAGTCATAGAATGGAAGTGTGTGAAGTCATAGAATGGAGGTGTGTGAAGTCAGAATCGAGGTGTGTGAAGTCACAGAATGGAGGTGTGTGAACCCAGAATGGAGGTGTGTGAATTCAAAGAATGGAGGTTTGTGAAGTCATAAAATGGAGGTGTGTGAAGTCATAGAATGGATGTTGCTGAAGTAAGAATGAAGGTGTGTGAAGTCATAGAATGGAGTGTGTGAACTCATAGAATGAAGGTGTGTGAATTCATGGAACGGAGGTGCGTAAAGTCATAGAATGGAGGTGTATGAAGTCACAATGGATGTGTGTGAAGTCACAGAATGGATGTGTGTGAACTCAGAAAGGAGGTGTGGGAAGTCATAGAATGGAGGTCTGTGAAGTCATAGAATGGAGGTGTGTGAAATCATAGAATGAGGGTGTGTGAAGTCACAGAATTGAGGTGTGTGAAGTCAGAATGGAGGTGTGTGAAGTCAGAATGGAGGTGTGTGAAGTCAGAGAATGGAGGTGTGTGAAGTCACAATGCAGGTGTGTGAACTCATAGAATGGAGGTGTGTGAAGTCATAGAATGGAGGTGTGTGAAGTCACAGAATGGAGGTGTGTGCTGTCATAGAATGGAGGTGTGTGAAGTCACAGAATGGAGGTGTGTAAAGGCATAGAATGGAGGTGTGTGAAGTCATAGAATGGAGGTGTGTGAAGTCATAGAATGAGGGTGTGTGAAGTCACAGAATGGAGGTGTGTGAAGTCACACTATGGAGGGGTGTGAAGTCATAGAATGGAGGTGTGTGAAGTCAGAATGGAGGTGTGTGAAGTCACAAATGGAGGTGTGTTAACTCAGAATGGAGATGTGTGAAGTCACAGAATGGAAGTGTGTGAAGTCAAAATTGTGATGTGTGAAGTCACAAATGGAGGTGTGGGAAGTCACAGAGTGGAGGTGTATGAAATCAAAATGGAAAGGAGTTGTGTGAAATCATAGAATGGATGTGTGTGAAGTCATAGAATGGAGGTTGGTGAAGTCAAACATTGGAAGTGTGTGAAGTTACAGAATGGAGGTGTGTGAAGTCATAGAAAGGAGATGTGTGAAGTCATAGATTGGAGGTGTGTGAAGTCAGAATGGAGATGTGTGAAGTCAGAGAATGGAGGTGTGAAATCATAGAATGGAGGTGTGTGAATTCATAGAATGGAGGTGTGTGAAGTCAAAGAATGGATGTGTGTAAATCATAGAATTGAGGTGTGTGAAATCACAGAATGGAGGTGTCTGTAGTCACAGAGTGGAGATGTGTAAAGTCACAGAGTGGAGGTTTGTGAAGTCTCAGAATGGAGGTGTGTGAAGTCATAGAATGGAGGTGTTTGAAGTCATAGAATGTTGTTTTTGAAGTCACAGAATGCAGGTGTGTGAAGTCATAGAATGGAGGTGTGTGAAGTCAGATTGGAGGGGTGTGAAGTAACAGAATGGAGGTGTGTCAACTCAGAAAGGAGGTGTGTGAAGTATAGAATGGAGGTGTTTGAAGTCATAGAATGGAGGTGTGTGAAATCATAGAATGGAGGTGTGTGAAGTCACAGAAATGAGGTGTTTGAAGTCAAATGGAAGTCTGTGAAGGCAGAATGGAGGTGTGTGAAGTCATAGAATGGAGGTGTGTGAAGTCACAGAATGGAGGTGTGTGAAGTCATAGTATAGAGGTGTGTGAACTCAGATTTAAGGTGTGTGAAGGCACAGAGTGGAGGGGTGTGAAGTCAAAGAATGGAGGTATGTGAAGTCACAGAATGGAGGGGTGTGAAGTCAGAATAGAGGTTTTCGAAGTCATAGAATGGAGGTGTGTGAAGTCAGAATGGAGGTGTGTGAAGTCACAATGGAGATGTGCGAAGTCATAGAATGGTGGTTTTTGAAGTCACAGAATGGAGGTGTGTGAGGTCAGATTGGAGGTGTGTGAAGTCACAGAATGGAAGTGTGTCAACTCAGAAAGGAGGTGTGTGAAGTCATAGAATGGAGGTGTGTGAAGTGATAGAATGGAGGTGTGTGAAATCATAGAATGGAGGTGTGTGAAGTCACAGAAATGAGGTGTTTGAAGTCAAAATGGAAGGATGTGAAGTCAGAATGGAGGTGTGTGAAGTCATAGAATGGAGGTGTGTGAAGTCATAGAATGGAGGTGTGTGAAGTCACAGAAGAGAGGTGTGTGAAGTCAGAGCATCGAGGTGTGGGAATTCACAGAATGGAGGTGTGTGAAGTCACAGAATGGAGGTGGGTGAACTCACAATGGAGGTGAGTGAAGTCACAGAATGGAGGTGTGTGAAGTCATAGAATGGAAGTGTGTGAAGAAATAGAATGGAGGTGTGTGATGTCAGAATGGAGGTGTGTTAAGTCACAGAATGGAGGTGTGTGACTTCATAAATTTTGGTGTGTGAAGTCATAGTATGTTGGTGTGAAGTCATAGAATGGAGGTGTGTGAAGTCATAGAATGGAGGTGTGTGAAGTCACAGAAGTCAGGTGTGTGAAGTCACAGAATAGAGTTGTGTGAGGTCACAATGGAGGTGTGTGAATTCATAGAATGGAGGTGTGTGAAGTCAAAGAATGGATGTGTGTAAGTCATAGAATGGAGGTGTGTGAAATCACAGAATGGAGGTGTGTGTAGTCACAGAGGGGAGATGTGTAAAGTCACAGAGTGGAGGTTTGTGAAGTCTCAGAATGGAGGTGTGTGAAGTCATAGAATGGAGGTGTTTGAAGTCATAGAATGTTGCTTTTTGAAGTCACAGAATGCAGGTGTGTGAAGTCATAAAATGGAGGTGTGTGAAGTCAGATTGGAGGGGTGTGAAGTAACAGAATGGAGGTGTGTCAACTCAGAAAGGAGGTGTGTGAAGTCATAGAATGGAGGTGTTTGAAGTCATAGAATGGAGGTGTGTGAAATCATAGAATGGAGGTGTGTGAAGTCACAGAAATGAGGTGTTTGAAGTCAAATGGAAGTCTGTGACGGCAGAACGGAGGTGTGTGAAGTCATAGAATGGAGGTGTGTGAAGTCATAGAATGGAGGTGTGTGAAGTCACAGAATGGAGGTGTGTGAAGTCACAGGATGGAGATGTGTGAATTCACAGAAGGGAGGTTTGTGAAGTCATAGAATGGAGATTTCTGCAGTAAGAATGAAGGTGTGTGAAGACATAGAATGGAGGTGTGTTCAGTCAAAATGGAGGTGTGTGAAGGCAAACAATGGAGGCGTGTGAAGTCACAGAATGGAGGTGTGTGAAGTAACAATGTAGGTTTCTGAAGTCATAGAATGGAGGTGTGTGAAGTCATAGAATGGAGGTGTGTGAAGTCACAGAATGGAGGCCTGTGATGTCATAGAATGGAGGTGTGTGAAGTCACAGAATGGAGGTGTGTGAAGGCATAAAATGGAGGTGTGTGAAGTCATAGAATGGAGGTGTGTGAAGTCATAGAATGGAGGTGTGTGAAGTCACAGATTGGAGGTGTGTGAAGTCATATTATGGAGGTGTGTGAACTCAGATTTAAGGTGTGTGAAGGCACAGAGTGGAGGGGTGTGAAGTCAAAGAATGGAGGTATGTGAAGTCACAGAATGGAGGGGTGTGAAGTCAGAATAGAGGTTTGCGAAGTCATAGACAGGAGGTGTGTGAAGTCAGAATGGAGGTGTGTGAAGTCACAATGGAGATGTGCGAAGTCATAGAATGGTGGTTTTTGAAGTCACAGAATGGAGGTGTGTGAGGTCAGATTGGAGGTGTGTGAAGTCACAGAATGGAAGTGTGTCAACTCAGAAAGGAGGTGTGTGAAGTCATAGAATGGAGGTGTGTGAAGTGACAGAATGGAGGTGTGTGAAATCATAGAATGGAGGTGTGTGAAGTCACAGAAATGAGGTGTTTGAAGTCAAAATGGAAGGATGTGAAGTCAGAATGGAGGTGTGTGAAGTCATAGAATGGAGGTGTGTGAAGTCATAGAATGGAGGTGTGTGAAGTCACGAAAAGGAGGTGTGTGAACTCATAGAATGCAGGAGTGTGAAGTCATAGAATGGAGGTGTCTGAAGGCATAGAATGGATGTTGCTGAAGTAAGAATGAAGGTGTGTGAACTCATAGAATGGAGTGTGTGAACTCATAGAATGAAGGTGTGTGAATTCATGGAACGGAGGTGCGTAAAGTCAAAAAATGGAGGTGTATGATGTCAAAAAATGGAGGTGTGTGAAATCATAGAATGGAGGTGTGTGAAGTCACAGAAGGGAGGTGTGTGAAGTCACAGAATGGAGGTGTGTAAAGTCACAGAGTGGAGGTGTGTGAAGGCACAGAATGGAGGGGTGTGAAGTCAAAGAATGGAGGTATGTGAAGTCACAGAATGGAGGGGTGTGAAGTCAAAGAATGGAGGTATGTGAAGTCACAGAATGGAGGGGTGTGAAGTCACAAAATGGAGGTGTACGAAGTCATAAAATGGAGGTGTGTGAAGTCAGAATGGAGCTGTGTGAACTCATAGAATGGAGGTGTGTGAAGTCACAATGGAGATGTGTGAAGTCATAGAAAGGTGGTTTTTGAAGTCACAGAATGGAGGTGTGTGAAGTCATAGAATGGAGGTGTGTGAAGTCAGATTGGAGGTATGTGAAGTCACAGAATGGAGGTGTGTCAACTCAGAAATGAGGTATGTGAATTCACAGAATGGAGGTGTGTGAAGTCACAGAATTGAGGTGTGTGAAGTCAGAATGGAGATGTGTGAATTCAGAATGGAGGTGTGTGAAGTCAGAGAATGGAGGTGTGTGAAGTCACAATGCAGGTGTGTGAAGTCATAGAATGGAGGTGTGTGAAGTCATAGAATGGAGGTGTGCAAAGTCACAAAATGGAGGTGTGTGAAGTCATATATTGGAGGTGTGTGAAGTCACAGAATGGAGGTGTGTGAACTCAGAATGGAGGAGTGTGAAGTCACAGAATGGAGGTGTGTGAAATCATAGAATGGAGATGTGTGAAGTCACCGAATGGAGGTGTGTGAAATCGTAGAATGGAGGTGTGTGAAGTCAGAGAATCAAGGTGTGTGAAGTCACAGAATGGAGGTGTGTGAACTCACAATGGAGGTGAGTGAAGTCACAGACTGGAGGTGTGTGAAGTCATAGAATGGAAGTGTGTGAAGTCATAGAATATAGGTGTGTGATGTCAAAATGGAGGTGTGTGAGTCACAGAATGGAGGTGTGTGACGTCATAAATGTAGGTGTGTGAAGTCATAGAATGGAGATGTGAAGTCATAGAATGGAGGTGTGTGAAGTCAGATTGGAGGGGTGTGAAGTAACAGAATGGAGGTGTGTCAACTCAGAAAGGAGGTGTGTGAAGTCATAGAATGGAGGTGTTTGAAGTCATAGAATGGAGGTGTGTGAAATCATAGAATGGAGGTGTGTGAAGTCCCAGAAATGAGGTGTTTGAAGTCAAATGGAAGTCTGTGAAGGCAGAATGGAGGTGTGTGAAGTCATAGAATGGAGGTGTGTGAAGTCATAAAATGGAGGTGTGTGAAGTCACAGAATGGAGGTGTGTGAAGTCACAGGATGGAGATGTGTGAATTCACACAAGGGAGGTTTGTGAAGTCATAGAATGGAGATTTCTGCAGTAAGAATGAAGGTGTGTGAAGACATAGAATGGAGGTGTATTTAGTCAAAATGGAGGTGTGTGAAGGCGAACAATGGAGGTGTGTGAAGTCCCAGAATGGAGGTCTGTGAAGGAACAATGTAGGTTTCTGAAGTCATAGAATGGAGGTGTGTGAAGTCATAGAATGGAGGTGTGTGAAGTCACAGAATGGAGGCCTGGGATGTCATAGAATGGAGGTGTGTGAAGTCACAGAATGGAGGTGTGTGAAGGCATAAAATGGAGGTGTGTGAAGTCAGAATGGAGGTGTGTGAAATCAGAGAATGGAGGTGTGTGAAGTCACAATGCAGGTGTGTGAAGTCATAGAATGGAGGTGTGTGAAGTCATAGAATGGAGGTGTGCAAAGTCACAAAATGGAGGTGTGTGAAGTCATATATTGGAGGTGTGTGAAGTCACAGAATGGAGGTGTGTGAACTCAGAATGGAGATGTGTGAAGTCACAGAATGGAGGTGTGTGAAATCATCGAATGGAGATGTGTGAAGTCACAAAATGGAGGTGTGTGAAATCGTAGAATGGAGGTGTGTGAAGTCAGAGAATCAAGGTGTGTGAAGTAACAGAATGGAGGTGTGTGAACTCACAATGGAGGTGAGTGAAGTCAAAGGATGGAGGTGTGTGAAGTCATAGAATGGAAGTATGTGAAGTCATAGAATATAGGTGTGTGATGTCAGAATGGAGGTGTGTGAGTCACAGAATGGAGGTGTGTGACATCATAAATGTTGGTGTGTGAAGTCATAGAATGCAGATGTGAAGTCATAGAATGGAGGTGTGAAGTCATAGAATGGAGGTGTGTGAAGTCACAGAAGGCAGGTGTGTGAAGTCACAGAATAGAGTTGTGTGAAGTCACAATGGAGGTGTGTGAATTCATAGAATGGAGATGTGTGAAGTCAAAGAATGGAGGTGTGTGAAGTCATACAATGGAGGTGTGTGAAATCACAAAATGGAGGTGTGTGCAGTCACAGAGTGGAGGTGTGTAAAGTCACAGAGTGGAGGTGTGTGAATTCTCAGAATGGAGGTGTGGGAAGTCACAGAATGGAGGTGTGTGAAGTCAAAGAATGGAGGTGTGTGAATTCATAGAATGGAGGTGTTTGAAGTCAAAGAATGGAGGTGTGTGAAGTCATAGAATGTAGGTGTGTGAAGTCATAGAATGGAGGTGTGTGAGGTCAGATTGGAGGTGTGTTAAGTCACAGAATGGAAGTGTGTCAACTCAGAAAGGATTTGTGTGAAGTCATAGAATGGAGGTGAGTGAAGTCATAGAATGGAGGTGTGTGAAATCATAGAATGGAGGTGTGTGAAGTCACAGAAATGAGGTCTTTGAAGTCAAAATGGACGTGTGTGAAGTCGGAATGGAGGTGTGTGAAGTCATAGAATTGAGGTGTGTGAAGTCAGAATGGAGCTGTGTGTAGTCATAGAATGGAAGTGTGTGAAGTCACAATGGAGGTGTGTGAAGTCACAGAATTGATGTGTGTGAACTCAGAAACGAGGTGTGGGAAGTCATAGAATGGAGGTCTGTGAGTCATAGAATGGAGGTGTATGAAATCATAGAATGGAGGTGTGTGAAGTCACAGAATTGAGGTGTGTGAAGTCAGAAATGAGGTGTGTGAAGTCAGAATGGAGGTGTGTGAAGTCAGATAATGGAGGTGTGTGAAGTCACAATGCAGGTGTGTGAACTCATAGAATGGAGGTGTGTGAAGTCACAATGTAGGTTTCTGAAGTCATAGAATGGAGGTGTGTGAAGTCATAGAATGGAGGTGTGTGAAGTCACAGAATGGAGGTGTGTGATGTCATAGAATGGAGGTG
Source organism: Megascapheus bottae (assembly GCA_024803745.1). Classification (NCBI taxonomy): domain Eukaryota; kingdom Metazoa; phylum Chordata; class Mammalia; order Rodentia; family Geomyidae; genus Megascapheus; species Megascapheus bottae. The sequence goes on from JANJXV010000411.1 coordinate 785,969, forward strand.
TGTGAAGTCACAGAATGGAGGTGTATAAAGGCATAGAATGGAGGTGTGTGAAGTCATAGAATGGAGGAGTGTGAATTCATAGAATAGGGGTGTGTGAAGTCACAGAATGGAGGTGTGTGAAGTCACACTATGGAGGGGTGTGAAGTCACAGAATGCAGGTGTGTGAAGTCAGAATGGAGGTGTGTGAAGTCAGAATGGAGGTGTGTGAAGTCAGAGAATGGAGGTGTGTGAAGTCACAGTGCAGGTGTGTGAACTCATAGAATGGAGGTGTGTGAAGTCATAATGTAGGTTTCTGAAGTCATAGAATGGAGGTGTGTGAAGTCATAGAATGGAGGTGTGTGAAGTCACAGAATGGAGGTGTGTGATGTCACAGAATGGACGTGTGTTAAGTCACAGAATGGAGGTGTGTAAAGGCATAGAATGGAGGTGTGTGAAGTCACAAATGGAGGTGTGTTAACTCAGAATGGAGGTGTGTGAAGTCACAGAATGGAGGTGTGTGAAGTCAAAATTGTGATGTGTGAAGTCACAAATGGAGGTGTGTGAAGTCACAGAGTGGAGGTGTGTGAAATCAAAATGGAATTTTGTGAAGTCAAAGAAAGGAGTTGTGTGAAGTCATAGAATGGATGTGTATGAAGTCATGGAATGGAGGTTGGTGAAGTCAAATATTGGAAGTGTGTGAAGTTACAGAATGGAGGTGTGTGAAGTCATAGAAGGGAGGTGTGTGAAGTCATAGAATGGAGGTGTGTGAAGTCATAGAATGGAGGTGTGTGAAATCACAGGATGGAGGTGTGTGAAGACACAGAATAGATGCGTGTAAAGTCACAGACTGGAGGTGGGTGAAGTCACAGAATGGAGGTGTGAGAAGTCAGAGAATGGAGGTGTGTGAAGTCATAGAATGGAGGTGTGTGAAATCACAGAATGGAAGTGTGTGTAGTCACAGAGTGGAGGTGTGTAAAGTCACAGAATGGAGGTGTGTGAAGTCAGATTGCAGGTTTGTGAAGTCATAGAATGGAGGTTTGTGAAGTCATAGATTGGAAGTGTGTGAAGTCATAGAATGGAGGTTGTGAAGTCATAGATTGAAGGTGTGTGGAAGTAATAGTATGGAGGTGTGTGAAGTCACAGAAAGGAGGTGTGTGAATTCACAGAATGGAGTTGTATGAAGTCACAATGCAGGTGTGTGAAGTCATACAATGGAGGTGTGTGAAATCAAAGAATGGAGGTTTGTGAAGTCATAGAATGGATTGTGTGTGAAATCACAGAATGGAAGTGTGTGAAGTCACAGAATGGAGGTGTGTAAAGTCACAGAGTGGAGGTGTGTGAAATCACAGAATGGAGGTGTGTGAAGTCATAGAATGGAGGTCTGTGAAGTCACAGAATGCAGGTGTGTGAAGTCAGAATAGAGGTGTGTGAAGTCATAGAATGGAGGTGTGTGAAGTCAGAATGGAGCTGTGTGTAGTCATAGAATGGAAGTGTGTGAAGTCAGAATGGAGGTGTGTGAACTCATAGAATTGAGGTATATGAAGTCACAATGGAGGTGTGTGAAGTCACAGAATGGATGTGTGTGAACTCAGAAACGAGGTGTGGGAAGTCATAGAATGGAGGTGTGTGAAGTCACAGAAGGGAGGTGTGTGAAGTCACAGAATGGAGGTGTGTAAAGGCACAGAGTGGAGGTGTGTGAAGGCACAGAATGGAGGGGTGTGAAGTCAAAGAATGGAGGTATGTGAAGTCACAGAATGGAGGGGTGTGAAGTCAAAGAATGGAGGTATGTGGAGTCACAGAATGGAGGGGTGTGAAGTCAGAATAGAGGTGTACGAAGTCATAGAATGGAGGTGTGTGAAGTCAGAATGGAGCTGTGTGAACTCATAGAATGGAGGTGTGTGAAGTCACAATGGAGATGTGTGAAGTCATAGAAGGTGGTTTTTGAAGTCACAGAATGGAGGTGTGTGAAGTCATAGAATGGAGGTGTGTGAAGTCATAGAATGGAGGTGTGTGAAATCATAGAATGGAGGTGTGTGAAATCACAGAAATGAGGTCTTTGAAGTCAAAATGGACGTGTGTGAAGTCGGAATGGAGGTGTGTGAAGTCAGAATGGAGGTGTGTGAAGTCAGATAATGGAGGTGTGTGAAGTCACAATGCAGGTGTGTGAACTCATAGAATGGAGGTGTGTCAAGTAACAATGTAGGTTTCTGAAGTCATAGATTGGAGGTGTGTGAAGTCATAGAATGGAGGTGTGTGAAGTCAAAGAATAGAGGTTTGTGAAGTCACAGTATGGAGGTGTGTGAACTCAGATTTGAGGTGTGTGAAGTCACAGAATGGAGGTGTGTGAAGTCATAGAAGTAGGTTTGTGAAGTCACAGAATGGAGGTGTGTGAAGACACAGAATGGAGTTGTGTGAACTCAGAGTGGAGGTATGTGAAGTCACAGAATGGAGGTGTGTGAAGTCATAGAATGGAAGTGTGTGAAGTCATAGAATGGAGGTGTGTGAAGTCAGAATCGAGGTGTGTGAAGTCACAGAATGGAGGTGTGTGAACCCAGAATGGAGGTGTGTGAAGTCACAGAATGGAGGTTTGTGAAGTCATAGAATGGAGGTGTGTGAAGTCATAGAATGGATGTTGCTGAAGTAAGAATGAAGGTGTGTGAAGTAATAGAATGGAGGTGTCTGAAGGCATAGAATGGATGTTGCAGAAGTAAGAATGAAGGTATGTGAACTCATAGAATGGAGTGTGTGAACTCATAGAATGAACGTGTGTGAATTCATGGAACGAAGGTGCGTAAAGTCAAAAAATGGAGGTGTATGATGTCAAAAAATGGAGGTGTGTGAAGTCATAGAATGGAGGTGTGTGAAGTCACAGAAGGGAGGTGTGTGAAGTCACAGAATGGAGGTGTGTAAAGGCACAGAGTGGAGGTGTGTGAAGGCACAGAATGGAGGGGTGTGAAGTCAAAGAATGGAGGTATGTGAAGTCACAGAATGGAGGGGTGTGAAGTCAAAGAATGGAGGTATGTGGAGTCACAGAATGGAGGGGTGTGAAGTCAGAATAGAGGTGTACGAAGTCATAGAATGGAGGTGTGTGAAGTCAGAATGGAGCTGTGTGAACTCATAGAATGGAGGTGTGTGAAGTCACAATGGAGATGTGTGAAGTCATAGAAGGTGGTTTTTGAAGTCACAGAATGGAGGTGTGTGAAGTCATAGAATGGAGGTGTGTGAAGTCATAGAATGGAGGTGTGTGAAATCATAGAATGGAGGTGTGTGAAGTCACAGAAATGAGGTCTTTGAAGTCAAAATGGACGCGTGTGAAGTCGGAATGGAGGTGTGTGAAGTCAGAATGGAGGTGTGTGAAGTCAGATAATGGAGGTGTGTGAAGTCACAATGCAGGTGTGTGAACTCATAGAATGGAGGTGTGTCAAGTAACAATGTAGGTTTCTGAAGTCATAGATTGGAGGTGTGTGAAGTCATAGAATGGAGGTGTGTGAAGTCAAAGAATAGAGGTTTGTGAAGTCACAGTATGGAGGTGTGTGAACTCAGATTTGAGGTGTGTGAAGTCACAGAATGGAGGTGTGTGAAGTCATAGAAGTAGGTTTGTGAAGTCACAGAATGGAGGTGTGTGAAGACACAGAATGGAGTTGTGTGAACTCAGAGTGGAGGTATGTGAAGTCACAGAATGGAGGTGTGTGAAGTCATAGAAAGGAAGTGTGTGAAGTCATAGAATGGAGGTGTGTGAAGTCAGAATCGAGGTGTGTGAAGTCACAGAATGGAGGTGTGTGAACCCAGAATGGAGGTGTGTGAAGTCACAGAATGGAGGTTTGTGAAGTCATAGAATGGAGGTGTGTGAAGTCATAGAATGGATGTTGCTGAAGTAAGAATGAAGGTGTGTGAAGTCATAGAATGGAGGTGTCTGAAGGCATAGAATGGATGTTGCAGAAGTAAGAATGAAGGTATGTGAACTCATAGAATGGAGTGTGTGAACTCATAGAATGAACGTGTGTGAATTCATGGAACGGAGGTGCGTAAAGTCAAAAATTGGAGGTGTATGATGTCAAAAAATGGAGGTGTGTGAAGTCATAGAATGGAGGTGTGTGAAGTCACAGAAGGGAGGTGTGTGAAGTCACAGAATGGAGGTGTGTAAAGGCACAGAGTGGAGGTGTGTGAAGGCACAGAATGGAGGGGTGTGAAGTCAAAGAATGGAGGTATGTGAAGTCACAGAATGGAGGGGTGTGAAGTCAAAGAATGGAGGTATGTGGAGTCACAGAATGGAGGGGTGTGAAGTCAGAATAGAGGTGTACGAAGTCATAGAATGGAGGTGTGTGAAGTCAGAATGGAGCTGTGTGAACTCATAGAATGGAGGTGTGTGAAGTCACAATGGAGATGTGTGAAGTCATAGAATGGTGGTTTTTGAAGTCACAGAATGGAGGTGTGTGAAGTCATAGAATGGAGGTGTGTGAAGTCAGATTGGAGGTATGTGAAGTCACAGAATGGAGGTGTGTCAACTCAGAAAGGAGGTATGTGAATTCATAGAATGGAGGTGTGTGAAGTCACAGAATTGAGGTGTTTGAAGTCAGAATGGAGATGTGTGAATTCAGAATGGAGGTGTGTGAAGTCATAGAATGGAGGTGTGTGAAGTCATAGAATGGAGGTGTGCAAAGTCACAAAATGGAGGTGTGTGAAGTCATATATTGGAGGTGTGTGAAGTCACAGAATGGAGGTGTGTGAACTCAGAATGGAGGTGTGTGAAGTCACAGAATGGAGGTGTGTGAAATCATAGAATGGAGATGTGTGAAGTCACAGAATGGAGGTGTGTGAAATCGTAGAATGGAGGTGTGTGAAGTCAGAGAATCAAGGTGTGTGAAGTCACAGAATGGAGGTGTGTGAACTCACAATGGAGGTGAGTGAAGTCACAGAATGGAGGTGTGTGAAGTCATAGAATCGAAGTGTGTGAAGTCATAGAATATAGGTGTGTGATGTCAGAATGGAGGTGTGTGAGTCACAGAATGGAGGTGTGTGACGTCATAAATGTTGGTATGTGAAGTCATAGAATGGAGATGTGAAGTCATAGAATGGAGGTGTGTGAAGTCACAGAAGGCAGGTGTGTGAAGTCACAGAATAGAGTTGTGTGAAGTCAAAATGGAGGTGTGTGAATTCATAGAATGGAGATGTGTGAAGTCAAAGAATGGAGGTGTGTGAAGTCATACATTGGAGGTGTGTGAAATCACAAAATGGAGGTGTGTGCAGTCACAGAGTGGAGGTGTGTAAAGTCACAGAGTGGAGGTGTGTGAATTCTCAGAATGGAGGTGTGGGAAGTCACAGAATGGAGGTGTGTGAAGTCAAAGAATGGAGGTGTGTGAATTCATAGAATGGAGGTGTGTGAAGTCAAAGAATGGAGGTGTGTGAAGTCATAGAATGGAGGTGTGTGAAGTCATAGAATGGAGGTGTGTGAGGTCAGATTGGAGGTGTGTGAAGTCACAGAATGGAAGTGTGTCAACTCAGAAAGGAGGTGTGTGAAGTCATAGAATGGAGGTGTGTGAAGTCATAGAATGGAGGTGTGTGAAATCATAGAATGGAGGTGTGTGAAGTCACAAAAATGAGGTCTTTGAAGTCAAAATGGACGTGTGTGAAGTCAGAATGGAGGTGTGTGAAGTCATAGAATGGAGGTGTGTGAAGTCACAGAATGGAGGTGTGTGAACTCATAGAATGGAGGAGTGTGAAGTCATAGAATGGAGGTGTGTGAAGTCACAGATGGAGGGGTGTGAAGTCATAGAATGGAGGTGTGTGAAGTCACAGAATGGAGCTGTGTGAACCCAGAATGGAGGTGTGTGAATTCACAGATGGGAGGTTTGTGAAGTCATAGAATGGATGTTTCTGAAGTAAGAATGATGGTGTGTGAAGTCATAGAATGGAGGTGTGTGAAGTCAAAATGCAAGTGTGTGAAGTCAACCAATGGAGGTGGGTTAAATCACAGAATGGAGGTGTGTGAAGTCACAGAATGGAAGTGTGTGAAGTCAAAATGGAGGTGTGTGAAGTCAGAGAATGGAGGTGTGTGAAGTCACAAATGGAGGTGTGTTAACTCAGAATGGAGGTGTGTGAAGTCACAGAATGGAGGTGTGTGAAGTCAAAATTGTGATGTGTGAAGTCATAAATGGAGGTGTGTGAAGTCACAGAGTGGAGGTGTGTGAAATCAAAATGGAATTTTGTGAAGTAAAAGAAAGGAGTTGTGTGAAGTCATAGAATGGATGTGTGTGAAGTCATAGAATGGAGGTTGGTGAAGTCAAACATTGGAAGCGTGTGAAGTTACAGAATGGAGGTGTGTGAAGTCATAGAATGGAGGTGTGTGAAGTCAGAGAATGGAGGTGTGTGAAGTCAGATTGCAGGTTTGTGAAGTCATAGAATGGAGGTTTGTGAAGTCATAGATTGGAAGTGTGAGTAGTCATAGAATGGAGGTTGTGAAGTCATAGATTGAAGGTGTGTGGAAGTCATACTATGGAGGTGTGTGAAGTCACAGAAAGGAGGTGTGTGAATTCACAGAATGGAGTTGTATGAAGTCACAATGCAGGTGTGTGAAGTCATACAATGGAGGTGTGTGAAATCAAAGAATGGAGGTTTGTGAAGTCATAGAATGTATTGTGTGTGAAATCAAAGAATGGAAGTGTGTGAAGTCACAGAATGGAGGTGTGTAAAGTCACAGAGTGGAGGTGTGTGAAGTCACAGAATGGAGGTGTGTGAAGTTATAGAATGGAGGTGTGTGAAGTCACAGAATGCAGTTGTGTGAAGTCAGAATAGAGGTGTGCGAAGTCATAGAATGGAGGTGTGTGAAGTCAGAATGGAGCTGTGTGAAGTCATAGAATGGAAGTGTGTGAAGTCAGAATGGAGGTGTGTGAACTCATAGAATGGAGGTGTATGAAGTCACAATGGAGGTGTGTGAAGTCACAGAATGGATGTGTGTGAACTCAGAAAGGAGGTGTGGGAAGTCATAGAATGGAGGTCTGTGAAGTCATAGAATGGAGGTGTGTGAAATCATAGAATGGAGGTGTGTGAAGTCACAGAATTGAGGTGTGTGAAGTCAGAATGGAGGTGTGTGAAGTCAGAATGGAGGTGTGTGAAGTCAGAGAATGGAGGTGTGTGAAGTCACAATGCAGGTGTGTGAACTCATAGAATAGAGGTGTGTGAAGTCACAATGTAGGTTTCTGAAGTCATAGAATGGAGGTGTGTGAAATCATAGAATGGAGGTGTGTGAAGTCACAGAATGGTGGTGTGTGATGTCATAGAATGGAGGTGTGTGAAGTCACAGAATGGAGGTGTGTAAAGGCAAAGAATGGAGGTGTGTGAAGTCATAGAACGGAGGTGTGTGAAGTCATAGAATGGGGGTGTGTGAAGTCACAGAATGGAGGTGTGTGAAGTCACACTATGGAGGGGTGTGAACTCAGATTTGAGGTGTGTGAGGTCACAGAATGGAGGTGTGTGAAGTCATATAACGAGGTGTGTGAAGTCACAGAATGGAGGTGTGTGAAGACACAGAATGGAGGTGTGTGAACTCAGAGTGGAGGTGTGTGAAGTCACAGAATGACGGTGTGTGAAGTCATAGAATGGAAGTGTGTGAAGTCAGAATGGAGGTGTGTGAAGTCAGAATGGAGGTGTGTGAAGTCACAAATGGAGGTGTGTTAACTCAGAATGGAGGTGAGTGAAGTCAAAGAATGGAGGTGTGTGAAGTCAAAATTGTGATGTGTGAAGTCACAAATGGAGGTGTGTGAAGTCACAGAGTGGAGGTGTGTGAAATCAAAATGGAATTTTGTGAAGTAAAAGAAAGGAGTTGTGTGAAGTCATAGAATGGATGTGTGTGAAGTCATAGAATGGAGGTTGGTGAAGTCAAACATTGGAAGTGTGTGAAGCTACAGAATGGAGGTGTGTGAAGTCATAGAAGGGAGATGTGTGAAGTCATAGACTGGAGGTGTGTGAAGTCAGAATGGAGATGTGTGAAGTCAGAGAATGGAGGTGTGAAATCATAGAATGGAGGTGTGTGAAGTCAGAATGCAGATGTGTGAAGTCATAGAATGCAGGTGTGTGAAGTCATAGAATGGAGGTGTGTCTAGTCACAGAATAGAAGTGTGTGAAGTCATAGAATGGAGGTGTGTGAAGTCATAGAATGGAGGTGTGTGAAGTCATAGAATGGAGGTGTGTGAAGTCATAGAATGGAGGTGTGTGAAATCACAGGATGGAGGTGTGTGAAGACACAGAATGGATGCGCGTAAAGTCACAGACTGGAGGTGTGTGAAGTCACAGAATGGAGGTGTGTGAAGTCAGAGAATGGAGGTGTGTGAAGTCATAGAATTGAGGTGTGTGAAATCACAGAATGGAAGTGTGTGTAGTCACAGAGTGGAGGTGTGTAAAGTCACAGAATGGAGGTGTGTGAAGTCTCAGAATGGAGGTGTGTGAAGTCATAGAATGGAGGTGTTGGAAGTCATAGAATGTTGGTTTTTGAAGTCAGAGAATGGAGGTGTGTGAAGTCAGATTGCAGGTTTGTGAAGTCATAGAATGGAGGTTTGTGAAGTCATAGATTGGAAGTGTGTGAAGTCATAGAATGGAGGTTGTGAAGTCATAGATTGAAGGTGTGTGGAAGTCATAGTATGGAGGTGTGTGAAGTCACAGAAAGGAGGTGTGTGAATTCACAGAATGGAGTTGTATGAAGTCACAATGCAGGTGTGTGAAGTCATACAATGGAGGTGTGTGAAATCAAAGAATGGAGGTTTGTGAAGTCATAAAATGGATTGTGTGTGAAATCACAGAATGGAAGTGTGTGAAGTCACAGAATGGAGGTGTGTAAAGTCACAGAGTGGAGGTGTGTGAAGTCACAGAATGGAGGTGAGTGAAGTCATAGAATGGAGGTGTGTGAAGTCACAGAATGCAAGTGTGTGAAGTCAGAATAGAGGTGTGTGAAGTCATAGAATGGAGGTGTGTGAAGTCAGAATGGAGCTGTGTGTAGTCATAGAATGGAAGTGTGTGAAGTCACAATGGAGGTGTGTGAAGTCACAGAATGGATGTGTGTGAACTCAGAAACGACGTGTGGGAAGTCATAGAATGGAGGTCTGTGAAGTCATAGAATGGAGGTGTATGAAATCATAGAATGGAGGTGTGTGAAGTCACAGAATTGAGGTGTGTGAAGTCAGAAATGAGGTGTGTGAAGTCAGAATGGAGGTGTGTGAAGTCAGATAATGGAGGTGTGTGAAGTCACAATGCAGGTGTGTGAACTCATAGAATGGAGGTGTGTGAAGTCACAATGTAGGTTTCTGAAGTCATAGAATGGAGGTGTGTGAAGTCATAGAATGGAGGTGTGTGAAGTCACAGAATGGAGGTGTGTGATGTCATAGAATGGAGGTGTGTGAAGTCACAGAATGGAGGTGTATAAAGGCATAGAATGGAGGTGTGTGAAGTCATAGAATGGAGGAGTGTGAATTCATAGAATAGGGGTGTGTGAAGTCACAGAACGGAGGTGTGTGAAGTCACACTATGGAGGGGTGTGAAGTCACAGAATGCAGGTGTGTGAAGTCAGAATAGAGGTGTGCGAAGTCATAGAATGGAGGTGTGTGAAGTCAGAATGGAGCTGTGTGAAGTCATAGAATGGAAGTGTGTGAAGTCAGAATGGTGGTGTCTGAACTCATAGAATGGAGGTGTATGAAGTCACAATGGTGGTGTGTGAAGTCACAGAATGGATGTGTGTGAACTCACAAAGGAGATGTGGGAAGTCACAGAATGGAGGTCTGTGAAGTCATAGAATGGAGATGTGTGAAATCATAGAATGGAGGTGTGTGAAGTCACAGAATTGAGGTGTGTGAAGTCAGAATGGAGGTGTGTGAAGTCAGAATGGAGGTGTGTGAAGTCAGAGAATGGAGGTGTGTGAAGTCACAGTGCAGGTGTGTGAACTCATAGAATGGAGGTGTGTGAAGTCATAATGTAGGTTTCTGAAGTCATAGAATGGAGGTGTGTGAAGTCACAGAATGGAGGTGTGTGATGTCACAGAATGGAGGTGTGTGAAATCAAAATGGAATTTTGTGAAGTCAAAGAAAGGAGTTGTGTGAAGTCATAGAATGGATGTGTATGAAGTCATGGAATGGAGGTTGGTGAAGTCAAATATTGGAAGTGTGTGAAGTTACAGAATGGAGGTGTGTGAAGTCATAGAAGGGAGGTGTGTGAAGTCATAGAATGGAGGTGTGTGAAGTCATAGAATGGAGGTGTGTGAAATCACAGGATGGAGGTGTGTGAAGACACAGAATGGATGCGTGTAAAGTCACAGACTGGAGGTGGGTGAAGTCACAGAATGGAGGTGTCAGAAGTCAGAGAATGGAGGTGTGTGAAGTCATAGAATGGAGGTGTGTGAAATCACAGAATGGAAGTGTGTTTAGTCACAGAGTGGAGGTGTGTAAAGTCACAGAATGGAGGTGTGTGAAGTCAGATTGCAGGTTTGTGAAGTAATAGAATGGAGGTTTGTGAAGTCATAGATTGGAAGTGTGTGAAGTCATAGAATGGAGGTTGTGAAGTCATAGATTGAAGGTGTGTGGAAGTCATAGTATGGAGGTGTGTGAAGTCACAGAAAGGAGGTGTGTGAATTCACAGAATGGAGTTGTATGAAGTCACAATGCAGGTGTGTGAAGTCATACAATGGAGGTGTGTGAAATCAAAGAATGGAGGTTTGTGAAGTCATAGAATGGATTGTGTGTGAAATTACAGAATGGAAGTGTGTGAAGTCACAGAATGGAGGTGTGTAAAGTCACAGAGTGGAGGTGTGGGAAATCACAGAATGGAGGTGTGTGAAGTCATAGAATGGAGGTCTGTGAAGTCACAGAATGCAGGTGTGTGAAGTCAGAATAGAGGTGTGTGAAGTCATAGAATGGAGGTGTGTGAAGTCAGAATGGAGCTGTGTGTAGTCATAGAATGGAAGTGTGTGAAGTCAGAATGGAGGTGTGTGAACTCATAGAATTGAGGTATATGAAGTCACAATGGAGGTGTGTGAAGTCACAGAATGGATGTGTGTGAACTCAGAAACGAGGTGTGGGAAGTCATAGAATGGAGGTCTGTGAAGTCATAGAATGGAGGTGTATGAAATCATAGAATGGAGGTGTGTGAAGTCACAGAATTGAGGTGTGTGAAGTCAGAAAGGAGGTGTTTGAAGTCAGAATGGAGGTGTGTGAAGTCAGATAATGGAGGTGTGTGACGTCACAATGCAGGTGTGTGAACTCATAGAATGGAGGTGTGTGAAGTCACAATGTAGGTTTCTGAAGTCATAGAATGGAGGTGTGTGAAGTCATAGAATGGAGGTGTGTGAAGTCACAGAATGGAGGTGTGTGATGTCATAGAATGGAGGTGTGTGAAGTCACAGAATGGAGGTGTATAAAGGCATAGAATGGAGGTGTGTGAAGCCATAGAATGGAGGAGTGTGAATTCATAGAATAGGGGTGTGTGAAGTCACAGAATGGAGGTGTGTGAAGTCACACTATGGAGGGGTGTAAAGTCACAGAATGCAGGTGTGTGAAGTCAGAATAGAGGTGTGCGAAGTCATAGAATGGAGGTGTGTGAAGTCAGAATGGAGCTGTGTGAAGTCATAGAATGGGAGTGTGTGAAGTCAGAATGGTGGTGTCTGAACTCATAGAATGGAGGTGTATGAAGTCACAATGGTGGTGTGTGAAGTCACAGAATGGATGTGTGTGAACTCACAAAGGAGGTGTGGGAAGTCACAGAATGGAGGTCTGTGAAGTCATAGAATGGAGGTGTGTGAAATCATAGAATGGAGGTGTGTGAAGTCACAGAATTGAGGTGTGTGAAGTCAGAATGGAGGTGTGTGAAGTCAGAATGGAGGTGTGTGAAGTCAGAGAATGGAGGTGTGTGAAGTCACAATGCAGGTGTGTGAACTCATAGAATGGAGGTGTGTGAAGTCACAATGTAGGTTTCTGAAGTCATAGAATGGAGGTGTGTGAAGTCATAGAATGGAGGTGTGTGAAGTCACAGAATGGAGGTGTGTGATGTCATAGAATGGAGGTGTGTTAAGTCACAGAATGGAGGTGTGTAAAGGCATAGAATGGAGGTGTGTGAAGTCATAGAATGGAGGAGTGTGAAGTCATAGAATGGGGGTGTGTGAAGTCACAGAATGGAGGTGTGTGAAATCACACTATGGAGGGGTGTGATCTCAGATTTGAGGTGTGTGAGGTAACAGAATGGAGGTGTGTGAAGTCATATAACGAGGTGTGTGAAGTCACAGAATGGAGGTGTGTGAAGACGCAGAATGGAGGTGTGTGAACTCAGAGTGGAGGTGTGTGAAGTCACAGAATGGAGGTGTGTGAAGTCATAGAATGGAAGTGTGTGAAGTCATAGAATGGAGGTGTGTGAAGTCAGAATTGAGGTGTGTGAAGTCACAAATGCAGGTGTGTTAACTCAGAATGGAGGTGTCTGAAGTTACAGAATGGAGGTGTGTGAAGTCAAAATTGTGATGTGTGAAGTCACAAATGGAGGTGTGTGAAGTCACAGAGTGGTGGTGTGTGAAATCAAAATTGAATTTTGTGAAGTCAAAGAAAGGAGTTGTGTGAAGTCATAGATTGGACGTGTATGAAGTCATGGAATGGAGGTTGGTGAAGTCAAATATTGGAAGTGTGTGAAGTTACAGAATGGAGGTGTGTGAAGTCATAGAAGGGAGATGTGTGAAGTCATAGATTGGAGGTGTGTGAAGTCAGAATGGAGATGTGTGAAGTCAGAGAATGGAGTTGTGAAATCATAGAATGGAGGTGTGTGAAGTCAGAATGCAGATGTGTGAAGTCATAGAATGGAGGTGTGTGAAGTCATAGAATGGAGGTGTGTCCAGTCACAGAATAGAAGTGTGTGAAGTGATAGAATTGAGGTGTGTGAAGTCATAGAATGGAGGTGTGTGAAGTCATAGAATGGGGGTGTGTGAAGTCATAGAATGGAGGTGTGTGAAATCACAGGATGGAGGTGTGTGAAGACACAGAATGGAGGCGTGTAAAGTCACAGAGTGGAGGTGTGTGAAGTCACAGAATGGAGGTGTGTGAAGTCAGAGAATGGAGGTGTGTGAAGTCATAGGATGGAAGTGTGTGAAATCACAGAATGGAAGTGTGTGTAGTCACAGATTGGAGGTGTGTAAAATCACAGAATGGAGGTGTGTGAAGTCTCAGAATGGAGGTGTGTGAAGTCATAGAATGGAGGTGTTTGAAGTCATAGAATGTTGGTTTTTGAAGTCAGAGAATGGAGGTGTGTGAAGTCATAGAATGGAGGTGTGTGAGGTTAGATTGGAGGTGTGTGAAGTCACAGAATGGAAGTGTGTCAACTCAGAAAGGAGGTGTGTGAAGTCATAGAATGGAGGTGTGTGAAGTCATAGAATGGATGTGTGTGAAGTCATAGAATGGAGGTGTGTGAAGTCATAGAATGGAGGTGTGTGAAATCACAGGAAGGAGGTGTGTGAAGACACAGAATGGAGGTGTGTAAAGTCACAGAGTGGAGGTTTGTGAAGTCACAGAATGGAGGTGTGTGAAGTCAGAGAATGGAGGTGTGTGAAGTCATAGAATGGAGGTGTGTGAAATCACAGAATGGAAGTGTGTGTAGTCACAGAGTGGAGGTGTGTAAAGTCACAGAATGGAGGTGTGTGAAGTCTCAGAATGGAGGTGTTTGAAGTCATAGAATGGAGGTGTTTGAAGTCATAGAATGTTGGTTTTTGAAGTCAGAGAATGGAGGTGTGTGAAGTCAGAGAATGGAGGTGTGTGAGGTTAGATTGGAGGTGTGTGAAGTCACAGAATGGAAGTGTGTCAACTCAGAAAGGAGGTGTGTGAAGTCATAGAATGGAGGTGTGTGTAGTCATAGAATGGAGGTGTGTGAAATCATAGAATGGAGGTGAGTGAAGTCACAGAAATGAAGTGTTTGAAGTCAAAATGGAAGTATGTGAAGTCAGCATGGTGGTGTGTGAAGTCACAAAATGGAGGTGTGTGAAGTCATAGAATGGAGGTGTGTGAAGTCACAGAAAGGAGGTGTGTGAACTCATAGAATGGAGGAGTGTGAAATCATAGAATGGAGGTGTGTGAAGTCACAGATGGAGGTGTGTCTATTCACACAATGGAGGTGTGTGAAGTCCCAGATTGGAGGTGTGTGAAGTCACAGAATGGAGGTGTGTGATGTCATAGAATGGAGTTGTGTGAAGTCACAGAATGGAGGTGTGTAAAGGCATAGAATGGAGGTGTGTGAACTCATAGAATGGAGGAATGTGAAGTCATAGCATTGAGGTGTGTGAAGTCACAGATGGGGGTGTGTCTAGTCACAGAATGGAGGTGTGTGAAGTCCCAGAATGGAGGTGTGTGAAGTCACAGAATGGAGGTGTGTGATGTCATAGAATGGAGGTGTGTGAAGTCACAGAATGGAGGTGTGTAAAGGCATAAAATGGAGATGTGTGAATTCGCAGAAGGGAGGTTTGTGAAGTCATAGAATGGATTGTGTGTGAAATCACAGAATGGAGGTGTGTGAAGTCACAGAATGGAGGTGTGTAAAGTCACAGAGTGGAGGTGTGTGAAGTCACAGAATGGAGGTTTGTGAAGTCATAGAATGGAGGTGTGTGAAGTCACAGAATGCAGGTGTGTGAAGTCAGAATAGAGGTGTGCGAAGTCCTAGAATGGAGGAGTGTGAAGTCAGAATGGAGCTGTGTGAAGTCATAGAATGGAAGTGTGTGAAGTCAGAATGGAGGTGTGTGAACTCACAGAATTGAGGTGTATGAAGTCACAATGGAGGTGTGTGAAGTCACAGAATGGATGTGTGGGAACTCAGAAAGGAGGTGTGTAAAGTCATAGAATGGAGGTCTGAGAAGTCATAGAATGGAGGTGTGTGAAATCATAGAATGGAGGTGTGTGAAGTCACAGAATTGAGGTGTGTGAAGTCAGAATGGAGGTGTGTGTAGTCACAGAGTGGAGGTGTGTAAAGTCACAGAGTGGAGGTGTGTGAAGTCTCAGAATGGAGGTGTGTGAAGTCATAGAATGGAGGTGTGTGAAGTCAGATTGGAGGTGTGTGAAATCACAGAATGGAAGTGTGTCAACTCAGAAAGGAGGTGTGTGAAGTCATAGAATGGAGGTGTGTGAAGTCATAGAATGGAGGTGTGTGAAATCATAGAATGGAGGTGTGTGAAGTCACAGAAATGAGGTGTTTGAAGTCAAAATGGAAGTGTGAGAAGTCAGAATGGATGTGTGTGAAGTCATAGAATGGAGGTGTGTGAAGTCATAGAATGGAGGTGTGTGAAGTCACAGAATGGAGGTGTGTGAACTCATAGAATGGAGGGGTGTGAAGTGATAGAATGGAAGTGTGTGAAGTCACAGATGGAGGTGTGTGAAGCCATAGAATGGAGGTGTGTGAAGTCACAGAATGGAGGTGTGTGAAGTCACAGAATGGAGGTGTGTGAACCCAGAATGGAGGTGTGTGAATTCACAGAAGGGAGGTTTGTGAAGTCATAGAATGGATTGTGTGTGAAATCACAGAATGGAGGTGTGTGAAGTCAGAGAATGCAGGTGTGTAAAGTCACAGAGTGGAGGTGTGTGAAGTCACAGAATGGAGGTGTGTGAAATCATAGAATGGAGGTGTGTGAAGTCACAGAATTGAGGTGTGTGAAGTCAGAATGGATGTGTGTGAAGTCAGAATGGAGGTATGTGAAGTCAGATAATGTAGGTGTGTGAAGTCACAATGCAGGTGTGTGAACTCATAGAATGGAGGTGTGTGAAGTAACAATGTAGGTTTCTGAAGTCATAGAATGGAGGTGTGTGAAGTCATAGAATGGAGGTGTGTGAAGTCAGATTGGAGGTATG
The DNA here is from genome assembly GCA_024803745.1 of Megascapheus bottae. NCBI lineage: Eukaryota > Metazoa > Chordata > Mammalia > Rodentia > Geomyidae > Megascapheus > Megascapheus bottae. The sequence goes on from JANJXV010000411.1 coordinate 801,787, forward strand.
TGAAGTCCCAGAATGGAGGTGTGTTATGTCATAGAATAGAAGTGTGTGAAGTCACAGAATGGAGGTGTGTGAAGGCATAGAATGGAGGTGTGTGAAGTCACAGAATAGAGGTGTGTGAAGTCACAGTATGGAGGTGTGTGAACTCAGATTTGAGGTGTGTGAAGTCACAGAATGGAGGTGTGTGAAGTCATAGAAGTAGGTGTATGAAGTCACAGAATGGAGGTGTGTGAAGACACAGAATGGAGGTGTGTGAACTCAGTGGGGAGGTGTGTGAAGTCACAGAATGGAGGTGTGTGAAGTCATAGAATGGAAGTGTGTGAAGTCATAGAATGGAGGTGTGTGAAGTCAGAATAGAGGTGTGTGAAGTCACAGAATGGAGGTGTGTGAACCCAGAATGGAGGTGTGTGAAGTCACAGAATGGAGGTTTGTGAAGTCATAGAATGGAGGTGTGTGAAGTCATAGAATGGATGTTGCTGAAGTAAGAATGAAGGTGTGTGAAGTCATAGAATGGAGGTGTCTGAAGTCATAGAATGGATGTTGCTGAAGTAAGAGTGAATGGGTGTGAACTCATAGAATGGAGGTGTGTGAACTCATAGAATTGAGGTGTGTGAATTCATGGAACGGAGGTGTGTGAAGTCAAAAAATGGAGGTGTATGATGTCAAACAATGGAAGTGGGTGAAGTCATAGAATGGATGTGTGTGAAGTCTTAGAATGGAGGTGTGTGAAGTCATAGAATGAAGGTGTGTGAAGTCACAGAAGGGAGGTGTGTGAAGTCACAGAATGGAGGTGTGTAAAGTCACAGCGTGGAGGTGTGTGAAGGCACAGAATGGAGGGGTGTGAAGTCAAAGAATGGAGGTATGTGAAGTCACAGAATGGAGGGGTGTGAAGTCAAAGAATGGAGGTATGTGAAATCACAGAATGAAGGGGTGTGAAGTCAGAATAGAGGTGTACGAAGTCATAGAATGGAGGTGTGTGAAGTCAGAATGGAGCTGTGTGAACTCATAGAATGGAGGTGTGTGAAGTCACAATGGAGATGTGTGAAGTCATAGAATGGTGGTTTTTGAAGTCACAGAATGGAGGTGTGTGAAGTCATAGAATGGAGGTGTGTGAAGTCAGATTGGAGGTATGTGAAGTCCCAGAATGGAGGTGTGTCAACTCAGAAATGAGGTATGTGAATTCATAGAATGGAGGTGTGTGAAGTCACAGAATTGAGGTGTGTGAAGTCAGAATGGAGATGTGTGAATTCAGAATGGAGGTGTGTGAAGGCAGAGAATGGAGGTGTGCAAAGTCACAAAATGGAGGTGTGTGAAGTCATATATTGGAGGTGTGTGAAGTCACAGAATGGAGGTGTGTGAACTCAGAACGGAGGTGTGTGAAGTCACAGAATGGAGGTGTGTGAAATCATAGAATGGAGATGTGTGAAGTCACAGAATGGAGGTGTGTGAAATCGTAGAATGGAGGTGTGTGACGTCAGAGAATCAAGGTGTGTGAAGTCACAGAATGGAGTTGTGTGAACTCACAATGGAGGTGAGTGAAGTCACAGAATGGTGGTGTGTGAAGTCATAGAATGGAAGTGTGTGAAGTCATGGAATTTAGGTGTGTGATGTCAGAATGGAGGTGTGTGAAGTCACAGAAAGGAGGTGTGTGACGTCATAAATATTGGTGTGTGAAGTCATAGAATGGAGATGTGAAGTCATAGAATGGAGGTGTGTGAACTCAGAGTGGAGGTGTGTGAAGTCACAGAATGGAGGTGTGAGAAGTCATAGAATGGAAGTGTGTGAAGTCATAGAATGGAGTTGTGTGAAGTCATATAACGAGGTGTGTGAAGTCACAGAATGGAGGTGTGTGAAGACACATAATGGATGTGTGTGAACTCAGAGTGGTGGTGTGTGAAGTCACAGAATGGAGGTGTGTGAAGTCATAGAATGGAAGTGTGTGAAGTCATAGAATGGAGTTGTGTGAAGTCAGAATGGAGGTGTGTGAAGTCACAAATGGAGGTGTGTTAACTCAGAATGGAGGTGTGTGAAGTCACAGAATGGATTTGTGTGAAGTCAAAATTGTGATGTGTGAAGTCACAAATGGAGGTGTGTGAAGTCACAGAGTGGAGGTGTGTGAAATAAAAATGGAATTTTGTGAAGTCAAAGAAAGGAGTTGTGTGAAGTCATAGAATGGATGTGTATGAAGTCATGAAATGGAGGTTTGTGAAGTCAAACATTGGATGTGTGTGAAGTTACAGAATGGAGGTGTGTGAAGTCATAGAAGGGAGATGTGTGAAGTCATAGATTGGAGGTGTGTGAAGTCAGAATGGAGATGTGTGAATTCAGAGAATGGAAGTGTGAAGTCATAGAATGGAGGTGTGTGAAGTCAGAATGCAGATGTGTGAAGTCATAGAATGGAGGTGTGTGAAGTCATAGAATGGAGGTGTGTCTAGTCACAGAATAGAAGTGTGTGAAGTCATAGAATGGAGGTGTGTGAAGTCATAAAATGGAGGTGTGTGAAGTCTAGAATGGAGGTGTGTGAAGTCATAGAATGGAGGTGTGTGAAATCACAGGATGGAGGTTGTGAAGACACAGAATGGAGGTGTGTAAAGTCACAGAGTGGAGGTGTGTGAAGTCACAGAATGGACGTGTGTGAAGTCAGAGAATGGAGGTGTGTGAAGTCACAGGATGGAGATGTGTGAAGACAGAATAGAGGTGTGCGAAGTCATAGAATGGAGGTGTGTGAAGTCAGAATGGAGGGGTGTGAACTCATTGAATGGATGTGTGTGAAGTCAAAATGGAGGGGTGTGAAGTCATAGAATGGTGGTTTTTGAAGTCACAGAATGGAGGTGTGTGAAGTCATAGAATGGATGTTTCTGAAGTAAGAATGGAGGTGTGTGAAGTCAAAATTGTGGTGTGTGAAGTCACAAATGGGGTGTGTGAAGTCACAGAATGGAGGTGTGTGATGTCAAAATGTAGGTGTGTGAAGTCAAAGAATGGAGGTGTGTGAAGTCATAGAATGGAGGTGTGTCAAGTCACAGAAGGGAGGTGTGTGAAGTCACAGAACGGAGATGTGTGAAGTCACAATGGAGGTGTGAGACGTCATAGAATGGAGGTGTGTGAAGTCAAAGAATGGAGGTTTGTGAAGTCAAACATTGGAAGTGTGTGAAAATACAGAATGGAGGTGTGTGAAGTCATAGAATGGAGGTGTGTGAAGTCATAGAATGGAGGTGTGTCAAGTCACAGACGGGAGGTGTGTGAAGTCACAAAACGGAGATGTGTGAAGTCACAATGGAGGTGTGTGAAGTCACAGAATGGAGGTGTGTGAAGTCAAAGAATGAAGGTGTATGAAGTCATAGAATGGAGGTGTGTGAAATCACAGAATGGAGGTGTGAGAAGTCACAGAATGGAGGTGTGTAAAGTGACAGAGTTGAGGTGTGTGAAGTCACAGAATGGAGGTGTGTGAAGTCATAGAATGGATGTTTCTGAAGTAAGAATGAAGGTGTGTGAAGTCATTGAATGGAGGTGTGTGAAGTCAAAGAATGGAGTTGTGTGTAGTCAAACAATGGAGGTGTGTGAAGTCACAGAATGGAGGTGTGTGAATTCACAGAATGGAAGTGTGTGAAATCAAAATGGAGGTGTGTGAAGTCAAAGAATGGAGGTGTGTGAAGTCAAAATTGTGGTGTGTGAAGTCACAAATGGAGGTGTGTGAAGTCACAGAATGGAGGTGTGTGATGTCAAAATGTAGGTGTGTGAAGTCAAAGAATGGAGGTGTGTGAAGTCATAGAATGGAGGTGTGTCAAGTCACAGAAGGGAGGTGTGTGAAGTCACAGAACGGAGATGTGTGAAGTCACAATGGAGGTGTGAGACGTCATAGAATGGAGGTGTGTGAAGTCAAAAATGGAGGTTTGTGAAGTCAAACATTGGAAGTGTGTGAAAATACAGAATGGAGGTGTGTGAAGTCATAGAATGGAGGTGTGTGAAGTCATAGAATGGAGGTGTGTCAAGTCACAGAAGGGAGGTGTGTGAAGTCACAGAACGGAGATGTGTGAAGTCACACTGGAGGTGTGTGAAGTCACAGAATGGAGGTGTGTGAAGTCAAAGAATGGAGGTGTGTGAAGTCATAGAATGGAGGTGTGTGAAATCACAGAATGGAGGTGTGAGAAGTCACAGAATGGAGGTGTGTAAAGTGACAGAGTTGAGGTGTGTGAAGTCACAGAATGGTGGTGTTTGAAGTCATAGAATGGAGGTGTGTGAAGTCAGAATAGAGGTATGCGAAGTCGTAGAATGGAGATGTGTTAAGTCAGAATGGATCTGTGGGAATTCATAGAATGGAGGTGTGTGAAGACAGATTGGAGTTGTGTGAACTCTTAGAATGGAGGTATGTGAAGTCACAATGGAGGTGTGTGAAGTCATAAAATTTTGGTTTTGGAAATCACAGAATGGAGGTGTGTGGAGTCATAGAATGGAGGTGTGTGAAGTCAGATTGGAGGTGTGTGAAGTCAATGAATGGAGGTGTATGAACTCAGAAAGGAGGTATGTGAAGTCATAGAATGGAGGTGTGTGAAGTCAAAGAATGGAGGTGTGGGAAATCATAGAATGGAGGTGTGTGAAGTCACAGAATTGAGGTGTGTGAAGTCAGAATGGAGGTGTGTGAATTCAGAATGGAGGTGTGTGAAGTCATAGAATGGAGGTGTGTGAAGTCACAATGCAGGTGTGTGAACTGATAGAACGTAGGTGTGTGAAGTCACAATGTAGCTGTGTGAAGTCATAGAATGGAGGTGTGTGAAGACATACAATGGAGGTGTGTGAAGTCTCAAAATGGAGGTGTGTGAAGTCAAAATGGAGGTGTGTTATGTCAAAGAATGGACGTGTGTGAAGTCACAATTGTGGTGTGTGAAGTCACAAATGCAGGTGTGTGAAGTCACAGAATGGAGGTGTGTGAAGTCAAAATGGAGGTGTGTGAGGTCAAAGAATGGATGTGTGTGAAGTCATAGAATGGAGGTGTATGAAGTCATGGAATGGAGGTTTGTGACGTCCAACATTGGAAGCGTGTGAAATTGCAGAATGGAGGTGTGTGAAGTCATAGAATGGAGGTTTGTGAAGTCATAGATTGGAGGTGTGTCAAGTCACAGAAGGGAGGTGTGTGAAGTCACAGAACGGAGATGTGTGAAGTCACAATGGAGGTGTGTGAAGTCACAGAATGGAGGTGTGTGAAGTCATAGAATGGAGGTGTGTGAAATCACAGAATGGAGGTGTGAGAAGTCACAGAATGGAGGTGTGTAAAGTGACAGAGTTGAGTTGTGTAAAGTCACAGAATGGAGGTGTTTGACGTCATAGAATGGAGGTGTGTGAAGTCACAGAATGGAGGTGTATGAAGTCAGAATAGAGGTATGCGAAGTCATAGAATGGAGGTGTGTTAAGTCAGAATGAAGCTGTGGGAATTCATAGAATGGAGGTGTGTGAAGTCAGACAGGAGGTGTGTGAACTCTTAGAATGGAGGTATTTGAAGTCACAATGGAGGTTTGTGAAGTAATAGAATTGTGGTTTTTGAAATCACAGCATGGAGGTGTGTGGAGTCATAGAATGGAGGTGTGTGAAGTCAGATTGGAGGTGTGTGAAGTCAATGAATGGAGGTGTGTGAACTCAGAAAGGAGTTGTGTGAAGTCATAGAATGGAGCTGTGTGAAATCATAGAATAGAGGTGTGTGAAATCATAGAATGGAGGGGTGTGAAGTCAAAGAGTGGAGGTATGTGAAATCACAGAATGGAGGGGTTTGAAGTCAGAATAGAGGTGTGCGAAGTCATAGAATGGAGGTGTGTGAAGTCAGAATGGAGCTATGTGAACTCATAGAATGGAGGTGTGTGAAGTCACAATGGAGATGTGTGAAGTCATAGAATGGTGGGTTTTGAAGTCACAGAATGGAGGTGTGTGAAGTCATAGAATGGAGGTGTGTGAAGTCAGATTGGAGGTATGTGAAGTCACAGAATGGAGGTGTGTCAACTCAGAAAGGAGGTATGTGAAGTCATAGAATTTAGGTGTGTGAAGTCAAAGAATGGAGGTGTGGGAAATCATAGAATGGAGGTGTGTGAAGTCACAGAATTGAGGTGTGTGAAGTCAGAATGGAGGTGTGTGAATTCAGAATGGAGGTGTGTGAAGTCATAGAATGGAGGTTTGTGAAGTCACAATGCAGGTGTGTGAAATGATAGAACGTAGGTGTGTGAAGTCACAATGTAGGTGTGTGAAGTCATAGAATGGAGGTGTGTGAAGTCATAGAATGGAGGTGTGTGAAGTCACAAAATGGAGGTGTATGAAGTCAAAATGGAGGTGTGTGAAGTCAAAGAATGGACGTGTGTGAAGTCACAATTGTGGTGTGTGAAGTCACAAATGCAGGTGTGTGAAGTCACAAAATGGAGGTGTGTGACGTCAAAATGGAGGTGTATGAGGTCAAAGAATGGATTTGTGTGAAGTCATAGAATGGAGGTGTATGAAGTCATGGAATGGAAGTTTGTGACGTCAAACATTGGAAGCGTGTGAAGTTACAGAATGGAAGTGTGTGAAGTCATAGAATGGAGGTGTGTGAAGTCAGAGAATGGAGGTGTGTGAAGACAGATTGCAGGTGTGTGAAGTCATAGAATGGAGGTTTGTGAAGTCATAGATTGGAAGTCTGTGAAGTCATAAAATGGAGGTTGTGAAGTCATAGATTGAAGGTTTGTGGAAGTCATAGTGTGGAGGTGTGTGAAGTCACAGAAAGGAGGTGTGTGAATTCACAGAATGGAGTAGTATGATGTCACAATGGAGGTGTGTGAAGTCATAGAATGGATTGTGTGTGAAATCACAGAATGGAAGTGTGTGAAGTCACAGAATGGAGGTGTGTAAAGTCACAGAGTGGAGGTGTGTGAAGTCACAGAATGGAGGTGTGTGAAATCATAGAATGGAGGTGTGTGAAGTCACAGAATGCAGTTGTGTGAAATCAGAATAGAGGTGTGCGAAGTCATAGAATGGAGGTGTGTGAAGTCAGAATGGAGCTGTGTGAAGTCATAGAATGGAAGTGTGTGAAGTCAGAATGGAGGTGTGTGAACTCATAGAATGGAGGTGTATGAAGTCACAATGGAGGTGTGTGAAGTCACAGAATGGATGTGTGTGAACTCAGAAAGGAGGAGTGTGAAGTCATAGAATGGAGGTCTGTGAAGTCATAGAATGGAGGTGTGTGAAATCATAGAATGGAGGTGTGTGAAGTCACAGAATTGAGGTGTGTGAAGTCAGAATGGAGGTGTGTGAAGTCAGAATGAAGGTAGATGAAGTCAGAGAATGGAGGTGGGTGAAGTCACAATGCAGGTGTGTGAACTAATAGAATGGAGGTGTGTGAAGTCACAATGTAGATTTCTGAAGTCATAGAATGGAGGTGTGTGAAGTCATAGAATGGAGGTGTGTGAAGTCACAGAATGGAGGTGTGTGATGTCATAGAATGGAGGTGTGTGAAGTCACAGAATGGAGGTGTGTAAAGGCATAGAATGGAGGTGTGTGAAGTCATAGAATGGAGGTGTGTGAAGTTATAGAATGGAGGTGTGTGAAGTTACAGACTGCAGTTGTGTGAAGTCAAAATAGAGGTGTGCGAAGTCATAGAATGGAGGTGTGTGAAGTCAGAATGGAGCTGTGTGAAGTCATAGGATGGAAGTGTGTGAAGTCAGAATGGGGGTGTGTGAACTCAAAGAATGGAGGTGTATGAAATCACAATGGAGGTGTCTGAAGTCACAGAATGGATGTGTGTGAACTCAGAAAGGAGGTGTGTGAAGTAAGAGAATGGAGGTCTGTGAAGTCATAGAATGGAGGTGTGTGAAATCATACAATGGAGGTGTGTGAAGTCACAGATTTGAGGTGTGTGAAGTCAGAATGGAGGTGTGTGAAGTCAGAGAATGGAGGTGGGTGAAGTCACAGTGCAGGTGTGTGAACTCATAGAATGGAGGTGTGTGAAGTCACAAAGTAGGTTTCTGAAGTCATAGCATGGAGGTGTGTGAAGTCATAGAATGGAGGTGTGTGAAGTCACAGAATGGAGGTGTGTGAAGTCATAGAATGGAGGTGTGTGAAGTCATAGAATGGAGCTGTGTGAAGTCACAGAATGGAGGTGTGTGAAGTCACACTATGGAGGGGTGTGAACTCAGATTTGAGGTGTGTGAGGTCACAGAATGGAGGTGTGGAAGTCATATAACGAGGTGTGTGAAGTCACAGAATGGAGGTGTGTGAAGACACAGAAGGGAAGTTTGTGAACTCAGAGTGGAGGTGTGTGAAGTCACAGAATGGAGGTGTGTGAAGTCATAGAATGGAAATGTGTGAAGTAATAGAACGGAGGTTTGTGAAGTCAGAATGGAGGTGTGTGAAGTCACAAATGGAGGTGTGTTAACTCAGAATGGAGGTGTGTGAGTCACAGAATGGAGGTGTGTGAAGTAAAAATTGTGATGTGTGAAGTCACAAATGGAGGTGTGAGAAGTCACAAGTGGAGGTGTGTGAAATCAAAATGGAATTTTGTGAAGTCAAAGAAAGGAGTTGTGTGAAGTCATAGAATGGATGTGTATGAAGTCATGGAATGGAGGTTTGTGAAGTCAAACATTGGAAGTGTGTGAAATTACAGAATGGACGTGTGTGAAGTCATAGAATGGAGGTGTGTGAAGTCATAGAATGGAGGTGTGTCAAGTCACAGAAGGGAGGTGTGTGAAGTCAAAGAACGGCGATGTGTGAAGTCACAATTGAGGTGTGTGAAGTCATAGAAGGGAGCTGTGTGAAGTCAAAGAATGGAGGTTTGTGAAGTCATAGAATGGAGGTGTGTGAAATCACAGAATGGAGGTGTGAGAAGTCACAGAATGGAGGTGTGTAAAGTGACAGGGTTGAGGTATGTGAAGTCACAGAATGGAGGTGTTTGAAGTCATAGAATGGAGGTGTGTGAAGTCACAGAATGGAGGTGTATGAAGTCAGAATAGAAGTATGCGAAGTCATAGAATGGAGGTGTGTTAAGTCAGAATGGAGCTGTGGGAATTCATAGAATGGAGGTGTGTGAAGTCAGATTGGAGGTGTGTGAACTCTTGGAATGGAGGTATGTGAAGTCACAATGGAGGTGTGTGAAGTCATAGAATTGTGGTTTTTGAAATCACAGAATGGAGGTGTGTGGAGTCATAGAATGGAGGTGTGTGAAGTCAGATTGGAGGTGTGTGAAGTCAATGAATGGAGATGTGTCAACTCAGAAAGGAGGTAGGTGAAGTCATAGAATGGAGGTGTGTGAAGTCAAAGAATGGAGGTATGGGAAATCATAGAATTGAGGTGTGTGAAGTCAGAATGGAGGTGTGTGAATTCAGAAAGGAGGTGTGTGAAGTCATAGAATGGAGGTGTGTGAAGTCACAATGCAGGTGTCTGAACTGATAGAACGTAGGTGTGTGAAGTCACAATGTAGCTGTGTGAAGTCATACAATGGAGGTGTGTGAAGTCATAGAATGGAGGTGTGTGAAGTCACAAAATGGAGGTGTGTGAAGTCAAAATGGAGGTGTGTGAAGTCAAAGAATGGACTTGTGTGAAGTCAAAATTGTGGTGTGTGAAGTCACAAATGCAGGTGTGTGAAGTCAAAGAATGGAGGTGTGTGACGTCAAAATGGAGGTGTGTGAGGTCAAAGAATGGATGTGTGTGAAGTCATAGAACGGGGGTGTATGAAGTCATGGAATGGAGGTTTGTGACGTCAAACATTGGAAGGATGTGAAGTTACAGAATGGAGGTGTGTGAAGTCATAGAATGGAGGTGTGTGAAGTCAGAGAATGGAGGTGTGTGAAGTCAGATTGCAGGTGTGTGAAGTCATAGAATGGAGGTATGTGAGGTCATAGATTGGAAGTCTGTGAAGTCATAGAATGGAGGTTGTGAAGTCATAGATTGAAGGTGTGTGGAAGTCATAGTATGGAGGTGAGTGAAGTCACAGAAAGGAGTTGTGTGAATTCACAGAATGGAGTTGTATGAAGTCACAATGGAGGTGAGTGAAGTCATAGAATGTTGGTGTGTGAAATCAAAGAATGGAGGTTTGTGAAGTCATAGAATGGATTGTGTGTGAAATCACAGAATGGATTTGTGTGAAGTCACAGAATGGAGGTGTGTAAAGTCACAGAGTGGAGGTGTGTGAAGTCACAGAATGGAGGTGTGTGAAGTCATAGAATGGAGGTGTGTGAAGTCACAGAATGCAGTTGTGTGAAGTCAGAATAGAGGTGTGCGAAGTCATAGAATGGAGGTGTGTGAAGTCAGAATGGAGCTGTGTGAAGTCATAGAATGGAAGTGTGTGAAGTCAGAATGGAGGTGTGTGAACTCATAGAATGGAGGTGTATAAAGTCAAAATGGAGGTGTGTGAAGTCACAGAATGTATGTGTGTGAACTCAGAAAGGAGGTGTGTGAAGTCATAGAATGGAGGTCTGTGAAGTCATAGAATGGAGGTGTGTGAAATCATAGAATGGAGGTGTGTGAAGTCACAGAATTGAGGTGTGTGAAGTCAGAAAGGAGGTGTGTGAAGTCAGAATGGAGGTGTGTGAAGTCAGAGAATGGAGGTGGGTGAAGTCACAATGCAGGTGTGTGAACTCATAGAATGGAGGTGTGTGAAGTCACAATGTAGGTTTCTGAAGTCATAGAATGGAGGTGTGTGAAGTCATAGAATGGAGGTGTGTGAAGTCACAGATGGAGGTGTGTGCTGTCATAGAATGGAGGTGTGTGAAGTCTCAGAATGGAGGTGTGTAAAGGCATAGAATGGAGGTTTGTGAAGTCATAGAATGGAGGTGTGTGAAGTCATAGAATGGAGGTGTGTGAAGTCACAGAATGGAGGTGTGTGAAATCACACTATGGAGGGGTGTGAACTCAGATTTGAGATGTGTGAGGTCACAGAATGGAGGTGTGTGAAGTCATATAACGAGGTGTGTGAAGCCACAGAATGGAGGTGTGTGAAGTCATAGGATGGAAGTGTGTGAAGTCATAGAATGGAGGTGTGTGAAGTCAGAATGGAGGTGTGTGAAGTCACAAATGGAGGTGTGTTAACTCAGAATGGGGTTGTGTGAGTCACAGAATGGAGGTGTGTGAAGTCAAAATTGTGAAGTGTGTAGTCACAAATGGAGGTGTGTGAAGTCACAGAGGGGAGGTGTGTGAAATCAAAATGGAATTTTGTGAAGTCAAAGAAAGGAGTTGTATGAAGTCATAGAATGGATGTGTATGAAGTCATGGAATGGAGGTTTGTGAAGTCAAATTTTGAAAGTGTGTGAAATTACAGAATGGAGGTGTGTGAAGTCATAGAATGGAGGTGTGTCAAGTCACAGAAGGGAGGTGTGTGAAGTCACAGAACGGCGATGTGTGAAGTCACAATGGAGGTGTGTGAAGTCATAGAATGGAGGTGTGTGAAGTCAAAGAATGGATGTGTGTGAAGTCATAGAATGGAGGTGTGTCACATCAGAGAATGGAGGTGTGAGAAGTCACAGAATGGAGGTGTGTAAAGTGACAGAGCTGAGGTGTGTGAAGTCACAGAATGGAGGTGTTTGAAGTCATAGAATGGAGGTGTGTGAAGTCACAGAATGGAGGTGTATGAAGTCAGAATAGAGGTATGCGAAGTCATAGAATGGAGGTGTGTTAAGTCAGAATGGAGCTGTGGGAATTCATAGAATGGAGGTGTGTGAAGTCAGATTGGAGGTGTGTGAACTCTTAGAATGGAGGTATGTGAAGTCACAATGGAGGTGTGTGAAGTCATAGAATTGTGGTTTTTGAAATCACAGAATGGAGGTGTGTGGAGTCATAGAATGGAGGTGTGTGAAGTCAGATTGGAGGTGTGTGAAGTCAATGAATGGAGGTGTGTGAACTCAGAAAGGAGTTGTGTGAAGTCATAGAATGGAGCTGTGTGAAATCATAGAAGGGAGGTGTGTGAAATCATAGAATGGAGGTGTGTGAAGTCAAAGAGTGGAGGTATGTGAAATCACAGAATGGAGGGGTGTGAAGTCAGAATAGATGTGTGCGAAGTCATAGAATGGAGGTGTGTGAAGTCAGAATGGAGCTATGTGAACTCATAGAATGGAGGTGTGTGAAGTCACAATGGAGATGTGTGAAGTCATAGAATGGTGGTTTTTGAAGTCACAGAATGGAGGTGTGTGAAGTCATAGAATGGAGGTGTGTGAAGTCAGATTGGAGGTATGTGAAGTCACAGAATGGAGGTGTGTCAACTCAGAAAGGAGGTATGTGAAGTCACAGAATGGAGGTGTGTGAAGTCAAAGAATGGAGGTGTGGGAAATCATAGATTGGAGGTGTGTGAAGTCACAGAATTGAGGTGTGTGAAGTCAGAATGGAGGTGTGTGAATTCAAAATGGAGGTGTGTGAAGTCATAGAATGGAGGTGTGTGAAGTCACAATGCAGGTGTGTGAACTGATAGAACGTAGGTGTGTGAAGTCACAATGTAGGTGTGTGAAGTCATAGAATGGAGGTGTGTGAAGTCATAGAATGGAGGTGTGTGAAGTCACAAAAAGGAGGTTTGTGAAGTCAAAATGGAGGTGTGTGACGTCAAAGAATGGACGTGTGTGAAGTCAAAATTGTGGTGTGTGAAGTCACAAATGCAGGTGTGTGAAGTCACAGAAAGGAGGTGTGTGAATTCACAGAATGGAGTTGTGTGAAGTCACAATGGAGGTGTGAGAAGTCATAGAATGGAGGTGTGTGAAATCAAAGAATGGAGGTTTGTGAAGTCATAGAATGGATTGTGTGTGAAATCACAGAATGGAGGTGTGTGAAGTCACAGAATGGAGGTGTGTAAAGTCACAGAGTGGAGGTGTGTGAAGTCACAGAATGGAGGTGTGTGAAGTCATAGAATGGAGGTGTGTGAAGTCACAGAATGCAGTTGTGTGAAGTCGGAATAGAGGTGTGCGAAGTCATAGAATGGAGGTGTGTGAAGTCAGAATGGAGCTGTGTGAAGTCATAGAATGGAAATGTGTGAAGTCAGAATGGGGGTGTGTGAACTCATAGAATGGAGGTGTATGAAGTCAAAATGGAGGTGTGTGAAGTCACAGAATGAATGTGTGTGAACTCAGAAAGGAGGTGTGTGAAGTCATAGAATGGAGGTCTGTGAAGTCATAGAATGGAGGTGTGTGAAATCATAAATGGAGGTGTGTGAAGTCACAGAATTGAGGTGTGTGAAGTCAGAAAGGAGGTGTGTGAAGTCAGAATGGAGGTGTGTGAAGTCAGAGAATGGAGGTTGGTGAAGTCACAATGCAGGTGTGTGAACTCATAGAATGGAGGTGTGTGAAGTCACAATGTAGGTTTCTGAAGTCATAGAATGGAGGTGTGTGAAGTCATAGAATGGAGGTGTGTGAAGTCACAGAATGGAGGTGTGTGCTGTCATAGAATGGAGGTGTGTGAAGTCACAGAATGTAGGTATGTAAAGGCATAGAATGGAGGTGTGTGAAGTCATAGAATGGAGTTGTGTGAAGTCATAGAATGGAGGTCTGTGAAGTCACAGAATGGAGGTGTGTGAAGTCACACTATGGAGGGGTGTGATCTCAGATTTGAGGTGTGTGAGGTCACAGAATGGAGGTGTGTGAAGTCATATAACGAGGTGTGTGAAGCCACAGAATGGAGGTGTGTGAAGTCATAGGATGGAAGTGTGTGAAGTCAAAGAATGGAGGTGTGTGAAGTCACAAATGGAGGTGTGTTAACTCAGAATGGAGGTGTGTCAGTCACAGAATGGAGGTGTGTGAAGTCAAAATTGTGATGTGTGTACTCACAAATGGAGGTGTGTGAAGTCACAGAGTGGAGGTGTGTGAAATCAAAATGGAATTTTGTGAAGTCAAAGAAAGGAGTTGTGTGAAGTCATAGAATGGATGTGTATGAAGTCATGGAATGGAGGTTTGTGAAGTCAAATATTGGAAGTGTGTGAAATTACAGAATAGAGGTGTGTGAAGTCATAGAATGGAGGTGTGTCAAGTCACAGAAGGGAGGTGTGTGAAGTCACAGAACGGCGATGTGTGAAGTCACAATGGAGGTGTGTGAAGTCACAGAATGGAGGTGTGTGAAGTCAAAGAATGGATGTGTGTGAAGACATAGAATGGAGGTGTGTGACATCACAGAATGGAGGTGTGAGAAGTCACAGAATGGAGGTGTGTAAAGTGACAGAGTTGAGGTGTGTGAAGTCACAGAATGGAGGTGTTTGAAGTCATAGAATGGAGGTGTGTGAAGTCACAGAATGGAGGTGTATGAAGTCAGAATAGAGGTATGCGAAGTCATAGAATGGAGGTGTGTTAAGTCAGAATGGAGCTGTGGGAATTCATAGAATGGAGGTGTGTGAAGTCAGATTGGAGGTGTGTGAACTCTTAGAATGGAGGTATGTGAAGTCACAATGGAGGTGTGTGAAGTCATAGAATTGTGGTTTTTGAAATCACAGAATGGAGGTGTGTGGAGTCATAGAATGGAGGTGTGTGAAGTCAGATTGGAGGTGTGTGAAGTCAATGAATGGAGGTGTGTCAACTCAGAAAGGAGTTGTGTGAAGTCATAGAATGAAGCTGTGTGAAATCATAGAATGGAGGTGTGTGAAGTCAAAGAGTGGAGGTATGTGAAATCACAGAATGGAGGGGTGTGAAGTCAGAATAGAGGTGTGCGAAGTCATAGAATAGAGGTGTGTGAAGTCGGAATGGAGCTATGTAACTCATAGAATGGAGGTGTGTGAAGTCACAATGGAGATGTGTGAAGTCATAGAATGGTGGTTTTTGAAGTCACAGAATGGAGGTGTGTGAAGTCATAGAATGGAGGTGTGTGAAGTCAGATTGGAGGTATGTGAAGTCACAGAATGGAGGTGTGTCAACTCAGAAAGGAGGTATGTGAAGTCACAGAATGGAGGTGTGTGAAGTCAAAGAATGGAGGTGTGGGAAATCATAGAATGGAGGTGTGTGAAGTCACAGAATTGAGGTGTGTGAAGTCAGAATGGAGGTGTGTGAATTCAAAATGGAGGTGTGTGAAGTCATAGAATGGAGGTGTGTGAAGTCACAATGCAGGTGTGTGAACTGATAGAACGTAGGTGTGTGAAGTCACAATGTAGGTGTGTGAAGTCATAGAATGGAGGTGTGTGAAGTCATAGAATGGAAGTGTGTGAAGTCATAGAATGGAGGTGTGTGAAGTCAGAATGGAGGTGTGTGAAGTCACAAATGGAGGTGTGTTAACTCAGAATGGAGGTGTGTGAGTCACAGAATGGAGGTGTGTGAAGTCAAAATTGTGAAGTGTGTAGTCACAAATGGAGGTGTGTGAAGTCACAGAGTGGAGGTGTGTGAAATCAAAATGGAATTTTGTGAAGTCAAAGAAAGGAGTTGTATGAAGTCATAGAATGGATGTGTATGAAGTCATGGAATGGAGGTTTGTGAAGTCAAATTTTGAAAGTGTGTGAAATTACAGAATGGAGGTGTGTGAAGTCATAGAATGGAGGTGTGTCAAGTCACAGAAGGGAGGTGTGTGAAGTCACAGAACGGCGATGTGTGAAGTCACAATGGAGGTGTGTGAAGTCATAGAATGGAGGTGTGTGAAGTCAAAGAATGGATGTGTGTGAAGTCATAGAATGGAGGTGTGTCACATCACAGAATGGAGGTGTGAGAAGTCACAGAATGGAGGTGTGTAAAGTGACAGAGCTGAGGTGTGTGAAGTCACAGAATGGAGGTGTTTGAAGTCATAGAATGGAGGTGTGTGAAGTCACAGAATGGAGGTGTATGAAGTCAGAATAGAGGTATGCGAAGTCATAGAATGGAGGTGTGTTAAGTCAGAATGGAGCTGTGGGAATTCATAGAATGGAGGTGTGTGAAGTCAGATTGGAGGTGTGTGAACTCTTAGAATGGAGGTATGTGAAGTCACAATGGAGGTGTGTGAAGTCATAGAATTGTGGTTTTTGAAATCACAGAATGGAGGTGTGTGGAGTCATAGAATGGAGGTGTGTGAAGTCAGATTGGAGGTGTGTGAAGTCAATGAATGGAGGTGTGTGAACTCAGAAAGGAGTTGTGTGAAGTCATAGAATGGAGCTGTGTGAAATCATAGAAGGGAGGTGTGTGAAATCATAGAATGGAGGTGTGTGAAGTCAAAGAGTGGAGGTATGTGAAATCACAGAATGGAGGGGTGTGAAGTCAGAATAGATGTGTGCGAAGTCATAGAATGGAGGTGTGTGAAGTCAGAATGGAGCTATGTGAACTCATAGAATGGAGGTGTGTGAAGTCACAATGGAGATGTGTGAAGTCATAGAATGGTGGTTTTTGAAGTCACAGAATGGAGGTGTGTGAAGTCATAGAATGGAGGTGTGTGAAGTCAGATTGGAGGTATGTGAAGTCACAGAATGGAGGTGTGTCAACTCAGAAAGGAGGTATGTGAAGTCACAGAATGGAGGTGTGTGAAGTCAAAGAATGGAGGTGTGGGAAATAATAGAATGGAGGTGTGTGAAGTCACAGAATTGAGGTGTGTGAAGTCAGAATGGAGGTGTGTGAATTCAAAATGGAGGTGTGTGAAGTCATAGAATGGAGGTGTGTGAAGTCACAATGCAGGTGTGTGAACTGATAGAACGTAGGTGTGTGAAGTCACAATGTAGGTGTGTGAAGTCATAGAATGGAGGTGTGTGAAGTCATAGAATGGAGGTGTGTGAAGTCACAAAATGGAGGTGTGTGAAGTCAAAATGGAGGTGTGTGAAGTCAAAGAATGGACGTGTGTGAAGTCAAAATTGTGGTGTGTGAAGTCACAAATGGAGGTGTGTGAAGTCACGGAATGGAGGTGTGTGAAGTCAAAATGGAGGTGTTTGAGGTCAAAGAATGGATGTGTGTGAAGTCATAGAATGGAGGTGTATGAAGTCATGGAATGGAGGTTTGTGACGTCAAACATTGGAAGCGTGTGAAGTTACAGAATGGAGGTGTGTGAAGTCATAGAATGGAGGTGTGTGAAGTCAGAGAATGGAGGTGTGTGAAGTCAGATTGCAGGTGTGTGAAGTCATAGAATGGAGGTTTGTGAAGTCATAGATTGGAAGTCTGTGAAGTCATAGAGTGGAGGTTGTGAAGTCATAGATTGAAGGTGAGTGGAAGTCATAGTATGGAGGTGTGTGAAGTCACAGAGTGGAGGTGTGTGAAGTCACAGAATGCAGTTTTGTGAAGTCAGAATAGAGGTGTGCGAAGTCATAGAATGGAGGGGTGTTAAGTCAGAATGGAGCTGTGTGAAGTCATAGAATGGAAGTGTGTGAAGTCAGAATGGAGGTGTGTGAACTCATAGAATGGAGGTGTATGCAGTCAAAATGGAGGTGTGTGAAGTCACAGAATGGATGTGTGTGAACTCAGAAAGGAGGTGTGTGAAGTCATAGAATGGAGGTCTGTGAAGTCATAGAATGGAGGTGTGTGAAATCAGAGAATGGAGGTGTGTGAAGTCACAGAATTGAGGTGTGTGAAGTCAGAATGGAGGTGTGTGAAGTCAGAATGGAGGTGTGTGAATTCAGAGAATGGAGGTGGGTGAAGTCACAATGCAGGTGTGTGAACTCATAGAATGGAGGTGTGTGAAGTCACAATGTAGGTTTCTGAAGACATAGAACGGAGGTGTGTGAAGTCATAGAATGGAGGTGTGTGAAGTCACAGAATGGAGGTGTGTGATGTCATAGAAAGGAGGTGTGTGAAGTCTCAGAATGGAGGTGTGTAAAGGCATAGAAGGGAGGTGTGTGAAGTCATAGAATGGAGGTGTGTGAAGTCATAGAATGGAGGTGTGTGAAGTCACAGAATGGAGGTGTGTGAAGTCACACTATGGAGGGGTCTGAACTCAGATTTGAGGTGTGTGAGGTCACAGAATGGAGGTGTGTGAAGACACAGAATGGACGTGTGTGAACTCAGAGTGGAGGTGTGTGAAGTCACAGAATGGAGGTGTGTGAAGTCATAGAATGAAGGTGTGGGGAAGTCTTAGTATGGAGGTGTGTGAAGTCACAGAAAGGTGGTGTGTGAAATCACAGAATGGAGTTGTGTGAAGTCACAATAGAGGTGTGTGAAGTCATAGAATGGAGGTGTGTGAAGTCAAAGAATGGAGGTTTGTGAAGTCATAGAATGGAGGTGTGAGAAGTCAGAGAATGGAGGTGTGTGAAGTCAAAATGCAGGTGTGTGAGGTCATAGAATGCAGGTGTGTGAAGTCATGGTATGGAGGTTTGTGAAGTCAAACATTGGAAGTGTGTGAAGTTAAAGAATGGAGGTATGTGAAGTCATAGAATGGAGGTGTGTGAAGTCACAGAATGGAGGTGTGACAAGTCACAGAATGGAGGTGTGTGAATTCACAGAATGGAGATGTGTGAAGTCACAATTGAGGTGTGTGAAGTCATAGAATGGAGGTGTGGGAAATCATAGAATGGAGGTGTGTGAAGTCACAGAATGGAACTGTGTGAAATCACAGAATGGAGATGTGAGAAGTCACACAATGGAGGTGTGTAAAGTCACAGTGTTGAGGTGTGTGAAGTCACAGAATGGAGGTGTGTGAAGTCATAGAATGGAGGTGTGTGAAGTCACAGAATGGAGGTGTATGAAGTCAGAATAGAGGTATGCGAAGTCATAGAATGGAGGTGTGTTAAGTCAGAATGGAGGTGTGTGAACTCATAGAATGGAGGTGTATGCAATCAAAATGGAGGTGTGTGAAATCACAGAATGGATGTGTGTGAACTCAGAAAGGAGGTGTGTGAAGTCATAGAATGGAGGTCTGTGAAGTCATAGAATGGAGGTGTGTGAAATCAGAGAATGGAGGTGTGTGAAGTCACAGAATTGAGGTGTGTGAAGTCAGAATGGAGGTGTGTGAAGTCAGAATGGAGGTGTGTGAATTCAGAGAATGGAGGTGGGTGAAGTCACAATGCAGGTGTGTGAACTCATAGAATGGAGGTGTGTGAAGTCACAATGTAGGTTTCTGAAGACATAGAACGGAGGTGTGTGAAGTCATAGAATGGAGGTGTGTGAAGTCACAGAATGGAGGTGTGTGATGTCATAGAAAGGAGGTGTGTGAAGTCTCAGAATGGAGGTGTGTAAAGGCATAGAATGGAGGTGTGTGAAGTCATAGAATGGAGGTGTGTGAAGTCATAGAATGGAGGTGTTTGAAGTCATAGAATGGAGGTGTGTGAAGTCACAGAATGGAGGTGTATGAAGTCAGAATAGAGGTATGCGAAGTCATAGAATGGAGGTGTGTTAAGTCAGAATGGAGCTGTGGGAATTCATAGAATGGAGGTGTGTGAAGTCAGATTGGAGGTGTGTGAACTCTTAGAATGGAGGTATGTGAAGTCACAATGGAGGTGTGTGAAGTCATAGAATTGTGGTTTTTGAAATCACAGAATGGAGGTGTGTGGAGTCATAGAATGGAGGTGTGTGAAGTCATAGAATGGAGGTGTGTGAAGTCATAGAATGGAAGTGTGTGAAGTCATAGAATGGAGGTGTGTGAAGTCAGAATGGAGGTGTGTGAAGTCACAAATGGAGGTGTGTTAACTCAGAATGGAGGTGTGTGAGTCACAGAATGGAGGTGTGTGAAGTCAAAATTGTGAAGTGTGTAGTCACAAATGGAGGTGTGTGAAGTCACAGAGTGGAGGTGTGTGAAATCAAAATGGAATTTTGTGAAGTCAAAGAAAGGAGTTGTATGAAGTCATAGAATGGATGTGTATGAAGTCATGGAATGGAGGTTTGTGAAGTCAAATTTTGAAAGTGTGTGAAATTACAGAATGGAGGTGTGTGAAGTCATAGAATGGAGGTGTGTCAAGTCACAGAAGGGAGGTGTGTGAAGTCACAGAACGGCGATGTGTGAAGTCACAATGGAGGTGTGTGAAGTCATAGAATGGAGGTGTGTGAAGTCAAAGAATGGATGTGTGTGAAGTCATAGAATGGAGGTGTGTCACATCACAGAATGGAGGTGTGAGAAGTCACAGAATGGAGGTGTGTAAAGTGACAGAGCTGAGGTGTGTGAAGTCACAGAATGGAGGTGTTTGAAGTCATAGAATGGAGGTGTGTGAAGTCACAGAATGGAGGTGTATGAAGTCAGAATAGAGGTATGCGAAGTCATAGAATGGAGGTGTGTTAAGTCAGAATGGAGCTGTGGGAATTCATAGAATGGAGGTGTGTGAAGTCAGATTGGAGGTGTGTGAACTCTTAGAATGGAGGTATGTGAAGTCACAATGGAGGTGTGTGAAGTCATAGAATTGTGGTTTTTGAAATCACAGAATGGAGGTGTGTGGAGTCATAGAATGGAGGTGTGTGAAGTCAGATTGGAGGTGTGTGAAGTCAATGAATGGAGGTGTGTGAACTCAGAAAGGAGTTGTGTGAAGTCATAGAATGGAGCTGTGTGAAATCATAGAAGGGAGGTGTGTGAAATCATAGAATGGAGGTGTGTGAAGTCAAAGAGTGGAGGTATGTGAAATCACAGAATGGAGGGGTGTGAAGTCAGAATAGATGTGTGCGAAGTCATAGAATGGAGGTGTGTGAAGTCAGAATGGAGCTATGTGAACTCATAGAATGGAGGTGTGTGAAGTCACAATGGAGATGTGTGAAGTCATAGAATGGTGGTTTTTGAAGTCACAGAATGGAGGTGTGTGAAGTCATAGAATGGAGGTGTGTGAAGTCAGATTGGAGGTATGTGAAGTCACAGAATGGAGGTGTGTCAACTCAGAAAGGAGGTATGTGAAGTCACAGAATGGAGGTGTGTGAAGTCAAAGAATGGAGGTGTGGGAAATCATAGAATGGAGGTGTGTGAAGTCACAGAATTGAGGTGTGTGAAGTCAGAATGGAGGTGTGTGAATTCAAAATGGAGGTGTGTGAAGTCATAGAATGGAGGTGTGTGAAGTCACAATGCAGGTGTGTGAACTGATAGAACGTAGGTGTGTGAAGTCACAATGTAGGTGTGTGAAGTCATAGAATGGAGGTGTGTGAAGTCATAGAATGGAGGTGTGTGAAGTCACAAAATGGAGGTGTGTGAAGTCAAAATGGAGGTGTGTGAAGTCAAAGAATGGACGTGTGTGAAGTCAAAATTGTGGTGTGTGAAGTCACAAATGGAGGTGTGTGAAGTCACGGAATGGAGGTGTGTGAAGTCAAAATGGAGGTGTTTGAGGTCAAAGAATGGATGTGTGTGAAGTCATAGAATGGAGGTGTATGAAGTCATGGAATGGAGGTTTGTGACGTCAAACATTGGAAGCGTGTGAAGTTACAGAATGGAGGTGTGTGAAGTCATAGAATGGAGGTGTGTGAAGTCAGAGAATGGAGGTGTGTGAAGTCAGATTGCAGGTGTGTGAAGTCATAGAATGGAGGTTTGTGAAGTCATAGATTGGAAGTCTGTGAAGTCATAGAGTGGAGGTTGTGAAGTCATAGATTGAAGGTGAGTGGAAGTCATAGTATGGAGGTGTGTGAAGTCACAGAGTGGAGGTGTGTGAAGTCACAGAATGCAGTTTTGTGAAGTCAGAATAGAGGTGTGCGAAGTCATAGAATGGAGGGGTGTTAAGTCAGAATGGAGCTGTGTGAAGTCATAGAATGGAAGTGTGTGAAGTCAGAATGGAGGTGTGTGAACTCATAGAATGGAGGTGTATGCAGTCAAAATGGAGGTGTGTGAAGTCACAGAATGGATGTGTGTGAACTCAGAAAGGAGGTGTGTGAAGTCATAGAATGGAGGTCTGTGAAGTCATAGAATGGAGGTGTGTGAAATCAGAGAATGGAGGTGTGTGAAGTCACAGAATTGAGGTGTGTGAAGTCAGAATGGAGGTGTGTGAAGTCAGAATGGAGGTGTGTGAATTCAGAGAATGGAGGTGGGTGAAGTCACAATGCAGGTGTGTGAACTCATAGAATGGAGGTGTGTGAAGTCACAATGTAGGTTTCTGAAGACATAGAACGGAGGTGTGTGAAGTCATAGAATGGAGGTGTGTGAAGTCACAGAATGGAGGTGTGTGATGTCATAGAAAGGAGGTGTGTGAAGTCTCAGAATGGAGGTGTGTAAAGGCATAGAAGGGAGGTGTGTGAAGTCATAGAATGGAGGTGTGTGAAGTCATAGAATGGAGGTGTGTGAAGTCACAGAATGGAGGTGTGTGAAGTCACACTATGGAGGGGTCTGAACTCAGATTTGAGGTGTGTGAGGTCACAGAATGGAGGTGTGTGAAGACACAGAATGGACGTGTGTGAACTCAGAGTGGAGGTGTGTGAAGTCACAGAATGGAGGTGTGTGAAGTCATAGAATGAAGGTGTGGGGAAGTCTTAGTATGGAGGTGTGTGAAGTCACAGAAAGGTGGTGTGTGAAATCACAGAATGGAGTTGTGTGAAGTCACAATAGAGGTGTGTGAAGTCATAGAATGGAGGTGTGTGAAGTCAAAGAATGGAGGTTTGTGAAGTCATAGAATGGAGGTGTGAGAAGTCAGAGAATGGAGGTGTGTGAAGTCAAAATGCAGGTGTGTGAGGTCATAGAATGCAGGTGTGTGAAGTCATGGTATGGAGGTTTGTGAAGTCAAACATTGGAAGTGTGTGAAGTTAAAGAATGGAGGTATGTGAAGTCATAGAATGGAGGTGTGTGAAGTCACAGAATGGAGGTGTGACAAGTCACAGAATGGAGGTGTGTGAATTCACAGAATGGAGATGTGTGAAGTCACAATTGAGGTGTGTGAAGTCATAGAATGGAGGTGTGGGAAATCATAGAATGGAGGTGTGTGAAGTCACAGAATGGAACTGTGTGAAATCACAGAATGGAGATGTGAGAAGTCACACAATGGAGGTGTGTAAAGTCACAGTGTTGAGGTGTGTGAAGTCACAGAATGGAGGTGTGTGAAGTCATAGAATGGAGGTGTGTGAAGTCACAGAATGGAGGTGTATGAAGTCAGAATAGAGGTATGCGAAGTCATAGAATGGAGGTGTGTTAAGTCAGAATGGAGGTGTGTGAACTCATAGAATGGAGGTGTATGCAATCAAAATGGAGGTGTGTGAAGTCACAGAATGGATGTGTGTGAACTCAGAAAGGAGGTGTGTGAAGTCATAGAATGGAGGTCTGTGAAGTCATAGAATGGAGGTGTGTGAAATCAGAGAATGGAGGTGTGTGAAGTCACAGAATTGAGGTGTGTGAAGTCAGAATGGAGGTGTGTGAAGTCAGAATGGAGGTGTGTGAATTCAGAGAATGGAGGTGGGTGAAGTCACAATGCAGGTGTGTGAACTCATAGAATGGAGGTGTGTGAAGTCACAATGTAGGTTTCTGAAGACATAGAACGGAGGTGTGTGAAGTCATAGAATGGAGGTGTGTGAAGTCACAGAATGGAGGTGTGTGATGTCATAGAAAGGAGGTGTGTGAAGTCTCAGAATGGAGGTGTGTAAAGGCATAGAATGGAGGTGTGTGAAGTCATAGAATGGAGGTGTGTGAAGTCATAGAATGGAGGTGTTTGAAGTCATAGAATGGAGGTGTGTGAAGTCACAGAATGGAGGTGTATGAAGTCAGAATAGAGGTATGCGAAGTCATAGAATGGAGGTGTGTTAAGTCAGAATGGAGCTGTGGGAATTCATAGAATGGAGGTGTGTGAAGTCAGATTGGAGGTGTGTGAACTCTTAGAATGGAGGTATGTGAAGTCACAATGGAGGTGTGTGAAGTCATAGAATTGTGGTTTTTGAAATCACAGAATGGAGGTGTGTGGAGTCATAGAATGGAGGTGTGTGAAGTCATAGAATGGAGGTGTGTGAAGTCATAGAATGGAAGTGTGTGAAGTCATAGAATGGAGGTGTGTGAAGTCAGAATGGAGGTGTGTGAAGTCACAAATGGAGGTGTGTTAACTCAGAATGGAGGTGTGTGAGTCACAGAATGGAGGTGTGTGAAGTCAAAATTGTGAAGTGTGTAGTCACAAATGGAGGTGTGTGAAGTCACAGAGTGGAGGTGTGTGAAATCAAAATGGAATTTTGTGAAGTCAAAGAAAGGAGTTGTATGAAGTCATAGAATGGATGTGTATGAAGTCATGGAATGGAGGTTTGTGAAGTCAAATTTTGAAAGTGTGTGACATTACAGAATGGAGGTGTGTGAAGTCATAGAATGGAGGTGTGTCAAGTCACAGAAGGGAGGTGTGTGAAGTCACAGAACGGCGATGTGTGAAGTCACAATGGAGGTGTGTGAAGTCATAGAATGGAGGTGTGTGAAGTCAAAGAATGGATGTGTGTGAAGTCATAGAATGGAGGTGTGTCACATCACAGAATGGAGGTGTGAGAAGTCACAGAATGGAGGTGTGTAAAGTGACAGAGCTGAGGTGTGTGAAGTCACAGAATGGAGGTGTTTGAAGTCATAGAATGGAGGTGTGTGAAGTCACAGAATGGAGGTGTATGAAGTCAGAATAGAGGTATGCGAAGTCATAGAATGGAGGTGTGTTAAGTCAGAATGGAGCTGTGGGAATTCATAGAATGGAGGTGTGTGAAGTCAGATTGGAGGTGTGTGAACTCTTAGAATGGAGGTATGTGAAGTCACAATGGAGGTGTGTGAAGTCATAGAATTGTGGTTTTTGAAATCACAGAATGGAGGTGTGTGGAGTCATAGAATGGAGGTGTGTGAAGTCAGATTGGAGGTGTGTGAAGTCAATGAATGGAGGTGTGTGAACTCAGAAAGGAGTTGTGTGAAGTCATAGAATGGAGCTGTGTGAAATCATAGAAGGGAGGTGTGTGAAATCATAGAATGGAGGTGTGTGAAGTCAAAGAGTGGAGGTATGTGAAATCACAGAATGGAGGGGTGTGAAGTCAGAATAGATGTGTGCGAAGTCATAGAATGGAGGTGTGTGAAGTCAGAATGGAGCTATGTGAACTCATAGAATGGAGGTGTGTGAAGTCACAATGGAGATGTGTGAAGTCATAGAATGGTGGTTTTTGAAGTCACAGAATGGAGGTGTGTGAAGTCATAGAATGGAGGTGTGTGAAGTCAGATTGGAGGTATGTGAAGTCACAGAATGGAGGTGTGTCAACTCAGAAAGGAGGTATGTGAAGTCACAGAATGGAGGTGTGTGAAGTCAAAGAATGGAGGTGTGGGAAATAATAGAATGGAGGTGTGTGAAGTCACAGAATTGAGGTGTGTGAAGTCAGAATGGAGGTGTGTGAATTCAAAATGGAGGTGTGTGAAGTCATAGAATGGAGGTGTGTGAAGTCACAATGCAGGTGTGTGAACTGATAGAACGTAGGTGTGTGAAGTCACAATGTAGGTGTGTGAAGTCATAGAATGGAGGTGTGTGAAGTCATAGAATGGAGGTGTGTGAAGTCACAAAATGGAGGTGTGTGAAGTCAAAATGGAGGTGTGTGAAGTCAAAGAATGGACGTGTGTGAAGTCAAAATTGTGGTGTGTGAAGTCACAAATGGAGGTGTGTGAAGTCACGGAATGGAGGTGTGTGAAGTCAAAATGGAGGTGTTTGAGGTCAAAGAATGGATGTGTGTGAAGTCATAGAATGGAGGTGTATGAAGTCATGGAATGGAGGTTTGTGACGTCAAACATTGGAAGCGTGTGAAGTTACAGAATGGAGGTGTGTGAAGTCATAGAATGGAGGTGTGTGAAGTCAGAGAATGGAGGTGTGTGAAGTCAGATTGCAGGTGTGTGAAGTCATAGAATGGAGGTTTGTGAAGTCATAGATTGGAAGTCTGTGAAGTCATAGAGGGGAGGTTGTGAAGTCATAGATTGAAGGTGAGTGGAAGTCATAGTATGGAGGTGTGTGAAGTCACAGAGTGGAGGTGTGTGAAGTCACAGAATGCAGTTTTGTGAAGTCAGAATAGAGGTGTGCGAAGTCATAGAATGGAGGGGTGTTAAGTCAGAATGGAGCTGTGTGAAGTCATAGAATGGAAGTGTGTGAAGTCAGAATGGAGGTGTGTGAACTCATAGAATGGAGGTGTATGCAGTCAAAATGGAGGTGTGTGAAGTCACAGAATGGATGTGTGTGAACTCAGAAAGGAGGTGTGTGAAGTCATAGAATGGAGGTCTGTGAAGTCATAGAATGGAGGTGTGTGAAATCAGAGAATGGAGGTGTGTGAAGTCACAGAATTGAGGTGTGTGAAGTCAGAATGGAGGTGTGTGAAGTCAGAATGGAGGTGTGTGAATTCAGAGAATGGAGGTGGGTGAAGTCACAATGCAGGTGTGTGAACTCATAGAATGGAGGTGTGTGAAGTCACAATGTAGGTTTCTGAAGACATAGAACGGAGGTGTGTGAAGTCATCGAATGGAGGTGTGTGAAGTCACAGAATGGAGGTGTGTGATGTCATAGAAAGGAGGTGTGTGAAGTCTCAGAATGGAGGTGTGTAAAGGCATAGAAGGGAGGTGTGTGAAGTCATAGAATGGAGGTGTGTGAAGTCATAGAATGGAGGTGTGTGAAGTCACAGAATGGAGGTGTGTGAAGTCACACTATGGAGGGGTCTGAACTCAGATTTGAGGTGTGTGAGGTCACAGAATGGAGGTGTGTGAAGACACAGAATGGACGTGTGTGAACTCAGAGTGGAGGTGTGTGAAGTCACAGAATGGAGGTGTGTGAAGTCATAGAATGAAGGTGTGGGGAAGTCATAGTATGGAGATGTGTGAAGTCACAGAAAGGTGGTGTGTGAAATCACAGAATGGAGTTGTGTGAAGTCACAATAGAGGTGTGTGAAGTCATAGAATGGAGGTGTGTGAAGTCAAAGAATGGAGGTTTGTGAAGTCATAGAATGGAGGTGTGAGAAGTCAGAGAATGGAGGTGTGTGAAGTCAAAATGCAGGTGTGTGAGGTCATAGAATGCAGGTGTGTGAAGTCATGGTATGGAGGTTTGTGAAGTCAAACATTGGAAGTGTGTGAAGTTAAAGAATGGAGGTATGTGAAGTCATAGAATGGAGGTGTGTGAAGTCACAGAATGGAGGTGTGACAAGTCACAGAATGGAGGTGTGTGAATTCACAGAATGGAGATGTGTGAAGTCACAATTGAGGTGTGTGAAGTCATAGAATGGAGGTGTGGGAAATCATAGAATGGAGGTGTGTGAAGTCACAGAATGGAACTGTGTGAAATCACAGAATGGAGATGTGAGAAGTCACACAATGGAGGTGTGTAAAGTCACAGTGTTGAGGTGTGTGAAGTCACAGAATGGAGGTGTGTGAAGTCATAGAATGGAGGTGTGTGAAGTCACAGAATGGAGGTGTATGAAGTCAGAATAGAGGTATGCGAAGTCATAGAATGGAGGTGTGTTAAGTCAGAATGGAGGTGTGTGAACTCATAGAATGGAGGTGTATGCAATCAAAATGGAGGTGTGTGAAGTCACAGAATGGATGTGTGTGAACTCAGAAAGGAGGTGTGTGAAGTCATAGAATGGAGGTCTGTGAAGTCATAGAATGGAGGTGTGTGAAATCAGAGAATGGAGGTGTGTGAAGTCACAGAATTGAGGTGTGTGAAGTCAGAATGGAGGTGTGTGAAGTCAGAATGGAGGTGTGTGAATTCAGAGAATGGAGGTGGGTGAAGTCACAATGCAGGTGTGTGAACTCATAGAATGGAGGTGTGTGAAGTCACAATGTAGGTTTCTGAAGACATAGAACGGAGGTGTGTGAAGTCATAGAATGGAGGTGTGTGAAGTCACAGAATGGAGGTGTGTGATGTCATAGAAAGGAGGTGTGTGAAGTCTCAGAATGGAGGTGTGTAAAGGCATAGAATGGAGGTGTGTGAAGTCATAGAATGGAGGTGTGTGAAGTCATAGAATGGAGGTGTTTGAAGTCATAGAATGGAGGTGTGTGAAGTCACAGAATGGAGGTGTATGAAGTCAGAATAGAGGTATGCGAAGTCATAGAATGGAGGTGTGTTAAGTCAGAATGGAGCTGTGGGAATTCATAGAATGGAGGTGTGTGAAGTCAGATTGGAGGTGTGTGAACTCTTAGAATGGAGGTATGTGAAGTCACAATGGAGGTGTGTGAAGTCATAGAATTGTGGTTTTTGAAATCACAGAATGGAGGTGTGTGGAGTCATAGAATGGAGGTGTGTGAAGTCATAGAATGGAGGTGTGTGAAGTCATAGAATGGAAGTGTGTGAAGTCATAGAATGGAGGTGTGTGAAGTCAGAATGGAGGTGTGTGAAGTCACAAATGGAGGTGTGTTAACTCAGAATGGAGGTGTGTGAGTCACAGAATGGAGGTGTGTGAAGTCAAAATTGTGAAGTGTGTAGTCACAAATGGAGGTGTGTGAAGTCACAGAGTGGAGGTGTGTGAAATCAAAATGGAATTTTGTGAAGTCAAAGAAAGGAGTTGTATGAAGTCATAGAATGGATGTGTATGAAGTCATGGAATGGAGGTTTGTGAAGTCAAATTTTGAAAGTGTGTGACATTACAGAATGGAGGTGTGTGAAGTCATAGAATGGAGGTGTGTCAAGTCACAGAAGGGAGGTGTGTGAAGTCACAGAACGGCGATGTGTGAAGTCACAATGGAGGTGTGTGAAGTCATAGAATGGAGGTGTGTGAAGTCAAAGAATGGATGTGTGTGAAGTCATAGAATGGAGGTGTGTCACATCACAGAATGGAGGTGTGAGAAGTCACAGAATAGAGGTGTGTAAAGTGACAGAGCTGAGGTGTGTGAAGTCACAGAATGGAGGTGTTTGAAGTCATAGAATGGAGGTGTGTGAAGTCACAGAATGGAGGTGTATGAAGTCAGAATAGAGGTATGCGAAGTCATAGAATGGAGGTGTGTTAAGTCAGAATGGAGCTGTGGGAATTCATAGAATGGAGGTGTGTGAAGTCAGATTGGAGGTGTGTGAACTCTTAGAATGGAGGTATGTGAAGTCACAATGGAGGTGTGTGAAGTCATAGAATTGTGGTTTTTGAAATCACAGAATGGAGGTGTGTGGAGTCATAGAATGGAGGTGTGTGAAGTCAGATTGGAGGTGTGTGAAGTCAATGAATGGAGGTGTGTGAACTCAGAAAGGAGTTGTGTGAAGTCATAGAATGGAGCTGTGTGAAATCATAGAAGGGAGGTGTGTGAAATCATAGAATGGAGGTGTGTGAAGTCAAAGAGTGGAGGTATGTGAAATCACAGAATGGAGGGGTGTGAAGTCAGAATAGATGTGTGCGAAGTCATAGAATGGAGGTGTGTGAAGTCAGAATGGAGCTATGTGAACTCATAGAATGGAGGTGTGTGAAGTCACAATGGAGATGTGTGAAGTCATAGAATGGTGGTTTTTGAAGTCACAGAATGGAGGTGTGTGAAGTCATAGAATGGAGGTGTGTGAAGTCAGATTGGAGGTATGTGAAGTCACAGAATGGAGGTGTGTCAACTCAGAAAGGAGGTATGTGAAGTCACAGAATGGAGGTGTGTGAAGTCAAAGAATGGAGGTGTGGGAAATCATAGAATGGAGGTGTGTGAAGTCACAGAATTGAGGTGTGTGAAGTCAGAATGGAGGTGTGTGAATTCAAAATGGAGGTGTGTGAAGTCATAGAATGGAGGTGTGTGAAGTCACAATGCAGGTGTGTGAACTGATAGAACATAGGTGTGTGAAGTCACAATGTAGGTGTGTGAAGTCATAGAATGGAGCTGTGTGAAGTCATAGAATGGAGGTGTGTGAAGTCACAAAATGGAGGTGTGTGAAGTCAAAATGGAGGTGTGTGAAGTCAAAGAATGGACGTGTGTGAAGTCAAAATTGTGGTGTGTGAAGTCACAAATGGAGGTGTGTGAAGTCACGGAATGGAGGTGTGTGAAGTCAAAATGGAGGTGTTTGAGGTCAAAGAATGGATGTGTGTGAAGTCATAGAATGGAGGTGTATGAAGTCATGGAATGGAGGTTTGTGACGTCAAACATTGGAAGCGTGTGAAGTTACAGAATGGAGGTGTGTGAAGTCATAGAATGGAGGTGTGTGAAGTCAGAGAATGGAGGTGTGTGAAGTCAGATTGCAGGTGTGTGAAGTCATAGAATGGAGGTTTGTGAAGTCATAGATTGGAAGTCTGTGAAGTCATAGAGTGGAGGTTGTGAAGTCATAGATTGAAGGTGAGTGGAAGTCATAGTATGGAGGTGTGTGAAGTCACAGAGTGGAGGTGTGTGAAGTCACAGAATGCAGTTTTGTGAAGTCAGAATAGAGGTGTGCGAAGTCATAGAATGGAGGGGTGTTAAGTCAGAATGGAGCTGTGTGAAGTCATAGAATGGAAGTGTGTGAAGTCAGAATGGAGGTGTGTGAACTCATAGAATGGAGGTGTATGCAGTCAAAATGGAGGTGTGTGAAGTCACAGAATGGATGTGTGTGAACTCAGAAAGGAGGTGTGTGAAGTCATAGAATGGAGGTCTGTGAAGTCATAGAATGGAGGTGTGTGAAATCAGAGAATGGAGGTGTGTGAAGTCACAGAATTGAGGTGTGTGAAGTCAGAATGGAGGTGTGTGAAGTCAGAATGGAGGTGTGTGAATTCAGAGAATGGAGGTGGGTGAAGTCACAATGCAGGTGTGTGAACTCATAGAATGGAGGTGTGTGAAGTCACAATGTAGGTTTCTGAAGACATAGAACGGAGGTGTGTGAAGTCATCGAATGGAGGTGTGTGAAGTCACAGAATGGAGGTGTGTGATGTCATAGAAAGGAGGTGTGTGAAGTCTCAGAATGGAGGTGTGTAAAGGCATAGAAGGGAGGTGTGTGAAGTCATAGAATGGAGGTGTGTGAAGTCATAGAATGGAGGTGTGTGAAGTCACAGAATGGAGGTGTGTGAAGTCACACTATGGAGGGGTCTGAACTCAGATTTGAGGTGTGTGAGGTCACAGAATGGAGGTGTGTGAAGACACAGAATGGACGTGTGTGAACTCAGAGTGGAGGTGTGTGAAGTCACAGAATGGAGGTGTGTGAAGTCATAGAATGAAGGTGTGGGGAAGTCATAGTATGGAGGTGTGTGAAGTCACAGAAAGGTGGTGTGTGAAATCACAGAATGGAGTTGTGTGAAGTCACAATAGAGGTGTGTGAAGTCATAGAATGGAGGTGTGTGAAGTCAAAGAATGGAGGTTTGTGAAGTCATAGAATGGAGGTGTGAGAAGTCAGAGAATGGAGGTGTGTGAAGTCAAAATGCAGGTGTGTGAGGTCATAGAATGCAGGTGTGTGAAGTCATGGTATGGAGGTTTGTGAAGTCAAACATTGGAAGTGTGTGAAGTTAAAGAATGGAGGTATGTGAAGTCATAGAATGGAGGTGTGTGAAGTCACAGAATGGAGGTGTGACAAGTCACAGAATGGAGGTGTGTGAATTCACAGAATGGAGATGTGTGAAGTCACAATTGAGGTGTGTGAAGTCATAGAATGGAGGTGTGGGAAATCATAGAATGGAGGTGTGTGAAGTCACAGAATGGAACTGTGTGAAATCACAGAATGGAGATGTGAGAAGTCACACAATGGAGGTGTGTAAAGTCACAGTGTTGAGGTGTGTGAAGTCACAGAATGGAGGTGTGTGAAGTCATAGAATGGAGGTGTGTGAAGTCACAGAATGGAGGTGTATGAAGTCAGAATAGAGGTATGCGAAGTCATAGAATGGAGGTGTGTTAAGTCAGAATGGAGGTGTGTGAACTCATAGAATGGAGGTGTATGCAATCAAAATGGAGGTGTGTGAAGTCACAGAATGGATGTGTGTGAACTCAGAAAGGAGGTGTGTGAAGTCATAGAATGGAGGTCTGTGAAGTCATAGAATGGAGGTGTGTGAAATCAGAGAATGGAGGTGTGTGAAGTCACAGAATTGAGGTGTGTGAAGTCAGAATGGAGGTGTGTGAAGTCAGAATGGAGGTGTGTGAATTCAGAGAATGGAGGTGGGTGAAGTCACAATGCAGGTGTGTGAACTCATAGAATGGAGGTGTGTGAAGTCACAATGTAGGTTTCTGAAGACATAGAACGGAGGTGTGTGAAGTCATAGAATGGAGGTGTGTGAAGTCACAGAATGGAGGTGTGTGATGTCATAGAAAGGAGGTGTGTGAAGTCTCAGAATGGAGGTGTGTAAAGGCATAGAATGGAGGTGTGTGAAGTCATAGAATGGAGGTGTGTGAAGTCATAGAATGGAGGTGTTTGAAGTCATAGAATGGAGGTGTGTGAAGTCACAGAATGGAGGTGTATGAAGTCAGAATAGAGGTATGCGAAGTCATAGAATGGAGGTGTGTTAAGTCAGAATGGAGCTGTGGGAATTCATAGAATGGAGGTGTGTGAAGTCAGATTGGAGGTGTGTGAACTCTTAGAATGGAGGTATGTGAAGTCACAATGGAGGTGTGTGAAGTCATAGAATTGTGGTTTTTGAAATCACAGAATGGAGGTGTGTGGAGTCATAGAATGGAGGTGTGTGAAGTCATAGAATGGAGGTGTGTGAAGTCATAGAATGGAAGTGTGTGAAGTCATAGAATGGAGGTGTGTGAAGTCAGAATGGAGGTGTGTGAAGTCACAAATGGAGGTGTGTTAACTCAGAATGGAGGTGTGTGAGTCACAGAATGGAGGTGTGTGAAGTCAAAATTGTGAAGTGTGTAGTCACAAATGGAGGTGTGTGAAGTCACAGAGTGGAGGTGTGTGAAATCAAAATGGAATTTTGTGAAGTCAAAGAAAGGAGTTGTATGAAGTCATAGAATGGATGTGTATGAAGTCATGGAATGGAGGTTTGTGAAGTCAAATTTTGAAAGTGTGTGACATTACAGAATGGAGGTGTGTGAAGTCATAGAATGGAGGTGTGTCAAGTCACAGAAGGGAGGTGTGTGAAGTCACAGAACGGCGATGTGTGAAGTCACAATGGAGGTGTGTGAAGTCATAGAATGGAGGTGTGTGAAGTCAAAGAATGGATGTGTGTGAAGTCATAGAATGGAGGTGTGTCACATCACAGAATGGAGGTGTGAGAAGTCACAGAATGGAGGTGTGTAAAGTGACAGAGCTGAGGTGTGTGAAGTCACAGAATGGAGGTGTTTGAAGTCATAGAATGGAGGTGTGTGAAGTCACAGAATGGAGGTGTATGAAGTCAGAATAGAGGTATGCGAAGTCATAGAATGGAGGTGTGTTAAGTCAGAATGGAGCTGTGGGAATTCATAGAATGGAGGTGTGTGAAGTCAGATTGGAGGTGTGTGAACTCTTAGAATGGAGGTATGTGAAGTCACAATGGAGGTGTGTGAAGTCATAGAATTGTGGTTTTTGAAATCACAGAATGGAGGTGTGTGGAGTCATAGAATGGAGGTGTGTGAAGTCAGATTGGAGGTGTGTGAAGTCAATGAATGGAGGTGTGTGAACTCAGAAAGGAGTTGTGTGAAGTCATAGAATGGAGCTGTGTGAAATCATAGAAGGGAGGTGTGTGAAATCATAGAATGGAGGTGTGTGAAGTCAAAGAGTGGAGGTATGTGAAATCACAGAATGGAGGGGTGTGAAGTCAGAATAGATGTGTGCGAAGTCATAGAATGGAGGTGTGTGAAGTCAGAATGGAGCTATGTGAACTCATAGAATGGAGGTGTGTGAAGTCACAATGGAGATGTGTGAAGTCATAGAATGGTGGTTTTTGAAGTCACAGAATGGAGGTGTGTGAAGTCATAGAATGGAGGTGTGTGAAGTCAGATTGGAGGTATGTGAAGTCACAGAATGGAGGTGTGTCAACTCAGAAAGGAGGTATGTGAAGTCACAGAATGGAGGTGTGTGAAGTCAAAGAATGGAGGTGTGGGAAATAATAGAATGGAGGTGTGTGAAGTCACAGAATTGAGGTGTGTGAAGTCAGAATGGAGGTGTGTGAATTCAAAATGGAGGTGTGTGAAGTCATAGAATGGAGGTGTGTGAAGTCACAATGCAGGTGTGTGAACTGATAGAACGTAGGTGTGTGAAGTCACAATGTAGGTGTGTGAAGTCATAGAATGGAGGTGTGTGAAGTCATAGAATGGAGGTGTGTGAAGTCACAAAATGGAGGTGTGTGAAGTCAAAATGGAGGTGTGTGAAGTCAAAGAATGGACGTGTGTGAAGTCAAAATTGTGGTGTGTGAAGTCACAAATGGAGGTGTGTGAAGTCACGGAATGGAGGTGTGTGAAGTCAAAATGGAGGTGTTTGAGGTCAAAGAATGGATGTGTGTGAAGTCATAGAATGGAGGTGTATGAAGTCATGGAATGGAGGTTTGTGACGTCAAACATTGGAAGCGTGTGAAGTTACAGAATGGAGGTGTGTGAAGTCATAGAATGGAGGTGTGTGAAGTCAGAGAATGGAGGTGTGTGAAGTCAGATTGCAGGTGTGTGAAGTCATAGAATGGAGGTTTGTGAAGTCATAGATTGGAAGTCTGTGAAGTCATAGAGTGGAGGTTGTGAAGTCATAGATTGAAGGTGAGTGGAAGTCATAGTATGGAGGTGTGTGAAGTCACAGAGTGGAGGTGTGTGAAGTCACAGAATGCAGTTTTGTGAAGTCAGAATAGAGGTGTGCGAAGTCATAGAATGGAGGGGTGTTAAGTCAGAATGGAGCTGTGTGAAGTCATAGAATGGAAGTGTGTGAAGTCAGAATGGAGGTGTGTGAACTCATAGAATGGAGGTGTATGCAGTCAAAATGGAGGTGTGTGAAGTCACAGAATGGATGTGTGTGAACTCAGAAAGGAGGTGTGTGAAGTCATAGAATGGAGGTCTGTGAAGTCATAGAATGGAGGTGTGTGAAATCAGAGAATGGAGGTGTGTGAAGTCACAGAATTGAGGTGTGTGAAGTCAGAATGGAGGTGTGTGAAGTCAGAATGGAGGTGTGTGAATTCAGAGAATGGAGGTGGGTGAAGTCACAATGCAGGTGTGTGAACTCATAGAATGGAGGTGTGTGAAGTCACAATGTAGGTTTCTGAAGACATAGAACGGAGGTGTGTGAAGTCATCGAATGGAGGTGTGTGAAGTCACAGAATGGAGGTGTGTGATGTCATAGAAAGGAGGTGTGTGAAGTCTCAGAATGGAGGTGTGTAAAGGCATAGAAGGGAGGTGTGTGAAGTCATAGAATGGAGGTGTGTGAAGTCATAGAATGGAGGTGTGTGAAGTCACAGAATGGAGGTGTGTGAAGTCACACTATGGAGGGGTCTGAACTCAGATTTGAGGTGTGTGAGGTCACAGAATGGAGGTGTGTGAAGACACAGAATGGACGTGTGTGAACTCAGAGTGGAGGTGTGTGAAGTCACAGAATGGAGGTGTGTGAAGTCATAGAATGAAGGTGTGGGGAAGTCATAGTATGGAGGTGTGTGAAGTCACAGAAAGGTGGTGTGTGAAATCACAGAATGGAGGTGTGTGAAGTCACAATAGAGGTTTGTGAAGTCATAGAATGGAGGTGTGTGAAGTCAAAGAATGGAGGTTTGTGAAGTCATAGAATGGAGGTGTGAGAAGTCAGAGAATGGAGGTGTGTGAAGTCAAAATGCAGGTGTGTGAGGTCATAGAATGGAGGTGTGTGAAGTCATGGTATGGAGGTTTGTGAAGTCAAACATTGGAAGTGTGTGAAGTTAAAGAATGGAGGTATGTGAAGTCATAGAATGGAGGTGTGTGAAGTCACAGAATGGAGGTGTGACAAGTCACACAATGGAGGTGTGTGAATTCACAGAATGGAGATGTGTGAAGTCACAATTGAGGTGTGTGAAGTCATAGAATGGAGGTGTGTGAAGTCAAAGTATGGAGGTGTGTGAAGTCATAGAATGGAAGTGTGTGAAATCACAGAATGGAGATGTGAGAAGTCACACAATGGAGGTGTGTAAAGTCACAGTGTTGAGGTGTGTGAAGTCACAGAATGGAGGTGTGTGAAGTCATAGAATGGAGGTGTGTGAAGTCACAGAATGGAGGTGTATGAAGTCAGAATAGAGGTATGCGAAGTCATAGAATGGAGGTGTGTTAAGTCAGAATGGAGGTGTGTGAACTCATAGAATGGAGGTGTATGCAATCAAAATGGAGGTGTGTGAAGTCACAGAATGGATGTGTGTGAACTCAGAAAGGAGGTGTGTGAAGTCATAGAATGGAGGTCTGTGAAGTCATAGAATGGAGGTGTGTGAAATCAGAGAATGGAGGTGTGTGAAGTCACAGAATTGAGGTGTGTGAAGTCAGAATGGAGGTGTGTGAAGTCAGAATGGAGGTGTGTGAATTCAGAGAATGGAGGTGGGTGAAGTCACAATGCAGGTGTGTGAACTCATAGAATGGAGGTGTGTGAAGTCACAATGTAGGTTTCTGAAGACATAGAACGGAGGTGTGTGAAGTCATAGAATGGAGGTGTGTGAAGTCACAGAATGGAGGTGTGTGATGTCATAGAAAGGAGGTGTGTGAAGTCTCAGAATGGAGGTGTGTAAAGGCATAGAATGTAGGTGTGTGAAGTCATAGAATGGAGGTGTGTGAAGTCATAGAATGGAGGTGTTTGAAGTCATAGAATGGAGGTGTGTGAAGTCACAGAATGGAGGTGTATGAAGTCAGAATAGAGGTATGCGAAGTCATAGAATGGAGGTGTGTTAAGTCAGAATGGAGCTGTGGGAATTCATAGAATGGAGGTGTGTGAAGTCAGATTGGAGGTGTGTGAACTCTTAGAATGGAGGTATGTGAAGTCACAATGGAGGTGTGTGAAGTCATAGAATTGTGGTTTTTGAAATCACAGAATGGAGGTGTGTGGAGTCATAGAATGGAGGTGTGTGAAGTCA
Organism: Megascapheus bottae; assembly: GCA_024803745.1. Lineage (NCBI taxonomy): Eukaryota > Metazoa > Chordata > Mammalia > Rodentia > Geomyidae > Megascapheus > Megascapheus bottae. Next base: position 838,299 of record JANJXV010000411.1, read on the forward strand.
GATTGGAGGTGTGTGAAGTCAATGAATGGAGGTGTGTCAACTCAGAAAGGAGTTGTGTGAAGTCATAGAATGAAGCTGTGTGAAATCATAGAATGGAGGTGTGTGAAATCATAGAATGGAGGTGTGTGAAGTCAAAGAGTGGAGGTATGTGAAATCACACAATGGAGGGGTGTGAAGTCACAATAGAGGTGTGCGAAGTCATAGAATGGAGGTGTGTGAAGTCAGAATGGAGCTATGTGAACTCATAGAATGGAGGTGTGTGAAGTCACAATGGAGATGTGTGAAGTCATAGAATGGTGGTTTTTGAAGTCACAGAATGGAGGTGTGTGAAGTCATAGAATGGAGGTGTGTGAAGTCAGATTGGAGGTATGTGAAGTCACAGAATGGAGGTGTGTCAACTCAGAAAGGAGGTATGTGAAGTCACAGAATGGAGGTGTGTGAAGTCAAAGAATGGAGGTGTGGGAAATCATAGAATGGAGGTGTGTGAAGTCACAGAATTGAGGTGTGTGAAGTCAGAATGGAGGTGTGTGAATTCAAAATGGAGGTGTGTGAAGTCATAGAATGGAGGTGTGTGAAGTCACAATGCAGGTGTGTGAACTTATAGAACGTAGGTGTGTGAAGTCACAATGTAGGTGTGTGAAGTCATAGAATGGAGGTGTGTGAAGTCATAGACTGGAGGTGTGTGAAGTCACAAAATGGAGGTGTGTGAAGTCAAAATGGAGGTGTGTGAAGTCAAAGAATGGACGTGTGTGAAGTCAAAATTGTGGTGTGTGAAGTCACAAATGCAGGTGTGTGAAGTCACGGAATGGAGGTGTGTGAAGTCAAAATGGAGGTGTTTGAGGTCAAAGAATGGATGTGTGTGAAGTCATAGAATGGAGGTGTATGAAGTCATGGAATGGAGGTTTGTGACGTCAAACATTGGAAGCGTGTGAAGTTACAGAATGGAGGTGTGTGAAGTCATAGAATGGAGGTGTGTGAAGTCAGAGAATGGAGGTGTGTGAAGTCAGATTGCAGGTGTGTGAAGTCATAGAATGGAGGTTTGTGAAGTCATAGATTGGAAGTCTGTGAAGTCATAGAGTGGAGGTTGTGAAGTCATAGATTGAAGGTGAGTGGAAGTCATAGTATGGAGGTGTGTGAAGTCACAGAGTGGAGGTGTGTGAAGTCACAGAATGCAGTTTTGTGAAGTCAGAATAGAGGTGTGCGAAGTCATAGAATGGAGGGGTGTTAAGTCAGAATGGAGCTGTGTGAAGTCATAGAATGGAAGTGTGTGAAGTCAGAATGGAGGTGTGTGAACTCATAGAATGGGGGTGTATGCAGTCAAAATGGAGGTGTGTGAAGTCACAGAATGGATGTGTGTGAACTCAGAAAGGAGGTGTGTGAAGTCACAGAATGGAGGTCTGTGAAGTCATAGAATGGAAGTGTGTGAAATCAGAGAATGGAGGTGTGTGAAGTCACAGAATTGAGGTGTGTGAAGTCAGAATGGAGGTGTGTGAAGTCAGAATGGAGGTGTGTGAATTCAGAGAATGGAGGTGGGTGAAGTCACAATGCAGGTGTGTGAACTCATAGAATGGAGGTGTGTGAAGTCACAATGTAGGTTTCTGAAGACATAGAACGGAGGTGTGTGAAGTCATAGAATGGAGGTGTGTGAAGTCACAGAATGGAGGTGTGTGATGTCATAGAAAGGAGGTGTGTGAAGTCTCAGACTGGAGGTGTGTAAAGGCATAGAATGGAGGTGTGTGAAGTCATAGAATGGAGGTGTGTGAAGTCATAGAATGTAGGTGTGTGAAGTCACAGAATGGAGGTGTGTGAAGTCACACTATGGAGGGGTCTGAACTCAGATTTGAGGTGTGTGAGGTCACAGAATGGAGGTGTGTGAAGACACAGAATGGACGGTGTGAACTCAGAGTGGAGGTGTGTGAAGTCACAGAATGGAGGTGTGTGAAGTCATAGAATGAAGGTGTGGGGAAGTCATAGTATGGAGGTGTGTGAAGTCACAGAAAGGTGGTGTGTGAAATCACAGAATGGAGTTGTGTGAAGTCACAATAGAGGTGTGTGAAGTCATAGAATGGAGGTGTGTGAAGTCAAAGAATGGAGGTTTGTGAAGTCAAAGAATGGAGGTGTGAGAAGTCAGAGAATGGAGGTGTGTGAAGTCAAAATGCAGGGGTGTGAGGTCATAGAATGGAGGTGTGTGAAGTCATGGTATGGAGGTTTGTGAAGTCAAACATTGGAAGTGTGTGAAGTTAAAGAATGGAGGTATGTGAAGTCATGGAATGGAGGTGTGTGAAGTCACAGAATGGAGGTGTGTCAAGTCACAGAATGGAGGTGTGTGAATTCACAGAATGGAGATGTGTGAAGTCACATTTGAGGTGTGTGAAGTCATAGAATGGAGGTGTGTGAAGTCAAAGTATGGAGGTGTGTGAAGTCATAGAATGGAAGTGTGTGAAATCACAGAATGGAGATGTGAGAAGTCACACAATGGAGGTGTGTAAAGTCACAGTGTTGAGGTGTGTGAAGTCACAGAATGGAGGTGTGTGAAGTCATAGAATGGAGGTGTGTGAAGTCACAGAATGGAGGTGTATGAAGTCAGAATAGAGGTATGCGAAGTCATAGAATGGAGGTGTGTTAAGTCAGAATGGAGGTGTGTGAACTCATAGAATGGAGGTGTATGCAATCAAAATGGAGGTGTGTGAACTCACAGAATGGATGTGTGTGAACTCAGAAAGGAGGTGTGTGAAGTCATAGAATGGAGGTCTGTGAAGTCATAGAATGGAGGTGTGTGAAATCAGAGAATGGAGGTGTGTGAAGTCACAGAATTCAGGTGTGTGAAGTCAGAATGGAGGTGTGTGAAGTCAGAATGGAGGTGTGTGAATTCAGAGAATGGAGGTGGGTGAAGTCACAATGCAGGTGTGTGAACTCATAGAATGGAGGTGTGTGAAGTCACAATGTAGGTTTCTGAAGACATAGAACGGAGGTGTGTGAAGTCATAGAATGGAGGTGTGTGAAGTCACAGAATGGAGGTGTGTGATGTCATAGAAAGGAGGTGTGTGAAGTCTCAGACTGGAGGTGTGTAAAGGCATAGAATGGAGGTGTGTGAAGTCATAGAATGGAGGTGTGTGAAGTCATAGAATGTAGGTGTGTGAAGTCACAGAATGGAGGTGTGTGAAGTCACACTATGGAGGGGTCTGAACTCAGATTTGAGGTGTGTGAGGTCACAGAATGGAGGTGTGTGAAGACACAGAATGGAAGTGTGTGAACTCAGAGTGGAGGTGTGTGAAGTCACAGAATGGAGGTGTGTGAAGTCATAGAATGAAGGTGTGGGGAAGTCATAGTATGGAGGTGTGTGAAGTCACAGAAAGGTGGTGTGTGAAATCACAGAATGGAGTTGTGTGAAGTCACAATAGAGGTGTGTGAAGTCATAGAATGGAGGTGTGTGAAGTCAAAGAATGGAGGTTTGTGAAATCATAGAATGGAGGTGTGAGAAGTCAGAGAATGGAGGTGTGTGAAGTCAAAATGCAGGGGTGTGAGGTCATAGAATGGAGGTGTGTGAAGTCATGGTATGGAGGTTTGTGAAGTCAAACATTGGAAGTGTGTGAAGTTAAAGAATGGAGGTATGTGAAGTCATAGAATGGAGGTGTGTGAAGTCACAGAATGGAGGTGTGTCAAGTCACAGAATGGAGGTGTGTGAATTCACAGAATGGAGATGTGTGAAGTCACAATTGAGGTGTGTGAAGTCATAGAATGGAGGTGTGTGAAGTCAAAGTATGAAGGTGTGTGAAGTCATAGAATGGAACTGTGTGAAATCACAGAATGGAGATGTGAGAAGTCACACAATGGAGGTGTGTAAAGTCACAGTGTTGAGGTGTGTGAAGTCACAGAATGGAGGTGTGTGAAGTCATAGAATGGAGGTGTGTGAAGTCACAGAATGGAGGTGTATGAAGTCAGAATAGAGGTATGCGAAGTCATAGAATGGAGGTGTGTTAAGTCAGAATGGAGGTGTGTGAACTCATAGAATGGAGGTGTATGCAATCAAAATGGAGGTGTGTGAAGTCACAGAATGGATGTGTGTGAACTCAGAAAGGAGGTGTGTGAAGTCATAGAATGGAGGTCTGTGAAGTCATAGAATGGAGGTGTGTGAAATCAGAGAATGGAGGTGTGTGAAGTCACAGAATTGAGGTGTGTGAAGTCAGAATGGAGTTGTGTGAAGTCAGAATGGAGGTGTGTGAATTCAGAGAATGGAGGTGGGTGAAGTCACAATGCAGGTGTGTGAACTCATAGAATGGAGGTGTGTGAAGTCACAATGTAGGTTTCTGAAGACATAGAACGGAGGTGTGTGAAGTCATAGAATGGAGGTGTGTGAAGTCACAGAATGGAGGTGTGTGATGTCATAGAAAGGAGGTGTGTGAAGTCACAGAATGGAGGTGTGTAAAGGCATAGAATGGAGGTGTGTGAAGTCATAGAATGGAGGTGTGTGAAGTCATAGAATGTAGGTGTGTGAAGTCACAGAATGGAGGTGTGTGAAGTCACACTATGGAGGGGTCTGAACTCAGATTTGAGGTGTGTGAGGTCACAGAATGGAGGTGTGTGAAGACACAGAATGGAAGTGTGTGAACTCAGAATGGAGGTGTGTGAAGTCACAGAATGGAGGTGTGTGAAGTCATAGAATGAAGGTGTGGGGAAGTCATAGTATGGAGGTGTGTGAAGTCACAGAAAGGTGGTGTGTGAAATCACAGAATGGAGTTGTGTGAAGTCACAATAGAGGTGTGTGAAGTCATAGAATGGAGGTGTGTGAAGTCAAAGAATGGAGGTTTGTGAAATCATAGAATGGAGGTGTGAGAAGTCAGAGAATGGAGGTGTGTGAAGTCAAAATGCAGGTGTGTGAGGTCATAGAATGGAGGTGTGTGAAGTCATGGTATGGAGGTTTGTGAAGTCAAACATTGGAAGTGTGTGAAGTTAAAGAATGGAGGTATGTGAAGTCATAGAATGGAGGTGTGTGAAGTCACAGAATGGAGGTGTGTCAAGTCACAGAATGGAGGTGTGTGAATTCACATAATGGAGATGTGTGAAGTCACAATTGAGGTGTGTGAAGTCATAGAATGGAGGTGTGTGAAGTCAAAGTATGGAGGTGTGTGAAGTCATAGAATGGAAGTGTGTGAAATCACAGAATGGAGATGTGAGAAGTCACACAATGGAGGTGTGTAAAGTCACAGTGTTGAGGTGTGTGAAGTCACAGAATGGAGGTGTGTGAAGTTATAGAATGGAGGTGTGTGAAGTCACAGAATGGAGGTGTATGAAGTCAGAATAGAGGTATGCGAAGTCATAGAATGGAGGTGTGTTAAGTCAGAATGGAGCTTTGTGAATTCATAGAATGCAGGGGTGTGAAGTCAGATTGGACGTGTGTGAATCTTACAATGGAGGTGTGTGAGGTCACAATGGAGGTGTGTGAAGTCAGAATTGTGGTTTTTGAAATCACAGAATGGAGGTGTGTGAAGTCATAGAATGGAGGTGTGTGAAGTCAGATTGCAGGTGTGTGAAGTCAATGAATGTTGGTGTGTGAACTCAGAAAGGAGGAGTGTGAAGTCATAGAATGGAGGTGTGTGAAGTCACAATGCAGGTGTGTGAACTCATAGAATGGAGGTGTGTGAAGACACAATGTAGGTGTGTGAAGTCATAGAATGGAGGTGTGTGAAGTCATAGAATGGAGGTGTGTGAAGTCACAGTAGGCAGGTGTGGGAAGTCACAGAATAGAGTTGTGTGAAGTCACAATGGAGTTGTGTGAATTCGTAGAATGGAGGTGTGTGAAGTCAAAGAATGGAGGTGTGTGAAGTCATAGAATGGAGGTGTATGAAATCACAGAATGGAGGTGTGTGTAGTCACAGAGTGGAGATGTGTAAAGTCACAGAGTGGAGGTGTGTGAAGTGTCAGAATGGAGGTGTGTGTTGTCATAGAATGGAGGTGTGTGAAGTCAGATTAGAGGTGTATGAAGTCACAGAATGTAGGTGTGTCCACTCAGAAAGGAGGTGTGTGAAGTCATAAAATGGAGGTGTGAAGTCATAGAACGGAGGTTTCTGAAATCATAGAATGGAGGTGTGTGAAGTCACAGAAATGAGGTGTTTGAAGTAAAAATGGAAGTGTGTGAAGTCAGAATGGAGGTGTGTGAAGTCATAGAACGGAGGTCTGTGAATTCATAGAATGGAGGTGTGTGAACTCACAGAATTGAGGTGTGTGAAGTCAGAATGGAGATGTGTGAAGTCATAGAAAGGAGGTGTGGGAAGTCATAGAATGGAGGAGTGTGAGGTCATAGATTGGAGGTGACTGAAGTCACAGATTCGAGGTCTGTGAAGTCATAGAATGGAGGTGTGTAAAGTCGAATGAAGGTGTGTGAAGTCATAGAATGTAGGTGTGTGAACTCATAGAATGGAGGTGTGTGACGTCCCAATGGAAGTGTGTGAAGTCATAAAATGGAGGTGTGTGAAGTCACAGAATGGAAGTGTGTGAAGTCAAATTGGAGATGTGTGACGTCATAAAATGGAGGTTTGTGAAGTCATAGATTGGATGTGTATGACGTCATAAAATGGAGGTTTGTGAAGTCACAGAATGGAGGTGTGTGAACTCAGAATGGAGGTTTGTGAAGTCACAGAATACAGGTGTGTGAAGTCATAGAATGGAAGTGTGTGAAGTCATAGAATGGAGGTGTGTGAAGTCAGAATGGAGATGTGTTAAGTCACCGAATGGAGTTGTGTGAACTCAGAATGGAGATGTGTGAAGTCACAGAATGGAGGTTGTGAAGTCATAGAATGGAGGTGTGGGAAGACATAGAATGGAGGAATGTAAAGTCATAGAATGCAGGCGAGTGAAGTCACAGATTCGAGGTCTGTGAAGTCATAGACTGGAGGTGTGTGATATCAGAATGGAGGTGTGCGAAGTCATAGAATAGAGGTGTGTGAAGTCAGAATGGAGGTGTGTGAAGTCATAGAATGGAGGTGTGTGAAGTCAGAATGGAGGTGTGTGAAGTCACAGAATGGAGGTGTGGGAAGTCACAGAATGGAAGTATGTGAAGTCATAGAATGGAGGTGTGTGAAGTCACAGAATGGATGGTATGAACTCATAGAATGGAGGTGTGTGAAGTCACAGAATTGAGGTGTTTGAAGTCATATATTGGAGGTGTGTGAAGTCAAAATGGATGTGTGAATTCATAGAATGGAGGTGTGTGAAGTCACAGAATTGAGGTGTTTGAAGTCATATATTGGAGGTGTGTAAAGTCAAAATGGATGTTGAAGTCATAGAATGGAGGTTTGTGAAGTCATAGAATGGAGTTGTGTGAAGTCATAGAATGGAAGTGTGTGAAGTCACAGAATGGAGGTGTGTGAAGTCACAGAATGGAGGTGTGTGAAGTCACAGAATGGAGGTGTGTGAACATTGAATAGAGGTGTGTGAAATCACAGAATGGTAGTGTGTGAAGACATAGAATGTAAGTGTGTGAAGTCATAGAATGGAGGTGTGTGAGGTCAGAATGGATGTGTGTGAAGTCACCGAATGGAGTTGTGTGAATCCAGAATGGAGGTGTGTGAAGTCATAGAATGGAGGTTTGTCAGGTCATAGAATGGGGTTGTGTGAAGTCATAGAATGGATGTTTCTGAAGTAAGAATGAAGGTGTTTGAAGTCATAGAATGGAGGTATGTGAACACATAGAATCGAGGTGTGTGAATTCACAGAATGAAGGTGTGTGAAGTCAAAATGGAGGTGTGTAGTCATAGATTGGAGGTGGTGAAGTCATAGAAAGGAGGTGTGGAAAGTCATAGAATTAGGAGTGTGAAGTCATAGAGTGCAGGTGAGTGACGTCACGGATTCGAGGTCTGTGAAGTCATAGAATGGAGGTGTGTGATGTCAGAATGCAGGTGTGTGAAGTCATAGATGGATTTGTGTGAAGTCATAGTATGGAGGTGTGTGAAATCATAGAATGGAGTTTTGTGAAGTCACAGAATGGAGCTGTGTGAATACAGAATGGAGGTGTGTGAAGTCATAGAATGTAGGTGTTTGAAGTCAGAACGGAGGTGTATGAACTCATAGAATGGAGGTGAGTGACATCACAATGGAAGTGTGTGAAGTCATACAATGGAGGTGTGTGAAGTCACAGAATGGAGGTGTGTGAAGTCATAGAATGGAGGTGTGTGAAGTCACAGAATGGAGCTGTTTGAAGTCATAGAATGGAGGTGTGTGAAGTTATAGAATGGATGTTTGTAAAGTAAGAATGAAGTTGTATGAAGTCATAGAATAAAGGTGTGACGTCAAAGAATGGAGGTGTGTGAAGTCATAGAATGGAGGTGTGTGAAGTTATAAAATGGAGGTGCGTGAAATCATAGAATGGAAGTGTGTGAAGTCATAGAATGGAGGTGTTTGAAGTCACAGAATGGAGGGTACGAAGTCATAGAATGGAGGTGTGTGAAGTCACAGAATTGAGGTGTTTGAAGTCATATATTAGAGGTGTGTGAAGTCAAAATGGATGTGTGAAATCATAGAATGGAGGTGTGTGAAATCATAGAATGAGGGTGTGTGAGGTCATAGAATGGAGGTGTGTGAAGTCACAGAATGGAGGTGTGTGAAATTATAAAAGGGAGGTTTATGAAGTCATAGAATGGAAGTGTGTGAAGTCACACAATGGAGGTGTGTGAAGTCACAGAATGGAGGTGTGTGAAGTCACAGAATGGAGGTGTGTGAACTCAGAATGGAGGTTTGTGAAGTCACAGAATAGAGGTGTGTGAAGTCATAGAATGGAAGTGTGTGAAGTCATAGAATGGAGGTGTGTGAAGTCAGAATGGAGATGTGTGAAGTCACCGAATGGAGTTGTGTGAACTCAGAATGGAGATGTGTGAAGTCACAGAATGGAGGTTTGTGAAGTCATAGAATGGAGGTGTGGGAAGTCATAGAATGGAGGAATGTAATGTCATAGAATGCAGGCGAGTGAAGTCACAGATTCGAGGTCTGTGAAGTCATAGAATGGAGGTGTGTGAAGTCAGAATGGAGGTTTGTGAAGTCATAGAATGGAGGTGTGTGAAGTCAGAGAATGGAGGTGTGTGAAGTCACAGAATGGAGCTGTGTGAAGTCACAGAATGGAGGTGTGTGAAGTCACAGAATGGAGGTGTGTGAAGTCAAAGAATGGAGGTGTGTGAAGTCATAGAGTGGAGGTGTGTGAAGTCAAAGAATGGAGGTGTGTGAAGTCATAGAGTGGAGGTGTGTGAAGTCATAGAATATATGTTTGTGAAGTAAGAATGAAGGTGTGTGAAGTCATAGAATGGAGGTGTGTGAAGTCACAGAATGGAGGTGTGTGAAGTCATAGAATGGAGGTGTGTGAAGTCATAGAACGGAGTTGTGTGACGTCATATAATGGAGGTGTGTGAAGTCACATAATTGAGGTGTGTGAAGTCAGAATGGAGGTGTGAAGTCATAGAAAGGAGGTGTGGGAAGTCATAGAATGGAGGAGTGTGAAGTCATAGATTGGAGGTGAGTGAAGTCACAGATTCGAGGTCTGTGAAATCATAGAATGGAGGTGTGTGAAGTCGAATGAAGGTGTGTGAAGTCATAGAATGTAGGTGTGTGAACTCATAGAATGGAGGTGTGTGACGTCCCAATGGAAGTGTGTGAAGTCATAGAATGGAGGTGTGTGAAGTCACAGAATGGAAGTGTGTGAAGTCAAAATGGAGGTGTGTGACGTCCTAAAATGGAGGTGTGAGAAGTCATAGAATGGAGGTGTGTGAAATCATAGAATAGATGTTTGTGAAGTCAAAATGGCAGTGTGTGAACTCAGAATGGAGGTGTGTGAAGTCACAGAATGGAGGTGTGTGAATCTTCGTATGAAGGTATGTGAAATCATAGAATGGAAGTGTGTGAAGTCATAGAATGGAGGTGTGCGAAGTCATACAATGAAGGTTTGTGAAGTCATAGAATGGAGGTGTGTGAAGTCACAGAAGAGAGGTGTGTGAAGTCACATAACGTAGGTGTGAGAAGTCAAAATGGAGGTGTGTGTCGTCATAAAGTGGAGGTGTGTGAAGTCATAGATTGGAGGTGTGTGAAATCATAGAATGGAGGTTTGTGAATTCAAAGAAAGGAGGTGTGTGAAGTCATAGAATGGAGGTGTGTGAAGTCACAGAATGGAGGTGTGTGAAGTCACAGAATGGAGGTGTGTGAACTAAGAATGGAGATGTGTGAAGTCACAGAATGGAGTTGTGTGAAGTCATAGAATTGAGGTGTTTGAAATCACAGAATGGAGGTGTGTGAATTCATAGAATGGAGGTGTGACATCTCAGAATGGAGGTGTGTGAAATCGCAGAATGGAGGTGTGTGAGGTCACAGAATGGAGGTGTGTGAACTCACAATGCAGGTGTGTGAAGTCACGAAATGGCGGTGTGTGACGTCATAGAATGGACGTGAATGAAGTCATAGAATGGAGGTGTGTGAAGTCACAGAATGGAGGTGTGTGAAGTCATAGAATGGAGGTATGTGAAGTCAATTTGGAGGGGTGGGAAGTCAGAGAATGGAGGTGTGGGAAGTCACAGAATGGAGGTGGGTGAAGTCACAGAATGGAGGTGTGTGAAGTCAAAGAATGGAGGTGTGTGAAGTCACAGAATGGACGGGTATGATTTCATAGAATGGAGGTGTGTGAAGTCACAGAATTGAGGTATTTGAAGTTATATATTGGAGGTGTGTGAAGTCAAAAATGGGTGTGTGAAGTCATAGAATGGAGGTGTGTGAAGTCGGAGAATGGAGGTGTGTGAAGTCACAGAATGGAGCTGTGTGAAGTCACAGAATGGAGGGGTGTGAAGTCACAGAATGGAGGTGTGTGAAGTCACAGAATGGAGGTGTGAGTAGTCAAAGAATGGAGGTGTGTGAAGTCATAGAATGGAGGTGTGTTAAGTCATAGAATGTATGTTTGTGAAGTAAGAATAAAGGTGTGTGAAGTCAAGAATGGAGGTGTTTGAATTCACAGAATGGAGGTGTGTGAAGTCTTAGAATGGAGGTGTGTGAAGTCATAGAACGGAGTTGTGTGACGTCATATAATGGAGGTGTGTGAAGTCACGTAATGGAGGTGTGTGAAGTCAGAATGGAGGTGTGAAGTCATAGAAAGGAGGTGTGGGAAGTCATAGAATGTAGGTGTGTGAACTCATAGAATGGATGTGTGTGACGTCCCAATGTAAGTGTGTGAACTCATAGAATGGAGGTGTGTGAAATCATAGAATAGAGGTTTGTGAAGTCACAGAATGGAGGTGTGTGAACTCAGAATGGAGGTGTGTGAAGGCACAGAATGGAGGTGTGTGAAGTCATCGTATGAAGGTATGTGAAATCATAGAATGGAAGTGTGTGAAGTCATAGAATGGAGGTGTGCGAAGTCATACAATGAAGGTGTGTGAAGTCATAGAATGGAGGTGTGTGAAGTCACAGAAAAGAGGTGTGTGAAGTCACATAATGGAGGTATGAGAAGTCAAAATGGAGGTGTGTGACGTCATAAAATGGAAGTGTGTGAAGTCATAGATTGGAGGTGTGTGAAATCATAGAATGGAGGTTTGTGAAGTCACAGAATGTAGGTGTGTGAAGTCACAGAATGCAGGTTTGTGAAGTCATAGAATGGAGGTACGTGAAGTCACAGAATGGAGGTGTGTGAAGTCATAGAATGGAGGTGTGTGAAGTCACAGAATGGAGGTGTGTGAAGTCACAGATTGGAGGTGCGTGAACTCAGAATTGAGATATGTGAAGTCACAGAATGGAGTTGTGTGAAGTCATAGAATTGAGGTGTGTGAAATCACAGAATGGAGGTGTGTGAATTCATAGAATGGAGGTGTGACATCTCAGAATGGAGGTGTGTGAAATCGCAGAATGGAGGTGTGTGAGGTCACAGAATGGAGGTGTGTGAACTCAAAATGCAGGTGAGTGAAGTCACGGAATGGCGGTGTGTGAAGTCATTGAATGGAAGTGTGTGAAGTCATAGAATGGAGGTGTGTGAAGGCACAGAATGGAGGTGTGTGAAGTCATAGAATGGAACTGTGTGAAGTCAGAATGGAGGTGTGAAGTCACATAATGGAGGTGTGAGAAGTCAAAATGGAAGTGTGTGACGTCATAAAATGTAGGTGTGTGAAGTCATACTTTGGAGGTGTGTGAAATCATAGAATGGAGGTTTGTGAAGTCACAGAATGGAGGTGTGTGAAGTCACAGAATGGAGGTGTGTGAAGTCATAGAATGGAGGTATGTGAAGTCAAATTGGAGGGGTGTGAAGTCAGAGAATGGAGGTGTGGGAAGTCACAGAATGTAGGTGAGTGAAGTCACAGAATGGAGGTCTGTGAAGTCAAAGAATGGAGGTGTGTGAAGTCACAGAATTGAGGTGTTTGAAGTTATATATTGGAGGTGTGTGAAGTCAAAATTGATGTGTGAAGTCATAGAATGGAGCTGTGTGCAGTCGGAGAATGGAGGTGTCTGAAGTCACAGAATGGAGGTGTGTGAAGTCACAGAATGGAGGTTTGTGAAGTCACAGAATGGAGGTGTGTGAAGTCAAAGAATGGAGGTGTGTGAAGTCATAGAATGGAGGTGTGTGAAGTCATAGAATGTATGGTTGTGAAGTAAGAATGAAGGTGGGTGAAGTCATAGAATGGAGGTGTGTGAAGTCACAGAATGGAGGTGTGTGAAGTCATAGAATGGAGGTGTGTGAAGTCATAGAACGGAGTTGTGTGACGTCATATAATGGAGGTGTGTGAAGTCACATAATGGAGGTGTGTGAAGTCAGAATGGAGGTGTGAAGTCATAGAAAGGAGGTGTGGGAAGTCATAGAATGGAGGAGTGTGAAGTCAAAGATTGGAGGTGAGTGAAGTCACAGATTCGAGGTCTGTGAAGTCATAGAATGGAGTTGTGTAAAGACGAATGAAGGTGTGTGAAGTCATAGAATGTAGGTGTGTGAACTCATAGAATGGAAGTGTGTGACGTCCGAATGGAAGTGTGTGAAGTCATAAAATGGAGGTGTGTGAAGTCACAGAATGGAAGTGTGTGAAGTCAAAATGGAGATGTGTGACGTCATAAAATGGAGGTTTGTGAAATCATAGATTGGAGGTGTGTGAAGTCATAGAATGGAGGTGTGTGAAGTCATAGAATGTATGTTTGTGAAGTAAGAATGAAGGTGTGTGAAGTCATAGAATGGAGGTGTGTGAAGTCACAGAATGGAGGTGTGTGAAGTCTTAGAATGGAGGTGTGTGAAGTCATAGAACGGAGTTGTGTGACGTCATATAATGGAGGTGTGTGAAGACATAATGGAGGTGTGTGATGTCAGAATTGAGGTGTGAAATCATAGAAAGGAGGTGTGGGAAGTCATAGAATGGAGGAGTGTGTAGTCATAGATTGTAGGTGAGTGAAGTGACAGATTCGAGGTCTGTGAAGTCATAGAATGGAGGTGTGTGAAGTCGAATGAAGGTGTGTGAAGTCATAGAATGTAGGTGTGTGAACTCATAGAATGGAGGTGTGTGACGTCCCAATGGAAGTGTGTGAACTCATAGAATGGAGGTGTGTGAAGTCACAGAATGGAAGTGTGTGAAGTCAAAATGGAGGTGTGTGACGTCGTAAAATGGAGGTGTGAGAAGTCATAGAATGGAGGTGTGTGAAATCATAGAATAGAGGTTTGTGAAGTCACAGAATGGAGGTGTGTGAACTCAGAATGGAGGTGTGTGAAGGCATAGAATGGAGGTGTGTGAAGTCATCGTATGAAGGTATGTGAAATCATAGAATGGAAGTGTGTGAAGTCATAGAATGGAGGTGTGCGAAGTCATACAATGAAGGTGTGTGAAGTCATAGAATGGAGGTACGTGAAGTCACAGAATGGAGGTGTGTGAAGTCATAGAATGGAGGTGTGTGAAGTCACAGAATGGAGGTGTGTGAAGTCACAGATTGGAGGTGCGTGAACTCAGAATTGAGATATGTGAAGTCACAGAATGGAGTTGTGTGAAGTCATAGAATTGAGGTGTGTGAAATCACAGAATGGAGGTGTGTGAATTCATAGAATGGAGGTGTGACATCTCAGAATGGAGGTGTGTGAAATCGCAGAATGGAGGTGTGTGAGGTCACAGAATGGAGGTGTGTGAACTCAAAATGCAGGTGAGTGAAGTCACGGAATGGCGGTGTGTGAAGTCATTGAATGGAAGTGTGTGAAGTCATAGAATGGAGGTGTGTGAAGGCACAGAATGGAGGTGTGTGAAGTCATAGAATGGAACTGTGTGAAGTCAGAATGGAGGTGTGAAGTCACATAATGGAGGTGTGAGAAGTCAAAATGGAAGTGTGTGACGTCATAAAATGTAGGTGTGTGAAGTCATACTTTGGAGGTGTGTGAAATCATAGAATGGAGGTTTGTGAAGTCACAGAATGGAGGTGTGTGAAGTCACAGAATGGAGGTGTGTGAAGTCATAGAATGGAGGTATGTGAAGTCAAATTGGAGGGGTGTGAAGTCAGAGAATGGAGGTGTGGGAAGTCACAGAATGTAGGTGAGTGAAGTCACAGAATGGAGGTCTGTGAAGTCAAAGAATGGAGGTGTGTGAAGTCACAGAATTGAGGTGTTTGAAGTTATATATTGGAGGTGTGTGAAGTCAAAATTGATGTGTGAAGTCATAGAATGGAGCTGTGTGCAGTCGGAGAATGGAGGTGTCTGAAGTCACAGAATGGAGGTGTGTGAAGTCACAGAATGGAGGTTTGTGAAGTCACAGAATGGAGGTGTGTGAAGTCAAAGAATGGAGGTGTGTGAAGTCATAGAATGGAGGTGTGTGAAGTCATAGAATGTATGGTTGTGAAGTAAGAATGAAGGTGGGTGAAGTCATAGAATGGAGGTGTGTGAAGTCACAGAATGGAGGTGTGTGAAGTCATAGAATGGAGGTGTGTGAAGTCATAGAACGGAGTTGTGTGACGTCATATAATGGAGGTGTGTGAAGTCACATAATGGAGGTGTGTGAAGTCAGAATGGAGGTGTGAAGTCATAGAAAGGAGGTGTGGGAAGTCATAGAATGGAGGAGTGTGAAGTCAAAGATTGGAGGTGAGTGAAGTCACAGATTCGAGGTCTGTGAAGTCATAGAATGGAGTTGTGTAAAGACGAATGAAGGTGTGTGAAGTCATAGAATGTAGGTGTGTGAACTCATAGAATGGAAGTGTGTGACGTCCGAATGGAAGTGTGTGAAGTCATAAAATGGAGGTGTGTGAAGTCACAGAATGGAAGTGTGTGAAGTCAAAATGGAGATGTGTGACGTCATAAAATGGAGGTTTGTGAAATCATAGATTGGAGGTGTGTGAAGTCATAGAATGGAGGTGTGTGAAGTCATAGAATGTATGTTTGTGAAGTAAGAATGAAGGTGTGTGAAGTCATAGAATGGAGGTGTGTGAAGTCACAGAATGGAGGTGTGTGAAGTCATAGAATGGAGGTGTGTGAAGTCATAGAACGGAGTTGTGTGACGTCATATAATGGAGGTGTGTGAAGACATAATGGAGGTGTGTGATGTCAGAATTGAGGTGTGAAATCATAGAAAGGAGGTGTGGGAAGTCATAGAATGGAGGAGTGTGTAGTCATAGATTGTAGGTGAGTGAAGTGACAGATTCGAGGTCTGTGAAGTCATAGAATGGAGGTGTGTGAAGTCGAATGAAGGTGTGTGAAGTCATAGAATGTAGGTGTGTGAACTCATAGAATGGAGGTGTGTGACGTCCCAATGGAAGTGTGTGAACTCATAGAATGGAGGTGTGTGAAGTCACAGAATGGAAGTGTGTGAAGTCAAAATGGAGGTGTGTGACGTCGTAAAATGGAGGTGTGAGAAGTCATAGAATGGAGGTGTGTGAAATCATAGAATAGAGGTTTGTGAAGTCACAGAATGGAGGTGTGTGAACTCAGAATGGAGGTGTGTGAAGGCATAGAATGGAGGTGTGTGAAGTCATCGTATGAAGGTATGTGAAATCATAGAATGGAAGTGTGTGAAGTCATAGAATGGAGGTGTGCGAAGTCATACAATGAAGGTGTGTGAAGTCATAGAATGGAGGTGTGTGAAGTCACAGAAGAGAGGTGTGTGAAGTCACATAATGGAGGTGTGAGAAGTCAAAATGGAGGTGTGTGACGTCATAAAATGGAGGTGTGTGAAGTCATAGATTGGAGGTGTGTGAAATCATAGAATGGAGGTTTGTGAAGTCACAGAATGGAGGTGTGTGAAGTCACAGAATGGAGGTTTGTGAAGTCACAGAATGGAGGTAGGTGAAGTCACAGAATGGAGGTGTGTGAGGTCACAGAATGGAGGTGCGTGAACTCAGAATGGAGATGTGTGAAATCACAGAATGGAGATGTGTGAAGTCATAGAATTGAGGTGTGTGAAATCACAGAATGGAGGTGTGTGAATTCATAGAATGGAGGTGTGTGAGGTCACAGAATGGAGGTGTGTGAACTCACAATGCAGGTGTGTGAAGTCACGGAATGGCGGTGTGTGAAGTCATTGAATGGAAGTGTGTGAAGTCATAGAATGGAGGTGTGTGAAGTCACAGAAGCGAGGTGTGTGGAATCACATAATGGAGGTGTGTGAAGTCAAAATGGAGGTGTGTGACGTCATAAAATGTAGGTGTGTGAAGTCATAGTTTGGAGGTGTGTGAAATCATAGAATGGAGGTTTGTGAAGTCACAGAATGGAGGTGTGTGAAGTCACAGAATGGAGGTGTGTGAAGTCATAGAATGGAGGTATGTGAAGTCAAATTGGAGGGGTGTGAAGTCGGAGAATGGAGGTGTGGGAAGTCACAGAATGTAGGTGGGTGAAGTCACAGAATGGAGGTGTGTGAAGTCAAAGAATGGAGGTGTGTGAAGTCACAGAATTGAGGTGTTTGAAGTTATATATTGGAGGTGTGTGAAGTCAAAATGGATGTGTGAAGTCATAGAATGGAGGTGTGTGAAGTCGGAGAATGGAGGTGTGTGAAGTCACAGAATGGAGCTGTGTGAAGTCACACAATGGAGCTGTGTGAAGTCACAGAATGGAGGTGTGTGAAGTCACAGAATGGAGGTGTGTGAAGTCAAAGAATGGAGGTGTGTGAAGTCATAGAATGGAGGTGTGTGAAGTCATAGAATGTATGTTGTGAAGTAAGAATGAAGGTGTGTGGAGTCATAGAATGGAGGTGTGTGAAGTCACAGAATGGAGGTGTGTGAAGTCATAGAATGGAGGTGTGTGAAGTCATAGAACGGAGTTGTGTGACGTCATATAATGGAGGTGTGTGAAGTCACATAATGGAGGTGTGTGAAGGCAGAATGGAGGTGTGAAGTCATAGAAAGGAGGTGTGGGAAGTCATAGAATGGAGGAGTGTGAAGTCATAGATTGGAGGTGAGTGAAGTCACAGATTCGAGGTCTGTGAAGTCATAGAATGGAGGTGTGTAAAGTCGAATGAAGGTGTGTGAAGTCATAGAATGTAGGTGTGTGAACTCATAGAATGGAGGTGTGTGACGTCCCAATGGAAGTGTGTGAAGTCATAAAATGGAGGTGTGTGAAGTCACAGAATGGAAGTGTGTGAAGTCAAAATGGAGATGTGTGACGTCATAAAATGGAGGTTTGTGAAGTCATAGATTGGAGGTGTGTGAAGTCATAGAATGGAGGTGTGTGAAGTCATAGAATGTATGTTTGTGAAGTAGGAATGAAGGTGTGTGAAGTCATAGAATGGAGGTGTGTGAAGTCACAGAATGGAGGTGTGTGAAGTCATAGAATGGAGGTGTGTGAAGTCATAGAACGGAGTTGTGTGACGTCATATAATGGAGGTGTGTGAAGACATAATGGAGGTGTGTGATGTCAGAATTGAGGTGTGAAATCATAGAAAGGAGGTGAGGGAAGTCATAGAATGGAGGAGTGTGTAGTCATAGATTGTAGGTGAGTGAAGTCACAGATTCGAGGTCTGTGAAGTCATAGAATGGAGGTGTGTGAAGTCGAATGAAGGTGTGTGAAGTCATAGAATGGAGGTGTGTGAAGTCACAGAAGAGAGGTGTGTGAAGTCACATAATGGAGGTGTGAGAAGTCAAAATGGAGGTGTGTGACGTCATAAAATGGAGGTGTGTGAAATCATACAATGGAGGTTTGTGAAGTCACAGAATGGAGGTGTGTGAAGTCACAGAATGGAGATTTGTGAAGTCATAGAATGGAGGTAGGTGAAGTCACAGAATGGAGGTGGGTGAAGTCACAGAATGGAGGTGTGTGAAGTCACAAATTGAGGTGTGTGAAGTCAGAGAATGGAGGTGTGTGAACTCAGAATGGAGATGTGTGAAGTCACAGAATGGAGTTGTGTGAAGTCATAGAATTGAAGTGTGTGAAATCACAGAATGGAGGTGTGTGAATTCATAGAATGGAGGTGTGTGAGGTCACAGAATGGAGGTGTGTGAACTCACAATGCAGGTGTGTGAAGTCACGGAATGGCGGTGTGTGAACTCATTGAATGGAAGTGTGTGAAGTCATAGAATGGAGGTGTGTGAAGTCACAGAAGCTAGGTGTGTGGAGTCACATAATGGAGGTGTGTGAAGTCAAAATGGAGGTGTGTGACGTCATAAAATGTAGGTGTGTGAAGTCATAGTTTGGAGGTGTGTGAAATCATAGAATGGAGGTTTGTGAAGTCACAGAATGGAGGTGTGTGAAGTCACAGAATGGAGGTGTGTGAAGTCATAGAATGGAGGTGTGAAGTCAAATTGGAGGGGTGTGAAGTCGGAGAATGGAGGTGTGGGAAGTCACAGAATGGAGGTGGGTGAAGTCACAGAATGGAGGTGTGTGAAGTCAAAGAATGGAGGAGTGTGAAGTCACAGAATGGACGGGTATGATTTCATAGAATGGAGGTGTGTGAAGTCAAAGAATTGAGGTGTTTGAAGTTGTATATTGGAGTTGTGTACAGTCAAAATGGATGTGTGAAGTCATAGAAAGGAGGTGTGTGAAGTCGGAGAATGGAGGTGTGTGAAGTCACAGAATGAAGCTGTGTGAAGTCACAGAATGGAGGTGTGTGAAGTCACAGAATGGAGGTGTGTGAAGTCAAAGAATGGAGGTGTGTGAAGTCATAGAATGGAGGTGTGTGAAGTCATAGAATGTATGTTTGTGAAGTAAGAATGAAGGTGTGTGAAGTCATAGAATGGAGGTGTGAGAAGTCACAGAATGGAGGTGTGTGAAGTCATAGAATGGAGGTGTGTGAAGTCATAGAACGGAGTTGTGTGACGTCATATAATGGAGGTGTGTGAAGTCAAATAATCGAGGTGTGTGAAGTCAGAATGGAGGTGTGTGAAGTCGAATGAAGTTGTGTGAAGTCATAGAATGTAGGTGTGTGAACTAATAGAATGGAGGTGTGTGACATCACAAAGGAAATGTGTGAAGTCATAGAATGGAGGTGTGTGAAGTCACAAAA
This sequence comes from Megascapheus bottae, assembly GCA_024803745.1. Classification (NCBI taxonomy): domain Eukaryota; kingdom Metazoa; phylum Chordata; class Mammalia; order Rodentia; family Geomyidae; genus Megascapheus; species Megascapheus bottae. The sequence continues at coordinate 857,690 of JANJXV010000411.1, forward strand.
TGGAAGTGTGTGAAGTCAAAATTTAGGTGTGTGAAATCATAGAATAGAGGTTTGTGAAGTCACAGAATGTAGGTGTGTGAACTCAGAATGGAGGTGTGTGAAGTCACAGAATGGAGGTGTGTGAAGTCATCGCATGAATGTATGTGAAATCATAGAATGGAGGTGTGTGAAGTCACAGAATGAAAGTGTGTGAAGTCAAAATGGAGATGTGTGACGTCCTAAAGTGGAGGTGTGTGAAATCATAGAATAGAGGTTTTTGAAGTCACAAAATGGAGGTGTGTGAACTCAGAATGGAGGTGTGTGAAGTCACAGAATGGAAGTGTGTGAAGTCAAAACGGAGGTGTGTGAAGTCAAAGAATGGAGGTGTGTGAAGTCACAGAATGGTGGTGTGTGAAGTCAAAATGGAGGTGTGTGAAGTCAAAGAATGGAGGTGTGTGAACTCATAGAATGGAGGAGTGTGAAGTCATGGAATGGAGGTTTGTGAAGCCAAACATTGGAAGTGTTGGAAGTTAGAGAAAGAAGATGTGTGAAGTCATACAATGGAGGTGTGTGAAGTCAGAATGCAGGTGTGGGAAGTCATAGAATGGAGGTGTGTGAAATCATAGAATGGAGGTGTGTGAAATCATAGAATGGAAGTGTGTGAAGTCATAGAATGGAGGTGTGTGAAGTCATAGAATGGAGGTGGTTGAAGTCACGGAAGGGAGGTGTGTGAAATCACAGAATGGAGGTGTGTGAAGTCACAGAATGGAGGTGTGTGAAGTCACAGAATGGAGATGTGTGAAGTCAAAAAGGTGGTGTGAGAAGTCACAAATGTAAGTGTGTGAAGTCACAGAATGGAGGTGTGAAGTCAAAATGGTTGTGTGTGAAGTCAAAGAATGTAGGTGGGTGAAGTCATCGAAGGGATGTGTGAAGTCACAGAATGGAGGTGTGTGAAGTCAGAATACTGGTGTGCGAAGTCATAGAATGGAGGTGTGTGAAGTCAGAATGGAGGTGTGTGAAGTCATAGAACGGAGGTGTGTGAAGTCAGAATGGAGGTGTGTGAAGTCATAGAATGGAGGTGTGTGAAGTCACACAATGGAGGTGTGGGAAGTCACAGAATGGAAGTGTGTGAAGTCATAGAATGGAGGTGTGTGAAGTCACAGAATGGATGGTATGAACTCATAGAATGGAGGTGTGTGAAGTCACAGAATTGAGGTGTTTGAAGTCAGAATAGTGGTGTGCGAAGTCATAGAACGGAGGTGTGTGAAGTCAGAATGGAGGTGTGTGAAGTCATAGAATGGAGGTGTGTGAAGTCACACAATGGAGGTGTGGGAAGTCACAGAATGGAAGTGTGTGAAGTCATAGAATGGAGGTGTGTGAAGTCACAGAATGGATGGTATGAACTCATAGAATGGAGGTGTGTGAAGTCACAGAATTGAGGTGTTTGAAGTCATATATAGGAAGTGTGTGAAGTCAAAATGGATGTGTGAATTCATAGAATGGATGTGTGTGAAGTCACAGAATTGAGGTGTTTGAAGTCATATATAGGAGGTGTGTAAAGTCAAAATGGATGTGTGAAGTCATAGAATGGAGGTGTGTGAAGTCAGAATGGAGGTGTGTGAAGTCACCGAATGGAGTTGTGTGAACTCAGAATGGAGGTGTGTGAAGTCACAGAATTTAGGTTTGTGAAGTCATAGAATGGGGTTGTGTGAAGTCATAGAATGGATGTTTCTGAAGTAAGAATGAAGGTGTGTGAAGTCATAGGATGGAGGTATGTGAACACATAGAATGGAGCTGTGTGAATTCACAGAATGAAGGTGTGTGAAGTCAGAATGGAGGTGAGTAGTCATAGATTGGAGGTGGTGAAGTCATAGAAAGGAGGTGTGGAAAGTCATAGAATTAGGAGTGTGAAGTCATAGAGTGCAGGTGAGTGAAGTCACAGATTCGAGGTCTGTGAAGTCATAGAATGGAGGTGTGTGATGTCAGAATGCAGGTGTGTGAAGTCATAGATGGAGTTGTGTGAAGTCATAGTATGGAGGTGTGTGAAATCATAGAATGGAGTTTTGTGAAGTCACAGAATGGAGCTGTGTGAATACAGAATGCAGGTGTGTGAAGTCATAGAATGTAGGTGTTTGAAGACAGAACGGAGGTGTGTGAACTCATAGAATGGAGGTGAGTGACGTCACAATGGAAGTGTGTGAAGTCATACAATGGAGGTGTGTGAAGTCACAGAATGGAGGTGTGTGAAGTCATAGAATGGAGGTGTGTGAAGTCACAGAATGGAGCTGTTTGAAGTCATAGAATGTAGGTGTGTGAACACATAGAATGGAGGTGTGTGACGTCCCAATGGAAGTGTGTGAAGTCATAGAATGGAGGTGTGTGAAGTCACAGAATGGAAGTGTGTGAAGTCAAAATGGAGGTGTGTGACGTCGTAAAACGGAGGTGTGAGAAGTCATAGAATGGAGGTGTGTGAAATCATAGAATAGAGGTTTGTGAAGTCACAGAATGGAGGTGTGTGGACTCAGAATGGAGGTGTGTGAAGGCACAGAATGGAGGTGTGTGAAGTCATCGTATGAAGGTATGTGAAATCATAGAATGGAAGTGTGTGAAGTCATAGAATGGAGGTGTGCGAAGTCATACAATGAAGGTTTGTGAAGTCACAGAATGGAGGTGTGTGAAGTCATAGAATGGAGGTTTGTGAAGTCATAGACTTTAGGTGTGTGAAGTCATAGAATGGAGGTGTGTGAAGTCACAGAAGGGAGGTGTGTGGAGTCACATAATGGAGGTGTGTGAAGTCAAAGTGGAGGTGTGTGACGTCATAAAATGTAGGTGTGTGAAGTCATAGATTGGAGGTGTGTGAAATCATAGAATGGAGGTTTGTGAAGTCAAAGAATGGAGGTGTGTGGAGTCATAGAATGGAGGTATGTGAAGTCAAATTGGAGGGGTGTGAAGTCGGAGAATGGAGGTGTGGGAAGTCACAGAATGGAGGTGGGTGAAGTCACAGAATGGAGGTGTGTGAAGTCAAAGAATGGAGGTGTGTGAAGTCACAGAATGGACGGGTATGACTTCAGAGAATGGAGGTGTGTGAAGTCACAGAATTGAGGTGTTTGAAGTTATATATTGGAGGTGTGTGAAGTCAAAATGGATGTGTGAAGTCATAGAATGGAGGTGTGTGAAGTCGGAGAATGGAGGTGTGTGAAGTCACAGAATGGAGCTGTGTGAAGTCACAGAATGGAGGTGTGTGAAGTCACAGAATGGAGGTGTGTGAAGTCACAGAATGGAGGTGTGTGAAGTCAAAGAATGGAGGTGTGTGAAGTCATAGAATGGAGGTGTGTGAAGTCATAGAATGTATGTTTGTGAAGTAAGAATGAAGGTGTGTGAAGTCATAGAATGGAGGTGTGTGAAGTCACAGAATGGAGGTGTGTGAAGTCATAGAATGGAGGTGTGTGAAGTCATAGAACGGAGTTGTGTGACGTCATATAATGGAGGTGTGTGAAGTCACATAATGGAGGTGTGTGAAGTCAGAATGGAGGTGTGAAGTCATAGAAAGGAGGTGTGGCAAGTCATAGAATGGAGGAGTGTGAAGTCATAGATTGGAGGTGAGTGAAGTCACAGATTCGAGGTCTGTGAAGTCATAGAGTGGAGGTGTGTGAAGTCGAATGAAGGTGTGTGAAGTCATAGAATGTAGGTGTGTGAACTCATAGAATGGTGGTGTGTGACGTCCCAATGGAAGTGTGTGAAGTCATAGATTGGAGGTGTGTGAAGTCACAGAATGGAAGTGTGTGAAGGCAAAATGGAGGTGTATGACGTCGTAAAATGGAGGTGTGAGAAGTCATAGAATGGAGGTGTGTGAAATCATAGAATAGAGGTTTGTGAAGTCACAGAATGGAGGTGTGTGAACTCAGAATGGAGGTGTGTGAAGGCACAGAATGGAGGTGTGTGAAGTCATCATATGAAGGTGTGTGAAATCATAGAATGGAAGTGTGTGAAGTCATAGAATGGAGGTGTGCGAAGTCATACAATGAATGTGTGTGAACTCATAGAATGGAGGTGTGTGAAGTCACAGAAGAGAGGTGTGTGAAGTCACATAATGGAGGTGTGAGAAGTCAAAATGGAGGTGTGTGACGTCATAAAATGTAGGTGTGTGAAGTCATAGATTGGAGGTGTGTGAAATCATAGAATGGAGGTTTGTGAAGTCACAGAATGGAGGTGTGTGAAGTCATAGAATGGAGGTATGTGAAGTCAAATTGGAGGGGTGTGAAGTCGGAGAATGGAGGTGTGGGAAGTCACAGAATGGAGGTGGGTGAAGTCACAGAATGGAGGTGTGTGAAGTCAAAGAATGGAGGTGTGTGAATTCACAGAATGGATGGGTATGACTTCAGAGAATGGAGGTGTGTGAAGTCACAGAATTGAGGTGTTTGTAGTTATATATTGGAGGTGTGTGAAGTCAAAATGGATGTGTGAAGTCATAGAATGGAGGTGTGTGAAGTCGGAGAATGGAGGTGTGTGAAGTCACAGAATGGAGCTGTGTGAAGTCACAGAATGGAGGTGTGTGAAGTCACAGAATGGAGGAGTGTGAAGTCACAGAATGGAGGTGTGTGAAGTCAAAGAATGGAGGTGTGTGAAGTCATAGAATGGAGGTGTGTGACGTCATAGAATGTATGTTTGTGAAGTAAGAATGAAGGTTTTGAAGTCATAGAATGGAGGTGTGTGAAGTCATAGAATGGAGGTGTGTCACGTGATATAATGGAGGTGTGTGAAGTCACATAATGGAGGTGTGTGAAGTCAGAATGGAGGTGTGAAGTCATAGAAAGAAGGTGTGGGAAGTCATAGAATGGAGGAGTGTGAAGTCATAGATTGGAGGTGAGTGAAGTCACAGATTCGAGGTCTGTGAAGTCATAGAATGGAGGTGTGTGAAGTCGAATGAAGGTGTGTGAAGTCATAGAATGTAGTTGTGTGAACACATAGAATGGAGGTGTGTGGCGTCCCAATGGAAGTGTGTGAAGTCATAGAATGGAGGTGTGTGAAGTCACAGAATGGAAGTGTGTGAAGTCAAAATGGAGGTGTGTGATGTCGTAAAACGGAGGTGTGAGAAGTCATAGAATGGAGGTGTGTGAAATCATAGAATAGAGGTTTGTGAAGTCACAGAATGGTGGTGTGTGGACTCAGAATGGAGGTGTGTGAATGCACAGAAGGGAGGTGTGTGAAGTCATCATATGAAGGTATGTGAAATCATAGAATGGAAGTGTGTGAAGTCATAGAATGGAGGTGTGCGAAGTCATACAATGAAGGTGTGTGAAGTCAAAGAATGGAGGTGTGTGAAGTCACAGAAGAGAGGTGTGTAAAGTCACATAATGGAGGTGTGAGAAGTCAAAATGGAGGTGTGTGACGTCATAAAATGGAGGTGTGTGAAGTCATAGATTGGAGGTGTGTGAAATCATAGAATGGAGGTTTGTGAAGTCACAGATTGGAGGTGTGTGAAGTCATAGAATAGAGGTATGTGAATTCAAATTGGAGGGGTGTGAAGTCGGAGAATGGAGGTGTGGGAAGTCACAGAATGGAGGTGGGTGAAGTCAAAGAATGGAGGTGTGTGAAGTCAAAGACTGGAGGTGTGTGAAGTCACAGAATGGACGGGTATGATTTCAGAGAATGGAGGTGTGTGAAGTCACAGAATGGAGCTGTGTGAAGTCACAGAATGGAGGTGTGTGAAGTCATAGAATGGAGGTGTGTGAAGTCATAGAATGTATGTTTGTGAAGTAAGAATGAAGGTGTGTGAAGTCATAGAATGGAGGTGTGTGAAGTCATAGAATGGAGGTGTGTGACGTCATATAATGGAGGTGTGTGAAGTCACATAATGTAGGTGTGTGAAGTCAGAATGGAGGTGTGAAGTCATAGAAAGGAAGTGTGGGAAGTCATAGAATGGAGGAGTGTGAAGTCATAGATTGGAGGTGAGTGAAGTCACAGATTTGAGGTCTGTGAAGTCATAGAATGGAGGTGTGTGAAGTCGAATGAAGGTGTGTGAAGTCATAGAATGTAGGTGTGTGAACACATAGAATGGAGGTGTGTGAAGTCACAGAATGGAAGTGTATGAAGTCAAAATAGAGGTGTGTGACGTCGTAAAATGGAGGTGTGAAAAGTCATAGAATGGAGGTGTGTGAAATCATAGAATAGAGGTTTGTGAAGTCACAGAATGGAGGTGTGTGAACTCAGAATGGAGGTGTGTGAAGGCACAGAATGGAGGTGTGTGAAGTCATCGTATGAAGGTATGTGAAATCATAGAATGGAAGTGTGTGAAGTCATAGAATGGAGGTGTGCGAAGTCACACAATGAAGGTGTGTGAACTCATAGAATGGAGGTGTGTGAAGTCACAGAAGAGAGGTGTGTGAAGTCACATAATGGAGGTGTGAGAGGTCAAAATGGAGGTGTGTGACGTCATAAAATGGAGGTGTGTGAAGTCATAGATTGGAGGTGTGTGAAATCATAGAATGGAGGTTTGTGAAGTCACAGAATGGAGGGGTGTGAAGTCACAGGAATGGAGGTTTGTGAAGTCATAGAATGCAGGTAGCTGAAGTCACAGAATGGAGGTGTGTGAAGTCATAGAATGGAGGTGTGTGAAGTCACAGATTGGAGATGTGTGAAGTCACAGAATGGAGTTGTGTGAAGTCATAGAATTGAGGTGTTTGAAATCACAGAATGGAGGTGTGAGAATTCATAGAATGGAGGTGTGACATCTCAGAATGGGGGTGTGTGAAATCGCAGAATGGAGGTGTGTGAGGTCACAGAATGGAGGTGTGTGAACTCACAATGCAGGTGTGTGAAGTCACGGAATGGCGGTGTGTGAAGTCATAGAATGGAAGTGTGTGAAGTCATAGAAGGGAGGTGTGTGAAGTCACAGAAGCGAGGTGTGGAGTCACATAATGGAGGTATGTCAAGTCAAAATGGAGGTGTGTGACGTCATAAAATTTAGATGTGTGAAGTCAGTTTGGAGGTGTGTGAAATCATAGAATGGAGGTATGTGAAGTCAAATTGGAGGGGTGTGAAGTCGGAGAATCGAGGTGTGGGAAGTCACAGAATGGAGGTGGGTGAAGTCACAGAATGGAGGTGTGTGAAGTCAAAGAAAGGAGGTGTGTGAAGTCACAGAATGGACGGGTATGATTTCATAGAATGGAGGTGTGTGAAGTCACAGAATTGAGGTGTTTGAAGTTATATATTGGAGGTGTGTGAAGTCAAAATGGATGTGTGAAGTCATAGAATGGAGGTGTGTGAAGTCGGAGAATGGAGGTGTGTGAAGTCACAGAATGGAGGTGTGTGAAGTCACAGAATGGAGGTGTGTGAAGTCACAGAAGGGAGGTGTGTGAAGTCAAAGAATGGAGGTGTGTGAAGTCATAGAATGGAGGTGTGTGAAGTCATAGAATGTATGTTTGTGAAGTAAGAATGAAGGTGTGTGAAGTCATAGAATGGAGGTGTGTGAAGTCACAGAGTGGAGGTGTGTGAAGTCATGGAATGGAGGTGTGTGAAGTCATAGAACGGAGTTGTGTGACGTCATATAATGGAGGTGTGTGAAGTCACATAATGGAGGTGTGTGAAGTCAGAATGGAGGTGTGTGAAGTCGAATGAAGGTGTGTGAAGTCATAGAATGTAGGTGTGTGAACTAATAGAATGGAGGTGTGTGACGTCACAAAGGAAGTGTGTGAAGTCATAGAATGGAGGTGTGTGAAGTCACAAAATGGAAGTGTGTGAAGTCAAAATGGAGGTGTGTGACGTCCTAAAATGGAGGTGTGTGAAGTCATAGAATGGAGGTGTGTGAAATCATAGAATAGAGGTTGGGGTAGTCACAGAATGGAGGTGTGTGAACTCAGAATGAGGTGTGTGAAGTCACAGAATGGAGGTGTGTGAAGTTATTGCATGAAGGTATGTGAAATCATAGAATGGAGGTGTGTGAAGTCAGAGAATGAAAGTGTGTGAAGTCAAAATGGAGGTGTGTGACGTCCTAAAATGGAGGTGTGTGAAATCATAGAATAGAGGTTTGTGAAGTCACAAAATGGAGGTGTGTGAACTCAGAATGCAGGTGTGTGAAGTCACAGTATGGAAGTGTGTGAAGTCACAACGGAGGTGTGTGAAGTCAAAGAATGGAGGTGTGTGAAGTCACAGAATGGTGGTGTGTGAAATCAAAATGGTGGTGTGTGGAGTCACAAATGGAGGTGTGTGAAGTCACAGAATGTAGGTGTGTGAAGTCAAAATGGAGGTGTGTGAAGACAAAGAATGGAGGTGTGTGAACTCATAGAATGGAGGTGTGTGAAGTCATGGAATGGAGGTTTGTGAAGTCATAGAATGGAAGTGTGTGAAGTCATAGAATTGAGGTGTGTGAAGTCATAGAATGGAGGTGGGTGAAGTCACGGAAGGGAGGTGTGTGAAATCACAGAATGGAGGTGTGTGAAGTCACAGAATGGAGATGTGTGAAGTCAAAAAGGTGGTGTGAGAAGTCACAAATGTAAGTGTGTGAAGTCACAGAATGGTGGTGTGAAGTCAAAATGGTTGTGTGTGAAGTCAAAGAATGTAGGTGTGTGAAGTCATCGAAGGGAGGTGTGTAAAGTCACAGAATGGAGGTGTGTGAAGTCAGAATAGAGGTGTGCGAAGTCATAGAATGGAGGTGTGTGAAGTCACAGAATGGAGGTGTGGGAAGTCACAGAATGGAAGTGTGTGAAGTCATAGAATGGAGGTGTGTGAAGTCACAGAATGGATGGTATGAACTCATAGAATGGAGGTGTGAGAAGTCACAGAATTGAGGTGTTTGAAGTCATATATAGGAGGTGTGTGAAGTCAAAATGGATGTGTGAATTCATAGAATGGAGGTGTGTGAAGTCACAGAATTGAGGTGTTTGAAGTCATATATTGGAGGAGTGTAAAGTCAAAATGGATGTGTGAATTCATAGAATGGAGGTGTGTGAAACCATAGAATGAGGGTGTGTGAGGTCATAGAATGGAGGTGTGTGAAGTCATAGAATGGAGGTGTGTGAAGTCACAGAATGGAGGTGTGTGAAGTCACAGAATGGAGGTGTGTGAAGTCACAGAATGGTGATGTGTGAACACAGAATGGAGGTGTGTGAAATCACAGAATGGAGGTGGGTGAAGTCATAGAATGGAAGTGTGTGAAGTCATAGAATGGAGGTGTGTCAAGTCAGAATGGAGGTGTGTGAAGTCACCGAATGGAGTTGTGTGAACTCAGAATGGAGGTGTGTGAAGTCATAGAATGGAGGTTTGTGAAGTCATAGAATGGGGTTGTGTGAAGTCATAGAATGGAGGTGTGTGAAGTCATAGAATGGAGGTGGTTGAAGTCACGGAAGGGAGGTGTGTGAAATCACAGAATGGAGGTGTGTGAAGTCACAGAATGGAGGTGTGTGAAGTCACAGAATGGAGATGTGTGAAGTCAAAAAGGTGGTGTGAGAAGTCACAAATGTAAGTGTGTGAAGTCACAGAATGGAGGTGTGAAGTCAAAATGGTTGTGTGTGAAGTCAAAGAATGTAGGTGGGTGAAGTCATCGAAGGGATGTGTGAAGTCACAGAATGGAGGTGTGTGAAGTCAGAATAGTGGTGTGCGAAGTCATAGAATGGAGGTGTGTGAAGTCAGAATGGAGGTGTGTGAAGTCATAGAACGGAGGTGTGTGAAGTCAGAATGGAGGTGTGTGAAGTCATAGAATGGAGGTGTGTGAAGTCACACAATGGAGGTGTGGGAAGTCACAGAATGGAAGTGTGTGAAGTCATAGAATGGAGGTGTGTGAAGTCACAGAATGGATGGTATGAACTCATAGAATGGAGGTGTGTGAAGTCACAGAATTGAGGTGTTTGAAGTCAGAATAGTGGTGTGCGAAGTCATAGAATGGAGGTGTGTGAAGTCAGAATGGAGGTGTGTGAAGTCATAGAACGGAGGTGTGTGAAGTCAGAATGGAGGTGTGTGAAGTCATAGAATGGAGGTGTGTGAAGTCACACAATGGAGGTGTGGGAAGTCACAGAATGGAAGTGTGTGAAGTCATAGAATGGAGGTGTGTGAAGTCACAGAATGGATGGTATGAACTCATAGAATGGAGGTGTGTGAAGTCACAGAATTGAGGTGTTTGAAGTCATATATAGGAAGTGTGTGAAGTCAAAATGGATGTGTGAATTCATAGAATGGATGTGTGTGAAGTCACAGAATTGAGGTGTTTGAAGTCATATATAGGAGGTGTGTAAAGTCAAAATGGATGTGTGAAGTCATAGAATGGAGGTGTGTGAAGTCAGAATGGAGGTGTGTGAAGTCACCGAATGGAGTTGTGTGAACTCAGAATGGAGGTGTTTGAAGTCACAGAATTTAGGTTTGTGAAGTCATAGAATGGGGTTGTGTGAAGTCATAGAATGGATGTTTCTGAAGTAAGAATGAAGGTGTGTGAAGTCATAGGATGGAGGTATGTGAACACATAGAATGGAGCTGTGTGAATTCACAGAATGAAGGTGTGTGAAGTCAGAATGGAGGTGTGTAGTCATAGATTGGAGGTGGTGAAGTCATAGAAAGGAGGTGTGGAAAGTCATAGAATTAGGAGTGTGAAGTCATAGAGTGCAGGTGAGTGAAGTCACAGATTCGAGGTCTGTGAAGTCATAGAATGGAGGTGTGTGATGTCAGAATGCAGGTGTGTGAAGTCATAGATGGAGTTGTGTGAAGTCATAGTATGGAGGTGTGTGAAATCATAGAATGGAGTTTTGTGAAGTCACAGAATGGAGCTGTGTGAATACAGAATGCAGGTGTGTGAAGTCATAGAATGTAGGTGTTTGAAGTCAGAACGGAGGTGTGTGAACTCATAGAATGGAGGTGAGTGACGTCACAATGGAAGTGTGTGAAGTCATACAATGGAGGTGTGTGAAGTCACAGAATGGAGGTGTGTGAAGTCATAGAATGGAGGTGTGTGAAGTCACAGAATGGAGCTGTTTGAAGTCATAGAATGTAGGTGTGTGAACACATAGAATGGAGGTGTGTGACGTCCCAATGGAAGTGTGTGAAGTCATAGAATGGAGGTGTGTGAAGTCACAGAATGGAAGTGTGTGAAGTCAAAATGGAGGTGTGTGACGTCGTAAAACGGAGGTGTGAGAAGTCATAGAATGGAGGTGTGTGAAATCATAGAATAGAGGTTTGTGAAGTCACAGAATGGAGGTGTGTGGACTCAGAATGGAGGTGTGTGAAGGCACAGAATGGAGGTGTGTGAAGTCATCGTATGAAGGTATGTGAAATCATAGAATGGAAGTGTGTGAAGTCATAGAATGGAGGTGTGCGAAGTCATACAATGAAGGTTTGTGAAGTCACAGAATGGAGGTGTGTGAAGTCATAGAATGGAGGTTTGTGAAGTCATAGACTTTAGGTGTGTGAAGTCATAGAATGGAGGTGTGTGAAGTCACAGAAGGGAGGTGTGTGGAGTCACATAATGGAGGTGTGTGAAGTCAAAATGGAGGTGTGTGACGTCATAAAATGTAGGTGTGTGAAGTCATAGATTGGAGGTGTGTGAAATCATAGAATGGAGGTTTGTGAAGTCAAAGAATGGAGGTGTGTGGAGTCATAGAATGGAGGTATGTGAAGTCAAATTGGAGGGGTGTGAAGTCGGAGAATGGAGGTGTGGGAAGTCACAGAATGGAGGTGGGTGAAGTCACAGAATGGAGGTGTGTGAAGTCAAAGAATGGAGGTGTGTGAAGTCACAGAATGGACGGGTATGACTTCAGAGAATGGAGGTGTGTGAAGTCACAGAATTGAGGTGTTTGAAGTTATATATTGGAGGTGTGTGAAGTCAAAATGGATGTGTGAAGTCATAGAATGGAGGTGTGTGAAGTCGGAGAATGGAGGTGTGTGAAGTCACAGAATGGAGCTGTGTGAAGTCACAGAATGGAGGTGTGTGAAGTCACAGAATGGAGGAGTGTGAAGTCACAGAATGGAGGTGTGTGAAGTCAAAGAATGGAGGTGTGTGAAGTCATAGAATGGAGGTGTGTGACGTCATAGAATGTATGTTTGTGAAGTAAGAATGAAGGTTTTGAAGTCATAGAATGGAGGTGTGTGAAGTCATAGAATGGAGGTGTGTCACGTGATATAATGGAGGTGTGTGAAGTCACATAATGGAGGTGTGTGAAGTCAGAATGGAGGTGTGAAGTCATAGAAAGGAGGTGTGGGAAGTCATAGAATGGAGGAGTGTGAAGTCATAGATTGGAGGTGAGTGAAGTCACAGATTCGAGGTCTGTGAAGTCATAGAATGGAGGTGTGTGAAGTCGAATGAAGGTGTGTGAAGTCATAGAATGTAGGTGTGTGAACACATAGAATGGAGGTGTGTGGCGTCCCAATGGAAGTGTGTGAAGTCATAGAATGGAGGTGTGTGAAGTCACAGAATGGAAGTGTGTGAAGTCAAAATGGAGGTGTGTGATGTCGTAAAACGGAGGTGTGAGAAGTCATAGAATGGAGGTGTGTGAAATCATAGAATAGAGGTTTGTGAAGTCACAGAATGGAGGTGTGTGGACTCAGAATGGAGGTGTGTGAATGCACAGAAGGGAGGTGTGTGAAGTCATCATATGAAGGTATGTGAAATCATAGAATGGAAGTGTGTGAAGTCATAGAATGGAGGTGTGCGAAGTCATACAATGAAGGTGTGTGAAGTCAAAGAATGGAGGTGTGTGAAGTCACAGAAGAGAGGTGTGTAAAGTCACATAATGGAGGTGTGAGAAGTCAAAATGGAGGTGTGTGACGTCATAAAATGGAGGTGTGTGAAGTCATAGATTGGAGGTGTGTGAAATCATAGAATGGAGGTTTGTGAAGTCACAGATTGGAGGTGTGTGAAGTCATAGAATAGAGGTATGTGAATTCAAATTGGAGGGGTGTGAAGTCGGAGAATGGAGGTGTGGGAAGTCACAGAATGGAGGTGGGTGAAATCAAAGAATAGAGGTGTGTGAAGTCAAAGAATGGAGGTGTGTGAAGTCACAGAATGGACGGGTATGATTTCAGAGAATGGAGGTGTGTGAAGTCACAGATTTGAGGTGTTTGAAGTTATTTATTGGAGGTGTGTGAAGTCAAAATGGATGTGTGAAGTCATAGAATGGAGGTGTGTGAAGTCAGAGAATGGAGGTGTGTGAAGTCACAGAATGGAGCTGTGTGAAGTCACAGAATGGAGGTGTGTGAAGTCATAGAATGGAGGTGTGTCACGTGATATAATGGAGGTGTGTGAAGTCACATAATGGAGGTGTGTGAAGTCAGAATGGAGGTGTGAAGTCATAGAAAGGAGGTGTGGGAAGTCATAGAATGGAGGAGTGTGAAGTCATAGATTGGAGGTGAGTGAAGTCACAGATTCGAGGTCTGTGAAGTCATAGAATGGAGGTGTGTGAAGTCGAATGAAGGTGTGTGAAGTCATAGAATGTAGGTGTGTGAACACATAGAATGGAGGTGTGTGGCGTCCCAATGGAAGTGTGTGAAGTCATAGAATGGAGGTGTGTGAAGTCACAGAATGGAAGTGTGTGAAGTCAAAATGGAGGTGTGTGATGTCGTAAAACGGAGGTGTGAGAAGTCATAGAATGGAGGTGTGTGAAATCATAGAATAGAGGTTTGTGAAGTCACAGAATGGAGGTGTGTGGACTCAGAATGGAGGTGTGTGAATGCACAGAAGGGAGGTGTGTGAAGTCATCATATGAAGGTATGTGAAATCATAGAATGGAAGTGTGTGAAGTCATAGAATGGAGGTGTGCGAAGTCATACAATGAAGGTGTGTGAAGTCAAAGAATGGAGGTGTGTGAAGTCACAGAAGAGAGGTGTGTAAAGTCACATAATGGAGGTGTGAGAAGTCAAAATGGAGGTGTGTGACGTCATAAAATGGAGGTGTGTGAAGTCATAGATTGGAGGTGTGTGAAATCATAGAATGGAGGTTTGTGAAGTCACAGATTGGAGGTGTGTGAAGTCATAGAATAGAGGTATGTGAATTCAAATTGGAGGGGTGTGAAGTCGGAGAATGGAGGTGTGGGAAGTCACAGAATGGAGGTGGGTGAAATCAAAGAATAGAGGTGTGTGAAGTCAAAGAATGGAGGTGTGTGAAGTCACAGAATGGACGGGTATGATTTCAGAGAATGGAGGTGTGTGAAGTCACAGATTTGAGGTGTTTGAAGTTATTTATTGGAGGTGTGTGAAGTCAAAATGGATGTGTGAAGTCATAGAATGGAGGTGTGTGAAGTCAGAGAATGGAGGTGTGTGAAGTCACAGAATGGAGCTGTGTGAAGTCACAGAATGGAGGTGTGTGAAGTCATAGAATGGAGGTGTGTGAAGTCATAGAATGTATGTTTGTGAAGTAAGAATGAAGGTGTGTGAAGTCATAGAATGGAGGTGTGTGAAGTCATAGAATGGAGGTGTGTGACGTCATATAATGGAGGTGTGTGAAGTCACATAATGTAGGTGTGTGAAGTCAGAATGGAGGTGTGAAGTCATAGAAAGGAAGTGTGGGAAGTCATAGAATGGAGGAGTGTGAAGTCATAGATTGGAGGTGAGTGAAGTCACAGATTTGAGGTCTGTGAAGTCATAGAATGGAGGTGTGTGAAGTCGAATGAAGGTGTGTGAAGTCATAGAATGTAGGTGTGTGAACACATAGAATGGAGGTGTGTGAAGTCACAGAATGGAAGTGTATGAAGTCAAAATAGAGGTGTGTGACGTCGTAAAATGGAGGTGTGAAAAGTCATAGAATGGAGGTGTGTGAAATCATAGAATAGAGGTTTGTGAAGTCACAGAATGGAGGTGTGTGAACTCAGAATGGAGGTGTGTGAAGGCACAGAATGGAGGTGTGTGAAGTCATCGTATGAAGGTATGTGAAATCATAGAATGGAAGTGTGTGAAGTCATAGAATGGAGGTGTGCGAAGTCATACAATGAAGGTGTGTGAAGTCATAGAATGGAGGTGTGTGAAGTCACAGAAGAGAGGTGTGTGAAGTCACATAATGGAGGTGTGAGAGGTCAAAATGGAGGTGTGTGACGTCATAAAATGGAGGTGTGTGAAGTCATAGATTGGAGGTGTGTGAAATCATAGAATGGAGGTTTGTGAAGTCACAGATTGGAGGTGTGTGAAGTCATAGAATAGAGGTATGTGAATTCAAATTGGAGGGGTGTGAAGTCGGAGAATGGAGGTGTGGGAAGTCACAGAATGGAGGTGGGTGAAATCAAAGAATAGAGGTGTGTGAAGTCAAAGAATGGAGGTGTGTGAAGTCACAGAATGGACGGGTATGATTTCAGAGAATGGAGGTGTGTGAAGTCACAGATTTGAGGTGTTTGAAGTTATTTATTGGAGGTGTGTGAAGTCAAAATGGATGTGTGAAGTCATAGAATGGAGGTGTGTGAAGTCAGAGAATGGAGGTGTGTGAAGTCACAGAATGGAGCTGTGTGAAGTCACAGAATGGAGGTGTGTGAAGTCATAGAATGGAGGTGTGTGAAGTCATAGAATGTATGTTTGTGAAGTAAGAATGAAGGTGTGTGAAGTCATAGAATGGAGGTGTGTGAAGTCATAGAATGGAGGTGTGTGACGTCATATAATGGAGGTGTGTGAAGTCACATAATGTAGGTGTGTGAAGTCAGAATGGAGGTGTGAAGTCATAGAAAGGAAGTGTGGGAAGTCATAGAATGGAGGAGTGTGAAGTCATAGATTGGAGGTGAGTGAAGTCACAGATTTGAGGTCTGTGAAGTCATAGAATGGAGGTGTGTGAAGTCGAATGAAGGTGTGTGAAGTCATAGAATGTAGGTGTGTGAACACATAGAATGGAGGTGTGTGAAGTCACAGAATGGAAGTGTATGAAGTCAAAATAGAGGTGTGTGACGTCGTAAAATGGAGGTGTGAAAAGTCATAGAATGGAGGTGTGTGAAATCATAGAATAGAGGTTTGTGAAGTCACAGAATGGAGGTGTGTGAACTCAGAATGGAGGTGTGTGAAGGCACAGAATGGAGGTGTGTGAAGTCATCGTATGAAGGTATGTGAAATCATAGAATGGAAGTGTGTGAAGTCATAGAATGGAGGTGTGCGAAGTCATACAATGAAGGTGTGTGAAGTCATAGAATGGAGGTGTGTGAAGTCACAGAAGAGAGGTGTGTGAAGTCACATAATGGAGGTGTGAGAGGTCAAAATGGAGGTGTGTGACGTCATAAAATGGAGGTGTGTGAAGTCATAGATTGGAGGTGTGTGAAATCATAGAATGGAGGTTTGTGAAGTCACAGAATGGAGGTGTGTGAAGTCACAGGAATGGAGGTTTGTGAAGTCATAGAATGCAGGTAGCTGAAGTCACAGAATGGAGGTGTGTGAAGTCATAGAATGGAGGTGTGTGAAGTCACAGATTGGAGATGTGTGAAGTCACAGAATGGAGTTGTGTGAAGTCATAGAATTGAGGTGTGTGAAATCACAGAATGGAGGTGTGAGAATTCATAGAATGGAGGTGTGACATCTCAGAATGGGGGTGTGTGAAATCGCAGAATGGAGGTGTGTGAGGTCACAGAATGGAGGTGTGTGAACTCACAATGCAGGTGTGTGAAGTCACGGAATGGCGGTGTGTGAAGTCATAGAATGGAAGTGTGTGAAGTCATAGAAGGGAGGTGTGTGAAGTCACAGAAGCGAGGTGTGTGGAGTCACATAATGGAGGTATGTCAAGTCAAAATGGAGGTGTGTGACGTCATAAAATTTAGATGTGTGAAGTCAGTTTGGAGGTGTGTGAAATCATAGAATGGAGGTATGTGAAGTCAAATTGGAGGGGTGTGAAGTCGGAGAATCGAGGTGTGGGAAGTCACAGAATGGAGGTGGGTGAAGTCACAGAATGGAGGTGTGTGAAGTCAAAGAAAGGAGGTGTGTGAAGTCACAGAATGGACGGGTATGATTTCATAGAATGGAGGTGTGTGAAGTCACAGAATTGAGGTGTTTGAAGTTATATATTGGAGGTGTGTGAAGTCAAAATGGATGTGTGAAGTCATAGAATGGAGGTTTGTGAAGTCGGAGAATGGAGGTGTGTGAAGTCACAGAATGGAGGTGTGTGAAGTCACAGAATGGAGGTGTGTGAAGTCACAGAATGGAGGTGTGTGAAGTCAAAGAATGGAGGTGTGTGAAGTCATAGAATGGAGGTGTGTGAAGTCATAGAATGTATGTTTGTGAAGTAAGAATGAAGGTGTGTGAAGTCATAGAATGGAGGTGTGTGAAGTCACAGAGTGGAGGTGTGTGAAGTCATGGAATGGAGGTGTGTGAAGTCATAGAACGGAGTTGTGTGACGTCATATAATGGAGGTGTGTGAAGTCACATAATGGAGGTGTGTGAAGTCAGAATGGAGGTGTGTGAAGTCGAATGAAGGTGTGTGAAGTCATAGAATGTAGGTGTGTGAACTAATAGAATGGAGGTGTGTGACGTCACAAAGGAAGTGTGTGAAGTCATAGAATGGAGGTGTGTGAAGTCACAAAATGGAAGTGTGTGAAGTCAAAATGTAGGTGTGTGACGTCTTAAATGGAGGTGTGTGAGGTCATAGAATGGAGGTGTGTGAAATCATAGAATAGAGGTTGGGGTAGTCACAGAATGGAGGTGTGTGAACTCAGAATGAGGTGTGTGAAGTCACAGAATGGAGGTGTGTGAAGTTATCGCATGAAGGTATGTGAAATCATAGAATGGAGGTGTGTGAAGTCAGAGAATGAAAGTGTGTGAAGTCAAAATGGAGGTGTGTGACGTCCTAAAATGGAGGTGTGTGAAATCATAGAATAGAGGTTTGTGAAGTCACAAAATGGAGGTGTGTGAACTCAGAATGCAGGTGTGTGAAGTCACAGAATGGAAGTGTGTGAAGTCACAACGGAGGTGTGTGAAGTCAAAGAATGGAGGTGTGTGAAGTCACAGAATGGTGGTGTGTGAAATCAAAATGGTGGTGTGTGGAGTCACAAATGGAGGTGTGTGAAGTCACAGAATGTAGGTGTGTGAAGTCAAAATGGAGGTGTGTGAAGACAAAGAATGGAGGTGTGTGAACTCATAGAATGGAGGTGTGTGAAGTAATGGAATGGAGGTTTGTGAAGTCATAGAATGGAAGTGTGTGAAGTCATAGAATTGAGGTGTGTGAAGTCATAGAATGGAGGTGGGTGAAGTCACGGAAGGGAGGTGTGTGAAATCACAGAATGGAGGTGTGTGAAGTCACAGAATGGAGATGTGTGAAGTCAAAAGGTGGTGTGAGAAGTCACAAATGTAAGTGTGTGAAGTCACAGAATGGTGGTGTGAAGTCAAAATGGTTGTGTGTGAAGTCAAAGAATGTAGGTGTGTGAAGTCATCGAAGGGAGGTGTGTAAAGTCACAGAATGGAGGTGTGTGAAGTCAGAATAGAGGTGTGCGAAGTCATAGAATGGAGGTGTGTGAAGTCAGAATGGAGTTGTGTGAAGTCATAGAATGGAGGTGTGTGAAGTCAGAATGGAGGTGTGTGAACTCATAGAATGGAGGTGTGTGACGTGAGAATGGAAGTGTGTGAAGTCATAGAATGGAGGTGTGTGAAGTCATAGAATGGAGGTGTGTGATATCATATAATGGAGGTGTGTGAAGTCACAGAATGGAGGTGTGTGAAGTCAGAATGGAGGTGTGAAGTCATACAATAGAGGTGGGTGAAGTCATAGAAAGGAGGTGTGGGAAGTCAGAGAATGGAAGTGTGTGAAGTCATAGAATGGAGGTGTGTGAATTCATAGAATGGAGGTGGGTGAAGTCACGGAAGGGAGGTGTTTGAAATCACAGAATGGAGGTGTGTGAAGTCACAGAATGGAGGTGTGTGAAGTCACAGAATGGGGATGTGTGAAGTCAAAAAGGTGGTGTGAGAAGTCACAAATGTAAGTGTGTGAAGTCACAGAATGGAGGTGTGAAGTCAAAATGGTTGTGTGTGAAGTCAAAGAATGTAGGTGTGTGAAGTCATCGAAGGGAGGTGTGTGAAGTCACAGAATGGAGGTGTGTGAAGTCAGAATAGAGGTGTGCGAAGTCATAGAATGGAGGTGTGTGAAGTCAGAATGGAGGTGTGTGAAGTCATAGAATGGAGGTGTGTGAAGTCAGAATAGAGGTGTGTGAAGTCATAGAATGGAGGTGTGTGAAGTCACAGAATGGAGGTGTGGGAAGTCACAGAATGGAAGTGTGTGAAGTCATAGAATGGAGGTGTGTGAAGTCACAGAATGGATGGTATGAACTCATAGAATGGAGGTGTGTGAAGTCACAGAATTGAGGTGTTTGAAGTCATATATTGGAGGTGTGTGAAGTCAAAATGGATGTGTGAATTCATAGAATGGAGGTGTGTGAAGTCACAGAATTGAGGTGTTTGAAGTCATATATTGGAGGTGTGTAAAGTCAAAATGGATGTTGAATTCATAGAATGGAGGTGTGTGAAACCATAGAATGAGGGTGTGTGAGGTCATAGAATGGAGGTGTGTGAAGTCATAGAATGGAGGTATGTGAAGTCATAGAATGGAGGTGTGTGAAGTCAAAGAATGGAAGTGTGTGAAGTCACAGAATGGAGGTGTGTGAAGTCACAGAATGGAGGTGTGTGAAGTCACAGAATGGAGGTGTGTGAACACAGAATGGAGGTGTGTGAAATCACAGAATGGAGGTGGGTGAAGTCATAGAATGGAAGTGTGTGAAGTCATAGAATGGAGGTGTGTGAAGTCAGAATGGAGGGTTGTGAAGTCACCGAATGGAGTTGTGTGAACTCAGAATGGAGGTGTGTGAAGTCATAGAATGGAGGTTTGTGAAGTCATAGAATGGGGTTGTGTGAAGTCATAGAATGGATGTTTCTGAAGTAAGAATGAAGGTGTGTGAAGTCATAGAACGGAGGTATGTGAACACATAGAATCGAGGTGTGTGAATTCACAGAATGAAGGTGTGTGAAGTCAGAATGGAGGTGTGTAGTCATAGATTGGAGGTGGTGAAGTCATAGAAAGGAGGTGTGGAAAGTCATAGAATTAGGAGTGTGAAGTCATAGAGTGCAGGTGAGTGAAGTCACAGATTCGAGGTCTGTGAAGTCATAGAATGGAGGTGTGTGATGTCAGAATGCAGGTGTGTGAAGTCATAGATGGAGTTGTGTGAAGTCATAGAATGGAGGTGTGTGAAATCATAGAATGGAGTTTTGTGAAGTCACAGAATGGAGCTGTGTGAATACAGAATGGAGGTGTGTGAAGTCATAGAATGTAGGTGTTTGAAGTCAGAACGGAGGTGTGTGAACTCATAGAATGGAGGTGAGTGACGTCACAATGGAAGTGTGTGAAGTCATACAATGGAGGTGTGTGAAGTCACAGAATGGAGGTGTGTAAAGTCATAGAATGGAGGTGTGTGAAGTCACAGAATGGAGCTGTTTGAAGTAATAGAATGGAGGTGTGTGAAGTTATAGAATGGATGTTTGTAAAGTAAGAATGAAGTTGTATGAAGTCATAGAATAAAGGTGTGACGTCAAAGAATGGAGGTGTGTGAAGTCATAGAATGGAGGTGTGTAAACTCAGAATGGAGGTGTGTGAAGTCATAAAATGGAGGTGTGTGAAGTTATAAAATGGAGGTGCGTGAAGTCATAGAATGGAAGTGTGTGAAGTCATAGAATGGAGGTGTTTGAAGTCACAGAATGGAGGGTACGAAGTCATAGAATGGAGGTGTGTGAAGTCACAGAATTGAGGTGTTTGAAGTCATATATTAGAGGTGTGTGAAGTCAAAATGGATGTGGGAAATCATAGAATGGAGGTGTGTGAAATCATAGAATGAGGGTGTGTGAGGTCATAGAATGGAGGTGTGTGAAGTCACAGAATGGAGGTGTGTGAAATTATAAAAGGGAGGTTTATGAAGTCATAGAATGGAAGTGTGTGAAGTCACACAATGGAGGTGTGTGAAGTCACAGACTGGAGGTGTGTGAAGTCAAAGAATGAAGGTGTGTGAACTCAGAATGGAGGTTTGTGAAGTCACAGAATAGAGGTGTGTGAAGTCATAGAATGGAAGTGTGTGAAGTCATAGAATGGAGGTGTGTGAAGTCAGAATGGAGATGTGTGAAGTCACCGAATGGAGTTGTGTGAACTCAGAATGGAGATGTGTGAAGTCACAGAATGGAGGTTTGTGAAGTGATAGAATGGAGGTGTGGGAAGTCATAGAATGGAGGAATGTAAAGTCATAGAATGCAGGCGAGTGAAGTCACAGATTCGAGGTCTCTGAAGTCATAGAATGGAGGTGTGTGATATCATATAATGGAGGTGTGTGAAGTCACAGAATGGACGTGTGTGAAGTCAGAATGGAGGTGTGAAGTCATAGAATAGAGGTGGGTGAAGTCATACAAAGGAGGTGTGGGAAGTCAGAGAATGGAGGAGTGTGAAGTCATAGAGTGGAGCTGAGTGAAGTCACAGATTCGAGGTCTGTGAAGTCATAGAATGGAGGTGTGTGAAGTCGGAGAATGGAGGTGTGTGAAGTCACAGAATGGAGCTGTGTGAAGTCACAGAATGGAGGTGTGTGAAGTCAAAGAATGGAGGTGTGTGAAGTCATAGAATGGAGGTGTGTGAAGTCATAGAATATATGTTTGTGAAGTAAGAATGAAGGTGTGTGAAGTCATAGACTGGAGGTGTGTGAAGTCACAGAATGGAGGTGTGTGAAGTCATAGAATGGAGGTGTGTGAAGTCATAGAACGGAGTTGTGTGACGTCATATAATGGAGGTGTGTGAAGTCATATAATGGAGGTGTGTGACGTCAGAATGGAGGTGTGAAGTCGTAGAAAGGAGGTGTGGGAAGTCATAGAATGGAGGAGTGTGAAGTCATAGATTGGAGGTGAGTGAAGTCACAGATTTGAGGTCTGTGAAGTCATAGAATGGAGGTGTGTGAAGTCGAATGAAGGTGTGTGAAGTCATAGAATGTAGGTGTGTGAACTCATCGAATGGAGTTGTGTGATGTCCCAATGGAAGTGTGTGAAGTCATAGAATGGAGGTGTGTGAAGTCACAGAATGGAAGTGTGTGAAGTCTAAATGGAGGTGTGTGACGTCCTAAAATGGAGGTGTGAGAAGTCATAGAATGGAGGTGTGTGAAATCATAGAATAGATGTTTGTGAAGTCACAAAATGGCGGTGTGTGAACTCAGAATGGAGGTGTGTGAAGTCACAGAATGGAGGTGTGTGAAGTCTTCGTATGAAGGTATGTGAAATCATAGAATGGAAGTGTGTGAAGTCATAGAATGGAGGTGTGCGAAGTCATACAATGAAGGTGTGTGAAGTCATAGAATGGAGGTGTGTGAAGTCACAGAAGAGAGGTGTGTGAAGTCACATAATGGAGGTGTGAGAAGTCAAAATGGAGGTGTGTGACGTCACAAAGTGGAGGTGTGTGAAGTCATAGATTGGAGGTGTATGAAATCATAGAATGGAGGTTTGTGAAGTCACAGAATGGAGGTGTGTGAAGTCATAGAATGGAGGTGTGTGAAGTCACAGAATGGAGGTGTGTGAAGTCACAGAATGGAGGTGTGTGAACTAAGAATGGAGATGTGTGAAGTCACAGAATGGAGTTGTGTGAAGTCATAGAATTGAGGTGTGTGAAATCACAGAATGGAGGTGTGTGAATTCATAGAATGGAGGTGTGACATCTCCGACTGGAGGTGTGTGAAATCGCAGAATGGAGGTGTGTGAAGTCACAGAATGGAGGTGTGTGAACTCACAATGCAGGTGTGTGAAGTCACGAAATGGCGGTGTGTGACGTCATAGAATGGACGTGAATGAAGTCATAGAATGGAGGTGTGTGAAGTCACAGAATGGAGGTGTGTGAAGTCATAGAATGGAGGTATGTGAAGTCAATTTGGAGGGGTGGGAAGTTGGAGAATGGAGGTGTGGGAAGTCACAGAATGGAGGTGGGTGAAGTCACAGAATGGAGGTGTGTGAAGTCAAAGAATGGAGGTGTGTGAAGTCACAGAATGGACGGGTATGATTTCATAGAATGGAGGTGTGTGAAGTCACAGAATTGAGGTGTTTGAAGTTATATATTGGAGGTGTGTGAAGTCAAAATGGATGTGTGAAGTCATAGAATGGAGGTGTGTGAAGTCGGAGAATGGAGGTGTGTGAAGTCACAGAATGGAGCTGTGTGAAGTCACAGAATGGAGGGGTGTGAAGTCACAGAATGGAAGTGTGTGAAGTCACAGAATGGAGGTGTGTGAAGTCAAAGAATGGAGGTGTGTGAAGTCATAGAATGGAAGTGTGTGAAGTCATAGAATGTATGTTTGTGAAGTAAGAATGAAGGTGTGTGAAGTCATAGAATGGAGGTGTGTGAAGTCACAAAATGGAGGTGTGTGAAGTCATAGAATGGAGGTGTGTGAAGTCATAGAACGGAGTTGTGTGACGTCATATAATGGAGGTGTGTGAAGTCACGTAATGGAGGTGTGTGAAGTCAGAATGGAGGTGTGAAGTCATAGAAAGGAAGTGTGGGAAGTCATAGAATGGAGGTGTGTGAACTCATAGAATGGATGTGTGTGACGTCCCAATGGAAGTGTGTGAACTCATAGAATGGAGGTGTGTGAAGTCACAGAATGGAAGTGTGTGAAGTGAAAATGGAGGTGTGTGACGTCCTAAAATGGAGGTGTGAGAAGTCATAGAATGGAGGTGTGTGAAATCATAGAATAGAGGTTTGTGAAGTCACAGAATGGAGGTGTGTGAACTCAGAATGGAGGTGTGTGAAGGCACAGAATGGAGGTGTGTGAAGTCATCGTATGAAGGTATGTGAAATCATAGAATGGAAGTGTGTGAAGTCATAGAATGGAGGTGTGCGAAGTCATACAATGAAGGTGGGTGAAGTCACAGAATGGAGGTGTGTGAAGTCAAAGAATGGAGGTGTGTGAAGTCACAGAATGGACGGGTATGATTTCATAGAATGGAGGTGTGTGAAGTCACAGAATTGAGGTGTTTGAAGTTATATATTGGAGGTGTGTGAAGTCAAAATGGATGTGTGAAGTCATAGAATGGAGGTGTGTGAAGTCGGAGAATGGAGGTGTGTGAAGTCACAGAATGGAGCTGTGTGAAGTC
This sequence comes from Megascapheus bottae, assembly GCA_024803745.1. NCBI lineage: Eukaryota > Metazoa > Chordata > Mammalia > Rodentia > Geomyidae > Megascapheus > Megascapheus bottae. The sequence continues at coordinate 881,684 of JANJXV010000411.1, forward strand.
ACAGAATGGAGGGGTGTGAAGTCACAGAATGGAAGTGTGTGAAGTCACAGAATGGAGGTGTGTGAAGTCAAAGAATGGAGGTGTGTGAAGTCATAGAATGGAAGTGTGTGAAGTCATAGAATGTATGTTTGTGAAGTAAGAATGAAGGTGTGTGAAGTCATAGAATGGAGGTGTGTGAAGTCACAAAATGGAGGTGTGTGAAGTCATAGAATGGAGGTGTGTGAAGTCATAGAACGGAGTTGTGTGACGTCATATAATGGAGGTGTGTGAAGTCACGTAATGGAGGTGTGTGAAGTCAGAATGGAGGTGTGAAGTCATAGAAAGGAGGTGTGGGAAGTCATAGAATGGAGGTGTGTGAACTCATAGAATGGATGTGTGTGACGTCCCAATGGAAGTGTGTGAACTCATAGAATGGAGGTGTGTGAAGTCACAGAATGGAGGTGTGTGAAGTGAAAATGGAGGTGTGTGACGTCCTAAAATGGAGGTGTGAGAAGTCATAGAATGGAGGTGTGTGAAATCATACAATAGAGGTTTGTGAAGTCACAGAATGGAGGTGTGTGAACTCAGAATGGAGGTGTGTGAAGGCACAGAATGGAGGTGTGTGAAGTCATCGTATGAAGGTATGTGAAATCATAGAATGGAAGTGTGTGAAGTCATAGAATGGAGGTGTGCCAAGTCATACAATGAACGTGTGTGAAGTCATAGAATGGAGGTGTGTGAAGTCACAGAAGAGAGGTGTGTGAAGTCACATAATGGAGGTGTGAGAAGTCAAAATGGAGGTTTGTGAAGTCACACAATGGAGTTGTGTGAAGTCACAGAATGGAGGTTTGTGAAGTCATAGAATGGAGGTTTGTGAAGTCACAGAATGGAGGTGTGTGAAGTCATAGATTCGAGGTGTGTGAAGTCACAGAATGGAGGTGTGTGAATTCATAGAATGGAGGTGTGACATCTCAGAATGGAGGTGTGTGAAATCTCAGAATGGAGGTGTGTGAGGTCACAGAATGGAGGTGTGTGAACTCACAATGCAGGTGTGTGAAGTCACGGAATGGCGGTGTGTGAAGTCATTGAATGGAAGTGTGTGAAGTCATAGAATGGAGGTGTGTGAAGTCACAGAAGCGAGGTGTGTGGAGTCACATAATGGAGGTGTGTGAAGTCAAAATGGAGGTGTGTGACGTCATAAAATGTAGGTGTGTGAAGTCATAGTTTGGAGGTGTGTGAAATCATAGAATGGAGGTTTGTGAAGTAACAGAATGGAGGTGTGTGAAGTCACAGAATGGAGGTTTGTGAAGTCATAGAATGGAGGTATGTGAAGTCATATTGGAGGGGTGTGAAGTCGGAGAATGGAGGTGTGGGAAGTCACAGAATGGAGGTGGGTGAAGTCACAGAATGGAGGTGTGTGAAGTCAAAGAATGGAGGTGTGTGAAGTCACAGAATTGAGGTGTTTGAAGTTATATATTGGAGGTGTGTGAAGTCAAAATGGATGTGTGAAGTCATAGAATGGAGGTGTGTGAAGTCGGAGAATGGAGGTGTGAGAAGTCACAGAATGGAGGTGTGTGAAGTCAAAGAATGGAGGTGTGTGAAGTCATAGAATGGAGGTGTGTGAAGTCATAGAATGTATGTTTGTGAAGTAAGAATGAAGGTGTGTGAAGTCATAGAATGGAGGTGTGTGAAGTCACAGAATGGAGGTGTGTGAAGTCATAGAATGGAGGTGTGTGAAGTCATAGAACGGAGTTGTGTGACGTCATATAATGGAGGTGTGTGAAGACATAATGGAGGTGTGTGATGTCAGAATTGAGGTGTGAAATCATAGAAAGGAGGTGTGGGAAGTCATAGAATGGAGGAGTGTGTAGTCTATATTGTAGGTGAGTGAAATCACAAATTCGAGGTCTGTGAAGTCATAGAATGGAGGTGTGTGAAGTCGAATGAAGGTGTGTGAAGTCATAGAATGTAGGTGTGTGAACTCATAGAATGGAGGTGTGTGACGTCCCAATGGAAGTGTGTGAATTCATAGAATGGAGGTGTGTGAAGTCACAGAATGGAAGTGTGTGAAGTCAAAATGGAGGTGTGTGACGTCGTAAAATGGAGGTGTGAGAAGTCATAGAATGGAGGTGTGTGAAATCATAGAATAGAGGTTTGTGAAGTCACAGAATGGAGGTGTGTGAACTCAGAATGGAGGTGTGTGAAGGCACAGAATGGAGGTGTGTGAAGTCATCGTATGAAGGTATGTGAAATCATAGAATGGAAGTGTGTGAAGTCATAGAATGGAGGTGTGCGAAGTCATACAATGAAGGTGTGTGAAGTCATAGAATGGAGGTGTGTGAAGTCACAGAAGAGAGGTGTGTGAAGTCACATAATGGAGGTGTGAGAGGTCAAAATGGAGGTGTGTGACGTCATAAAATGGAGGTGTGTGAAGTCATAGTTTGGAGGTGTGTGAAATCATAGAATGGAGGTTTGTGAAGTCACAGAATGGAGGTGTGTGAAGTCACAGAATGGAGGTGTGTGAAGTCATAGATTGGACGTATGTGAAGTCAAATTGGAGGGGTGTGAAGTCGGAGAATGTAGGTGTGGGAAGTCAGAGAATGTAGGTGGGTGAAGTCACAGAATGGAGGTGTGTGAAGTCAAAGAATGGAGGTGTGTGAAGTCACAGAACTGAGGTGTTTGAAGTCATATATTGGAGGTGTGTGATGTCAAAATGGATGTGTGAAGTCATAGAATGGAGGTGTGTGAAGTCGGAGAATGGAGGTGTGTGAAGTCACAGAATGGAGCTGTGTGAAGTCACAGAATGGAGGTGTGTGAAGTCACAGAATGGAGGTGTGTGAAGTCACAGAATGGAGGTTTGTGAAGTCAAAGAATGGAGGTGTGTGAAGTCATAGAATGGAGGTGTGTGAAGTCATAGAATGTATGTTTGTGAAGTAAGAATGAAGGTGTGTGAAGTCATAGAATGGAGGTGTGTGAAGTCACAGAATGGAGGTGTGTGAAGTCATAGAATGGAGGTGTGTGAAGTCATAGAACGGAGTTGTGTGACGTCATATAATGGAGGTGTGTGAAGTCACATAATGGAGGTGTGTGAAGTCAGAATGGAGGTGTGAAGTCATAGAAAGGAGGTGTGGGAAGTCATAGAATGGAGGAGTGTGAAGTCATAGATTGGAGGTGAGTGAAGTCACAGATTCGAGGTCTGTGAAGTCATAGAATGGAGGTGTGTGAAGTTGAATGAAGGTGTGTGAACTCATAGAATGTAGGTGTGTGAACTCATAGAATGGAGGTGTGTGACGTCCCAATGGAAGTGTGTGAAGTCATAAAATGGAGGTGTGTGAAGTCATAGAATGGAGGTGTGTGAAGTCACAGAATGGAGGTGTGTGAAGTCACAGAATGGAGGTGTGTGAAGACACCTAATGGAGGTGTGAGAAGTCAAAATGGAGGTGTGTGATGTCATAAAGTGGAGGTGTGTGAAGTCATAGATTGGAGGTGTGTGAAATCATAGAATGGAGGTTTGTGAAGTCACAGAATGGAGGTGTGTGAAGTCATAGAATGGAGGTGTGTGAAGTCATAGAATGGAGGTGTGCGAAGTCATACAATGAAGGTGTGTGAAGTCATAGAATGGAGGTGTGTGAAGTCACAGAAGAGAGGTGTGTGAAGACACCTAATGGAGGTGTGAGAAGTCAAAATGGAGGTGTGTGATGTCATAAAGTGGAGGTGTGTGAAGTCATAGATTGGAGGTGTGTGAAATCATAGAATGGAGGTTTGTGAAGTCACAGAATGGAGGTGTGTGAAGTCATAGAATGGAGGTGTGTGAAGTCACAGAATGGAGGTGTGTGAAGTCACAGAATGGAGGTGTGTGAACTAAGAATGGAGATGTGTGAAGTCACAGAATGGAGTTGTGTGAAGTCATAGAATTGAGGTGTGTGAAATCACAGAATGGAGGTGTGTGAATTCATAGAATGGAGGTGTGACATCTCAGAATGGAGGAGTGTGAAATCGCAGAATGGAGGTTTGTGAAGTCACAGAATGGAGGTGTGTGAACTCACAATGCAGGTGTGTGAAGTCACGGAATGGCGGTGTGTGAAGTCATTGAATGGAAGTGTGTGAAGTCATAGAATGGAGGTGTGTGAAGTCACAGAAGCGAGGTGTGTGGATTCACATAATGGAGGTGTGTGAAGTCAAAATGGAGGTGTGTGACGTCATAAAATGTAGGTGTGTGAAGTCATAGTTTGGAGGTCTGTGAAATCATAGAATGGAGGTTTGTGAAGTCACAGAATGGAGGTGTGTAAAGTCATAGAATGGAGGTGTGAAGTCAAATTGGAGGGGTGTGAAGTCGGAGAATGGGGGTGTGGGAAGTCACAGAATGGAGCTGGGTGAAGTCACAGAATGGAGGTGTGTGAAGTCAAAGAATTGAGGTGTTTGAAGTTGTATATTGGAGTTGTGTACAGTCAAAATGGATGTGTGAAGTCATAGAATGGAGGTGTGTGAAGTCGGAGAATGCAGGTGTGTGAAGTCACAGAATGAAGCTGTGTGAAGTCACAGAATGTAGGTGTGTGAAGTCACAGAATGGAGGTGTGTGAAGTCAAAGAATGGAGGTGTGTGAAGTCATAGAATGGAGGTGTGTGAAGTCATAGAATGTATGTTTGTGAAGTAAGAATGAAGGTGTGGGAAGTCATAGAATGGAGGTGTGAGAAGTCACAGAATGAAGGTGTGTGAAGTCATAGAATGGAGGTGTGTGAAGTCATAGATTGGAGGTGTGTGAAATCATAGAATGGAGGTTTGTGAAGTCACAGAATGGAGGTGTGTGAAGTCACAGGAATGGAGGTTTGTGAAGTCATAGAATGCAGGTAGCTGAAGTCACAGAATGGAGGTGTGTGAAGTCACAGAATGGAGGTGTGTGAAGTCACAGAATGGAGGTGTGTGAACTCAGAATGGAGATGTGTGAAGTCACAGAATGGAGTTGTGTGAAGTCATAGAATTGAGGTGTGTGAAATCACAGAATGGAGGTGTGAGAATTCATAGAATGGAGGTGTGACATCTCAGAATGGGGGTGTGTGAAATCGCAGAATGGAGGTGTGTGAGGTCACAGAATGGAGGTGTGTGAACTCACAATGCAGGTGTGTGAAGTCACGGAATGGCGGTGTGTGAAGTCATAGAATGGAAGTGTGTGAAGTCATAGAAGGGAGGTGTGTGAAGTCACAGAAGCGAGGTGTGTGGAGTCACATAATGGAGGTATGTCAAGTCAAAATGGAGGTGTGTGACGTCATAAAATTTAGATGTGTGAAGTCAGTTTGGAGGTTTGTGAAATCATAGAATGGAGGTATGTGAAGTCAAATTGGAGGGGTGTGAAGTCGGAGAATCGAGGTGTGGGAAGTCACAGAATGGAGGTGGGTGAAGTCACAGAATGGAGGTGTGTGAAGTCAAAGAAAGGAGGTGTGTGAAGTCACAGAATGGACGGGTATGATTTCATAGAATGGAGGTGTGTGAAGTCACAGAATTGAGGTGTTTGAAGTTATATATTGGAGGTGTGTGAAGTCAAAATGGATGGGTGAAGTCATAGAATGGAGGTGTGTGAAGTCGGAGAATGGAGGTGTGTGAAGTCACAGAATGTAGCTGTGTGAAGTCACAGAATGGAGGTGTCTGAAGTCACAGAATGGAGGTGTGTGAAGTCATAGAATGTATGTTTGTGAAGTAAGAATGAAGGTGTGTGAAGTCATAGAATGGAGGTGTGTGAAGTCACATAACGGAGGTGTGTGAAGTCATAGAATGGGGGTGTGTGAAGTCATAGAACGGAGTTGTGTGACGTCATATAATGGAGGTGTGTGAAGTCACATAATGGAGGTGTGTGAAGTCAGAATGGAGGTGTGTGAAGTCGAATGAAGGTGTGTGAAGTCATAGAATGTAGGTGTGTGAACTAATAGAATGGAGGTGTGTGACGTCACAAAGGAAGTGTGTGAAGTCATAGAATGGAGGTGTGTGAAGTCACAAAATGGAAGTGTGTGAAGTCAAAATGGAGGTGTGTGACGTCCTAAAATGGAGGTGTGTGAAGTCATAGAATGGAGGTGTGTGAAATCATAGAATAGAGGTTGGGGTAGTCACAGAATGGAGGTGTGTGAACTCAGAATGAGGTGTGTGAAGTAACAGAATGGAGGTGTGTGAAGTTATCGCATGAAGGTATGTGAAATCATAGAATGGAAGTGTGTGAAGTCAGAGAATGAAAGTGTGTGAAGTCAAAATGGAGGTGTGTGACGTCCTAAAATGGAGGTGTGTGAAATCATAGAATAGAGGTTTGTGAAGTCACAAAATGGAGGTGTGTGAACTCAGAATGCAGGTGTGTGAAGTCACAGAATGGAAGTGTGTGAAGTCACAACGGAGGTGTGTGAAGTCAAAGAATGGAGGTGTGTGAAGTCACAGAATGGTGGTGTGTGAAATCAAAATGGTGGTGTGTGGAGTCACAAATGGAGGTGTGTGAAGTCACAGAATGTAGGTGTGTGAAGTCAAAATGGAGGTGTGTGAAGTCAAAGAATGGAGGTGTGTGAACTCATAGAATGGAGGTGTGTGAAGTCATGGAATGGAGGTTTGTGAAGTCATAGAATGGAAGTGTGTGAAGTCATAGAATTGAGGTGTGTGAAGTCATAGAATGGAGGTGGGTGAAGTCACGGAAGGGAGGTGTGTGAAATCACAGGATGGAGGTGTGTGAAGTCACAGAATGGAGATGTGTGAAGTCAAAAAGGTGGTGTGAGAAGTCACAAATGTAAGTGTGTGAAGTCACAGAATGGTGGTGTGAAGTCTAAATGGTTGTGTGTGAAGTCAAAGAATGTAGGTGTGTGAAGTCATCGAAGGGAGGTGTGTGAAGTCACAGAATGGAGGTGTGTGAAGTCAGAATAGAGGTGTGCGAAGTCATAGAATGGAGGTGTGTGAAGTCACAGAATGGAGGTGTGGGAAGTCACAGAATGGAAGTGTGTGAAGTCATAGAATGGAGGAATGTGAAGTCACAGAATGGACGGTATGAACTCATAGAATGGAGGTGTGAGAAGTCACAGAATTGAGGTCTTTGAAATCGTATATAGGAGGTGTGTGAAGTCAAAATGGATGTGTGAATTCATAGAATTGAGGTGTGTGAAGTCACAGAATTGAGGTGTTTGAAGTCATATATTGGAGGTGTGTAAAGTCAAAATGGATGTGTGAATTCATAGAATGGAGGTGTGTGAAACCATAGAATGAGGGTGTGTGAGGTCATAGAATGGAGGTGTGTGAAGTCATAGAATGGAGGTGTGTGAAGTCACAGAATGGAGGTGTGTGAAGTCACAGAATGGAGGTGTGTGAAGTCACAGAATGGAGGTGTGTGAACACAGAATGGAGGTGTGTGAAATCACAGAATGGAGGTGGGTGAAGTCATAGAATGGAAGTGTGTGAAGTCATAGAATGGAGGTGTGTCAAGTCAGAATGGAGGTGTGTGAAGTCACCGAATGGAGTTGTGTGAACTCAGAATGGAGGTGTGTGAAGTCATAGAATGGAGGTTTGTGAAGTCATAGAATGGCGTTGTGTGAAGTCATAGAATGGATGTTTCTGAAGTAAGAATGAAGGTGTGTGAAGTCATAGAATTGAGGTATGTGAACACATAGAATCGAGGTGTGTGAATTCACAGAATGAAGGTGTGTGAAGTCAGAATGGAGGTGTGTAGTCATAGATTGGAGGTGGTGAAGTCATAGAAAGGAGGTGTGGAAAGTCATAGAATTAGGAGTGTGAAGTCATAGAGTTCAGGTGAGTGAAGTCACACATTCGAGGTCTGTGAAGTCATAGAATGGAGGTGTGTGAAGTTATAGAATGGATGTTTGTAAAGTAAGAATGAAGTTGTATGAAGTCATAGAATAAAGGTGTGACGTCAAAGAATGGAGGTGTGTGAAGTCATAGAATGGAGGTGTGTAAACTCAGAATGGAGGTGTGTGAAGTCATAAAATGGAGGTGTGTGAAGTTAAAACATGGAGGTGCGTGAAGTCATAGAATGGAAGTGTGTGAAGTCATAGAATGGAGGTGTTTGAAGTCACAGAATGGAGGGTACGAAGTCATAGAATGGAGGTGTGTGAAGTCACAGAATTGAGGTGTTTGAAGTCATATATTAGAGGTGTGTGAAGTCAAAATGGATGTGGGAAATCATAGAATGGAGGTGTGTGAAATCATAGAATGAGGGTGTGTGAGGTCATAGAATGGAGGTGTGTGAAGTCACAGAATGGAGGTGTGTGAAATTATAAAAGGGAGGTTTATGAAGTCATAGAATAGAAGTGTGTGAAGTCACACAATGGAGGTGTGTGAAGTCACAGAATGGAGGTGTGTGAAGTCACAGAATGGAGGTGTGTGAACTCAGAATGGAGGTTTGTGAAGTCACAGAATAGAGGTGTGTGAAGTCATAGAATGGAAGTGTGTGAAGTCATAGAATGGAGGTGTGTGAAGTCAGAACGGAGATGTGTGAAGTCACCGAATGGAGTTGTGTGAACTCAGAATGGAGATGTGTGAAGTCAAATAATGGAGGTTGTGAAGTCATAGAATGGAGGTGTGGGAAGTCATAGAATGGAGGAATGTAAAGTCATAGAATGCAGGCGAGTGAAGTCACAGATTCGAGGTCTGTGAAGTCATAGAATGGAGGTGTGTGATATCAGAATGGAGGTGTGCGAAGTCATAGAATAGAGGTGTGTGAAGTCAGAATGGAGTTGTGTGAAGTCATAGAATGGAGGTGTGTGAAGTCAGAATGGAGGTGTTTGAACTCATAGAATGGAGGTGTGTGACATGAGAATGGAAGTGTGTGAAGTCAAAGAATGGAGGTGTGTGAAGTCATAGAATGGAGGTGTGTGATATCATATAACGGAGGTGTGTGAAGTCACAGAATGGAGGTGTGTGAAGTCAGAATGGAGGTGTGAAGTCATAGAATAGAGGTGGGTGAAGTCATAGAAAGGAGGTGTGGGAAGTCAGAGAATGGAAGTGTGTGAAGTCATAGAATGGAGGTGTGTGAAGTCATAGAATGGAGGTGGGTGAAGTCACGGAAGGAGGTGTTTTGAAATCACAGAATGGAGGTGTGTGAAGTCACAGAATGGAGGTGTGTGAAGTCACAGAATGGAGGTGTGTGAAGTCACAAAATGGGGATGTGTGAAGTCAAAAAGGTGGTGTGAGAAGTCACAAATGTAATTGTGTGAAGTCACAGAATGGAGGTGTGAAGTCAAAATGGTTGTGTGTGAAGTCAAAGATATGTAGTGTGTGAAGTCATCGAAGGGAGGTGTGTGAAGTCACAGAATGGAGGTGTGTGAAGTCAGAATAGAGGTGTGCGAGAGTCATAGAATGGAGGTGTGTGAAGTCAGAATGGAGGTGTGTGAAGTCATAGAATGGAGGTGTGGTGAAGTCAGAATAGAGGTGTGTGAAGTCATAGAATGGAGGTGTGTGAAGTCACAGAATGGAGGTGTGGGAAGTCACAGAATGGAAGTGTGTGAAGTCATAGGATGGAGGTGTGTGAAGTCACAGAATGGATGGTATGAACTCATAGAATGGAGGTGTGTGAAGTCACAGAATTGAGGTGTTTGAAGTCATATATTGGAGGTGTGTGAAGTCAAAATGGATGTGTGAATTCATAGAATGGAGGTGTGTGAAGTCACAGAATTGAGGTGTTTGAAGTCATATATTGGAGGTGTGTAAAGTCAAAATGGATGTTGAATTCATAGAATGGAGGTGTGTGAAACCATAGAATATAGGGTGTGTGAGGTCATAGAATGGAGGTGTGTGAAGTCATAGAATGGAGTTTGTGAAGTCATAGAATGGAGTTGTGTGAAGTCATAGAATGGAAGTGTGTGAAGTCACAGAATGGAGGGTGTGTGAAGTCACAGAATGGAGGTGTGTGAAGTCACAGAATGGAGGTGTGTGAACACAGAATGGAGGTGTGTGAAATCACAGAATGGAGGTGGGTGAAGTCATAGAATGGAAGTGTGTGAAGTCATAGAATGGAGGTGTGTGAAGTCAGAATGGAGGTGTGTGAAGTCACCGAATGGAGTTGTGTGAACTCAGAATGGAGGTGTGTGAAGTGACAGAATTTAGGTTTGTGAAGTCATAGAATGGGGTTGTGTGAAGTCATAGAATGGATGTTTCTGAAGTAAGAATGAAGGTGTGTGAAGTCATAGAATGGAGGTATGTGAACACATAGAATCGAGATGTGTGAATTCACAGAATGAAGGTGTGTGAAGTCAGAATGGAGGTGTGTAGTCATAGATTGGAGGTGGTGAAGTCATAGAAAGGAGGTGTGGAAAGTCATAGAATTAGGAGTGTGAAGTCATAGAGTGCAGGTGAGTGAAGTCACAGATTCGAGGTCTGTGAAGTCATAGAATGGAGGTGTGTGGATGTCAGAATGCAGGTGTGTGAAGTCATAGAATGTAGGTGTTTGAAGTCAGAACGGAGGTGTGTGAACTCATAGAATGGAGGTGAGTGACGTCACAATGGAAGTGTGTGAAGTCATACAATGGAGGTGTGTGAAGTCACAGAATGGAGGTGTGTGAAGTCATAGAATTGAGGTGTGTGAAGTCACAGAATGGAGCTGTTTGAAGTCATAGAATGGAGGTGTGTGAAGTTATAGAATGGATGTTTGTAAAGTAAGAATGAAGTTGTATGAAGTCATAGAATAAAGGTGTGACGTCAAAGAATGGAGGTGTGTGAAGTCACAGAATTGAGGTGTTTGAAGTCATATATTAGAGGTGTGTGAAGTCAAAATGGATGTGTGAAATCATAGAATGGAGGTGTGTGAAATCATAGAATGAGGGTGTGTGTGAGGTCATAGAATGGAGGTGTGTGAAGTCACAGAATGGAGGTGTGTGAAGTCATAGAATGGAGGTGTGTGAAGTCATAGAACGGAGTTGTGTGACGTCATATAATGAGAGGTGTGTGAAGTCACATAATGGAGGTGTGTGAAGTCAGAATGGAGGTGTGAAGTCATAGAAAGGAGGTGTGGGAAGTCATAGAATGGAGGAGTGTGAAGTCATAGATCTGGAGGTGAGTGAAGTCACAGATTCGAGGTCTGTGAAGTCATAGAATGGAGGTGTGTGAAGTTGAATGAAGGTGTGTGAAGTCATAGAGATGTAGGTGTGTGAACTCATAGAATGGAGGTGTGTGACGTCCCAATGGAAGTGTGTGAAAGTCATAAAATGGGAGTGTGTGAGATCATAAGAAATGGAGGTGTCGTGAAGTCACAGAAATGGAGGTGTGTGAAGCTCACAGAATGGAGGTGTGTGAAGTCTTCGTATGAAGGTATGTGAAATCACTAGAATGGAAGTGTGTGAAGTCATAGAATGGAGGTGTGCGAAGTCATACAATGAAGGTGTGTGAAGTCATAGAATGGAGGTGTGTGAGAGTCTACAGAAGAGAGGTGTGTGAAGACACCTAATGGAGGTGTGAGAAGTCAAAATGGAGGTGTGTGATGTCATAAAGTGGAGGTAGTGTGAAGTCATAGATTGGAGGTGTGTGAAATCATGGAATGGAGGTTTGTGAAGTCACAGAATGGAGGTGTGTGAAGTCCATCAGGGGACGGGTTATCTGAGGGGCATGGAGGTAGAATGAGGTGTGTGAAGTCACAGAATGGAGGTGTGTGAAGTCACAGAATGGAGGTGTGTGAAACTAATGAATGGAGATGTGTGAAGTCACAGAATGGAGTTGTGTGAAGTCATAGAATCTGAGGTGTGTGAAATCACAGATTGGAGGTGTGTGAAACTCATGGAATGGAGGCTTTGTGAAGTCACGGAATGGCGGTGTGTGAAGTCATAGAATGGAAGTGTGGATAGTCATAGAAGGGAGGTGTGTGAAGTCACAGAAGCGAGGTGTGTGGAGTCACATAATGGAGGTATGTCAAGTCAAAATGGAGGTGTGTGACGTCATAAAATTTAGATGTGTGTGAAGTCAGTTTGGAGGTGTGTGAAATCATAGAATGGAGGTATGTGAAGTCAAATTGGAGGGGTGTGAAGTCGGAGAATCGAGGTGTGGGAAGTCACAGAATGGAGGTGGGTGAAGTCACAGAATGGAGGTGTGTGAAGTCAAAGAAAGGAGGTGTGTGAAGTCACAGAATGGACGGGTATGATTTCATAGAATGGAGGTGTGTGAAGTCACAGAATTGAGGTGTTTTGAAGTTATATAGTGGAGGTGTGTGAAGTCAAAATGGATGGGTGAAGTCATAGAATGGAGGTGTGTGAAGTCGAGAATGGAGGTGTGTGAAGTCACAGAATGTAGCTGTGTGAAGTCACAGAATGGAGGTGTCTGAAGTCACAGAATGGAGGTGTGTGAAGTCATAGAATGTATGTTTGTGAAGTAAGAATGAAGGTGTGTGAAGTCATAGAATGGAGGTGTGCTGATAGTCACATAACTGAGGCTGTGTCGAAGTCATAGAATGGGGGTGTGTGAAGTCATAGAACGGAGTTGTGTGACGTCATATAATGGAAGGGTGTGTGAAGTCACATAATGGAGGTGTGTGAAGTCAGAATGGAGGTGTGTGAAGTCGAATGAAGGTGTGTGAAGTCATAGAATGTAGGTGTGTGAACTAATAGAATGGAGGTGTGTGACGTCACAAAGGAAGTGTGTGAAGTCATAGAATGGAGGTGTGTGAAGTCACAAAATGGAAGTGTGTGAAGTCAAAATGGAGGTGTGTGACGTCCTAAAAATGGAGGTGTGTGAAGTCATAGAATGGAGGTGTGTGAAATCATAGAATAGAGGTTGGGGTAGACACAGAATGGAGGTGTGTGAACTCAGAATGAGGTGTGTGAAGAGTAAAAGAATGGAGGTGTGTGAAGTTATCGCATGAAGGTATGTGAAATCATAGAATGGAAGTGTGTGAAGTCAGAGAATGAAAGTGTGTGAAGTCAAAATGGAGGTGTGTGATGTCCTAAAATGGAGGTGTGTGAAATCATAGAATAGAGGTTTGTGAAGTCACAAAATGAGGTGTGTGAACTCAGAATGCAGGGTGTGTGAAGTCACAGAATGGAAGTGTGTGAAGTCACAACGGAGGTGTGTGAAGTCAAAGAATGGAGGTGTGTGAAGTCACAGAATGGTGGTGTGTGAAATCAAAATGGTGCTGTGTGGAGTCACAAATGGAGGTGCTGTGAAGTCACAGAATGTAGGTGTGTGAAGTCAAAATGGAGGTGTGTGAAGTCAAAAGAATGGAGGTGTGTGAACTCATAGCAATGGAGGTGTGTGAAGTCATGGAATGGAGGTTTGTGAAGTCATAGAATGGAAGTGTCGTGTTGAAGTCATAGAATTGAGGTGTGTGAAGTCATAGAATGGAGGTGAGTGAAGTCACGGACAGGGAGGGTGTGTGAAATCAACAGGAGGAGGTGTGTGAGAAAGTCACAGAATGGAGATGTAGTGACAGTCAAAAAGGTGGTGTGAGAAGTCACAAATGTACAGTGTGTGAAGTCACAGAATGGTGGTGTGAAGTCTAAATGGTTTGTCGTGTGAAAGTCAAAGAATGTAGGTGTGTGAAGTCATCGAAGGGAGTTGTGTGAAGTCACAGAATGAGGTGTGTGAAGTCAGCAATAGAGGTGTGCGAAAGTCATAGACATGAGGTGTGTGAAGTCACAGAATGGAGGTGTGGGAAGTCACAGAATGGAAGTGTGTGAAGTCATAGAATGAGAGTGAGTGTGAAGTCACAGAATGGATGGTATGAACTCATAGAATGAAGGTGTGAGAAGTCACAGAATTGAGGTCTTTGAAATCGTATATAGGAGGCTGTGTGAAGTCAAAATGGATGTGTGAATTCATAGAATTGAGGTGTGTGAAGTCACAGAATTGAGGTGTTTGAAGTCATATATTGGAGGTGTGTAAAGTCAAAATGGATGTGAGAATTCATAGAATGGAGAGTGTGTGAAACCATAGAATGAGGGTGTGTGAGGTCATAGAATGGAGGTGTGTGAAGTCATAGAATGGAGGTGTGTGAAGTACAGAATGGAGGTGTGTGAAGTCACAGAATGGAGGTGTGTGAAGTCACAGAATGGTGATGTGTGAACACAGAATGGAGGTGTGTGAAATCACAGAATGGAGGTGGGTGAAGTCATAGAATGGAAGTGTGTGAAGTCATAGAATGGAGGTGTGTCAAGTCAGAATGGAGGTGTGTGAAGTCACCGAATGGAGTTGTTGTGAACTCAGAATGGAGGTGTGTGAAGTCATAGAATGGAGGTTTGTGAAGTCATAGAATGGGGTTGTGTGAAGTCATAGAATGATGTTTCTGAAGTACGAATGAAGGTGTGTGAAGTCATAGAATTGAGGTATGTGAACACATAGAATCGAGGTGTGTGAATTCACAGAATGAAGGTGTGTGAAGTCAGAAGGAGGTGTGTAGTCATAGATTGGAGGTGGTGAAGTCATAGAAAGGGAGGTGTGGAAAGTCATAGAATTAGGAGTGTGAAGTCATAGAGTGCAGGTGAGTGAAGTCACACATTCGAGGTCTGTGAAGTCATAGAATGGAGGTGTGTGAAGTTATAGAATGGATGTTTGTAAAGTAAGAAATGAAGTTGTATGAAGTCATAGAATAAAGGTGTGACGTCAAAGAATGGAGGTGTGTGAAGTCATAGAATGGAAGGTGTGTAAACTCAGAATGGAGGTGTGTGAAGTCATAAAACTGGAGGTGTGTGAGTTAAAAAATGGAGGTGCGTGAGTCATAGAATGGAAGTGTGTGAAGTCATTAGAATGGAAGGTGTTTGAAGTCACAGAATGAGGGTACGAATCATAGAATGGAGGTGTGTGAAGTCACAGAATTGAGGTGTTTGAAGTCATATATTAGAGGTGTGTGAAGTCAAAATGGATGTGGGAAATCATAGAATGGAGGTGTGTGAAATCATAGAATGAGGGGTGTGTGAGGTCATAGACTGGAGGTGTGTGAAGTCACAGAATGGAGGTGTGTGAAATTATAAAAGGGAGG
>JANJXV010000412.1:0-2500 GCA_024803745.1 Megascapheus bottae
AACCCTAACCCTAACCCTAACCCTAACCCTAACCCTAACCCTAACCCTAACCCTACCCTAACCCTAACCCTAACCCTAACCCTAACCCTAACCCTAACCCTAACCCTAACCCTAACCCTAACCCTAACCCTAACCCTAACCCTAACCCTAACCCTAACCCTAACCCTAACCCTAACCCTAACCCTAACCCTAACCCTAACCCTAACCCTAACCCTAACCCTAACCCTAACCCTAACCCTAACCCTAACCCTAACCCTAACCTACCCTAACCCTAACCCTAACCCTAACCCTAACCCTAACCCTAACCCTAACCCTAACCCTAACCCTAACCCTAACCCTAACCCTAACCCTAACCCTAACCCTAACCCTAACCCTAACCCTAACCCTAACCCTAACCCTAACCCTAACCCTAACCTAACCCTAACCCTAACCCCTAACCCTAACCCCTAACCCTAACCCCTAACCCTAACCCCTAACCCTAACCCTAACCCTAACCCTAACCCTAACCCTAACCCTAACCCTAACCCTAACCCTAACCCTAACCCTAACCCTAACCCTAACCCTAACCCTAACCCCTAACCCTAACCCTAACCCTAACCCCCTAACCCTAACCCCTAACCCTAACCCTAACCCTAACCCTAACCCAACCCTAACCACCCTAACCCTAACCCTAACCCTAACCCTAACCCTAACCCTAACCCTAACCCTAACCCTAACCCTAACCCTAACCCTAACCCTAACCCTAACCCTACCCTAACCCTAACCCTAACCCTAACCCTAACCCTAACCCTAACCCTAACCCTAACCCTAACCCTAACCCTAACCCTAACCCTAACCCTAACCCTAACCCTAACCCTAACCCTAACCCTAACCCTAACCCTAACCCTAACCCTAACCCTAACCCTAACCCTAACCCTAACCCTAACCCTAACCCTAACCCTAACCCTAACCCTAACCTAACCCTAACCCTAACCCTAACCCTAACCCTAACCCTAACCTAACCCTAACCCTAACCCTAACCCTAACCCTAACCCTAACCCTAACCCCTAACCCTAACCCTAACCCTAACCCTAACCCTAACCCCTAACCCTAACCCTAACCCTAACCCTAACCCTAACCCTAACCCTAACCCTAACCCCTAACCCTAACCCAACCCTAACCCTAACCCTAACCCTAACCCTAACCCTAACCCTAACCCTAACCCTAACCCTAACCCTAACCCTAACCCTAACCCTAACCCTAACCCTAACCCTAACCCTAACCCGAACCCTAACCCTAACCCTAACCCTAACCCTAACCCTAACCCTAACCTCCTAACCCTAACCCTAACCCCTAACCCTAACCCTACCCTAACCCTAACCCTAACCCTAACCCTAACCCTAACCCTAACCCTAACCCTAACCCTAACCCTAACCCTAACCCTAACCCTAACCCTAACCCTAACCCTAACCCTAACCCTAACCCTAACCCTAACCCTAACCCTAACCCTAACCCTAACCCTAACCCTAACCCTAACCCCTAACCCTAACCCTAACCCTAACCCTAACCCTAACCCTAACCCTAACCCTAACCCTAACCCTAACCCTAAACCCTAACCCTAACCCTAACCCTAACCCTAACCCTAACCCTAACCCTAACCCTAACCCTAACCCTAACCCTAACCCTAACCCTAACCCTAACCTAACCCTAACCCTAACCCTAACCCTAACCCTAACCCTAACCCTAACCCTAACCCTAACCCTAACCCTAACCCTAACCCTAACCCTAACCCTAACCCTAACCCTAACCCTAACCCCTAACCCTAACCCTAACCCTAACCCTAACCCTAACCCTAACCCTAACCCTAACCCTAACCTAACCCTAACCCTAACCCTAACCCTAACCCTAACCCTAACCCTAACCCTAACCCTAACCCTAACCCTAACCCTAACCCTAACCCTAACCCTAACCCTAACCCTAACCCTAACCCTAACCCTAACCCTAACCCTAACCCTAACCCTAACCCTAACCCTAACCCTAACCCTAACCCCTAACCCTAACCCTAACCCTAACCCTAACCCTAACCCTAACCCTAACCCTAACCCTAACCCTAACCCTAACCTAACCCTAACCCTAACCCTAACCCTAACCCTAACCTAACCCTAACCCTAACCCTAACCCTAACCCTAACCCTAACCCTAACCCTAACCCTAACCCTAACCCTAACCCTAACCCTAACCCTAACCCTAACCCTAACCCTAACCCTAACCCTAACCCTAACCCTAACCCTAACCCTAACCCTAACCCTAACCCTAACCCTAACCCTAACCCTAACCCTAACCCTAACCCTAACCCTAACCCTAACCCTAACCCTAACCCTAACCCTAACCCTAACCCTAACCCTAACCCTAACCCTAACCCTAACCCTAACCCTAACCCTAACCCTAACCCTAACCCTAACCCTAACCCTAACCCTAACCCTAACCCTAACCCTAACCCTAACCCTAACCCTAACCCTAAC
>JANJXV010000412.1:15000-22500 GCA_024803745.1 Megascapheus bottae
CCCTAACCCTAACCCTAACCCTAACCCTAACCCTAACCCTAACCCTAACCCTAACCCTAACCCTAACCCTAACCCTAACCCTAACCCTAACCCTAACCCTAACCCTAACCCTAACCCTAACCCTAACCCTAACCCTAACCCTAACCCTAACCCTAACCCTAACCCTAACCCTAACCCTAACCCTAACCCTAACCCTAACCCTAACCCTAACCCTAACCCTAACCCTAACCCTAACCCTAACCCTAACCCTAACCCTAACCCTAACCCTAACCCTAACCCTAACCCTAACCCTAACCCTAACCCTAACCCTAACCCTAACCCTAACCCTAACCCTAACCCTAACCCTAACCCTAACCCTAACCCTAACCCTAACCCTAACCCTAACCCTAACCCTAACCCTAACCCTAACCCTAACCCTAACCCTAACCCTAACCCTAACCCTAACCCTAACCCTAACCCTAACCCTAACCCTAACCCTAACCCTAACCCTAACCCTAACCCTAACCCTAACCCTAACCCTAACCCTAACCCTAACCCTAACCCTAACCCTAACCCTAACCCTAACCCTAACCCTAACCCTAACCCTAACCCTAACCCTAACCCTAACCCTAACCCTAACCCTAACCCTAACCCTAACCCTAACCCTAACCCTAACCCTAACCCTAACCCTAACCCTAACCCTAACCCTAACCCTAACCCTAACCCTAACCCTAACCCTAACCCTAACCCTAACCCTAACCCTAACCCTAACCCTAACCCTAACCCTAACCCTAACCCTAACCCTAACCCTAACCCTAACCCTAACCCTAACCCTAACCCTAACCCTAACCCTAACCCTAACCCTAACCCTAACCCTAACCCTAACCCTAACCCTAACCCTAACCCTAACCCTAACCCTAACCCTAACCCTAACCCTAACCCTAACCCTAACCCTAACCCTAACCCTAACCCTAACCCTAACCCTAACCCTAACCCTAACCCTAACCCTAACCCTAACCCTAACCCTAACCCTAACCCTAACCCTAACCCTAACCCTAACCCTAACCCTAACCCTAACCCTAACCCTAACCCTAACCCTAACCCTAACCCTAACCCTAACCCTAACCCTAACCCTAACCCTAACCCTAACCCTAACCCTAACCCTAACCCTAACCCTAACCCTAACCCTAACCCTAACCCTAACCCTAACCCTAACCCTAACCCTAACCCTAACCCTAACCCTAACCCTAACCCTAACCCTAACCCTAACCCTAACCCTAACCCTAACCCTAACCCTAACCCTAACCCTAACCCTAACCCTAACCCTAACCCTAACCCTAACCCTAACCCTAACCCTAACCCTAACCCTAACCCTAACCCTAACCCTAACCCTAACCCTAACCCTAACCCTAACCCTAACCCTAACCCTAACCCTAACCCTAACCCTAACCCTAACCCTAACCCTAACCCTAACCCTAACCCTAACCCTAACCCTAACCCTAACCCTAACCCTAACCCTAACCCTAACCCTAACCCTAACCCTAACCCTAACCCTAACCCTAACCCTAACCCTAACCCTAACCCTAACCCTAACCCTAACCCTAACCCTAACCCTAACCCTAACCCTAACCCTAACCCTAACCCTAACCCTAACCCTAACCCTAACCCTAACCCTAACCCTAACCCTAACCCTAACCCTAACCCTAACCCTAACCCTAACCCTAACCCTAACCCTAACCCTAACCCTAACCCTAACCCTAACCCTAACCCTAACCCTAACCCTAACCCTAACCCTAACCCTAACCCTAACCCTAACCCTAACCCTAACCCTAACCCTAACCCTAACCCTAACCCTAACCCTAACCCTAACCCTAACCCTAACCCTAACCCTAACCCTAACCCTAACCCTAACCCTAACCCTAACCCTAACCCTAACCCTAACCCTAACCCTAACCCTAACCCTAACCCTAACCCTAACCCTAACCCTAACCCTAACCCTAACCCTAACCCTAACCCTAACCCTAACCCTAACCCTAACCCTAACCCTAACCCTAACCCTAACCCTAACCCTAACCCTAACCCTAACCCTAACCCTAACCCTAACCCTAACCCTAACCCTAACCCTAACCCTAACCCTAACCCTAACCTAACCCTAACCCTAACCCTAACCCTAACCCTAACCCTAACCCTAACCCTAACCCTAACCCTAACCCTAACCCTAACCCTAACCCTAACCCTAACCCTAACCCTAACCCTAACCCTAACCCTAACCCTAACCCTAACCCTAACCCTAACCCTAACCCTAACCCTAACCCTAACCCTAACCCTAACCCTAACCCTAACCCTAACCCTAACCCTAACCCTAACCCTAACCCTAACCCTAACCCTAACCCTAACCCTAACCCTAACCCTAACCCTAACCCTAACCCTAACCCTAACCCTAACCCTAACCCTAACCCTAACCCTAACCCTAACCCTAACCCTAACCCTAACCCTAACCCTAACCCTAACCCTAACCCTAACCCTAACCCTAACCCTAACCCTAACCCTAACCCTAACCCTAACCCTAACCCTAACCCTAACCCTAACCCTAACCCTAACCCTAACCCTAACCCTAACCCTAACCCTAACCCTAACCCTAACCCTAACCCTAACCCTAACCCTAACCCTAACCCTAACCCTAACCCTAACCCTAACCCTAACCCTAACCCTAACCCTAACCCTAACCCTAACCCTAACCCTAACCCTAACCCTAACCCTAACCCTAACCCTAACCCTAACCCTAACCCTAACCCTAACCCTAACCCTAACCCTAACCCTAACCCTAACCCTAACCCTAACCCTAACCCTAACCCTAACCCTAACCCTAACCCTAACCCTAACCCTAACCCTAACCCTAACCCTAACCCTAACCCTAACCCTAACCCTAACCCTAACCCTAACCCTAACCCTAACCCTAACCCTAACCCTAACCCTAACCCTAACCCTAACCCTAACCCTAACCCTAACCCTAACCCTAACCCTAACCCTAACCCTAACCCTAACCCTAACCCTAACCCTAACCCTAACCCTAACCCTAACCCTAACCCTAACCCTAACCCTAACCCTAACCCTAACCCTAACCCTAACCCTAACCCTAACCCTAACCCTAACCCTAACCCTAACCCTAACCCTAACCCTAACCCTAACCCTAACCCTAACCCTAACCCTAACCCTAACCCTAACCCTAACCCTAACCCTAACCCTAACCCTAACCCTAACCCTAACCCTAACCCTAACCCTAACCCTAACCCTAACCCTAACCCTAACCCTAACCCTAACCCTAACCCTAACCCTAACCCTAACCCTAACCCTAACCCTAACCCTAACCCTAACCCTAACCCTAACCCTAACCCTAACCCTAACCCTAACCCTAACCCTAACCCTAACCCTAACCCTAACCCTAACCCTAACCCTAACCCTAACCCTAACCCTAACCCTAACCCTAACCCTAACCCTAACCCTAACCCTAACCCTAACCCTAACCCTAACCCTAACCCTAACCCTAACCCTAACCCTAACCCTAACCCTAACCCTAACCCTAACCCTAACCCTAACCCTAACCCTAACCCTAACCCTAACCCTAACCCTAACCCTAACCCTAACCCTAACCCTAACCCTAACCCTAACCCTAACCCTAACCCTAACCCTAACCCTAACCCTAACCCTAACCCTAACCCTAACCCTAACCCTAACCCTAACCCTAACCCTAACCCTAACCCTAACCCTAACCCTAACCCTAACCCTAACCCTAACCCTAACCCTAACCCTAACCCTAACCCTAACCTAACCCTAACCCTAACCCTAACCCTAACCCTAACCCTAACCCTAACCCTAACCCTAACCCTAACCCTAACCCTAACCCTAACCCTAACCCTAACCCTAACCCTAACCCTAACCCTAACCCTAACCCTAACCCTAACCCTAACCCTAACCCTAACCCTAACCCTAACCCTAACCCTAACCCCTAACCCTAACCCTAACCCTAACCCTAACCCTAACCCTAACCCTAACCCTAACCCTAACCCTAACCCTAACCCTAACCCTAACCCTAACCCTAACCCTAACCCTAACCCTAACCCTAACCCTAACCCTAACCCTAACCCTAACCCTAACCCTAACCCTAACCCTAACCCTAACCCTAACCCTAACCCTAACCCTAACCCTAACCCTAACCCTAACCCTAACCCTAACCCTAACCCTAACCCTAACCCTAACCCTAACCCTAACCCTAACCCTAACCCTAACCCTAACCCTAACCCTAACCCTAACCCTAACCCTAACCCTAACCCTAACCCTAACCCTAACCCTAACCCTAACCCTAACCCTAACCCTAACCCTAACCCTAACCCTAACCCTAACCCTAACCCTAACCCTAACCCTAACCCTAACCCTAACCCTAACCCTAACCCTAACCCTAACCCTAACCCTAACCCTAACCCTAACCCTAACCCTAACCCTAACCCTAACCCTAACCCTAACCCTAACCCTAACCCTAACCCTAACCCTAACCCTAACCCTAACCCTAACCCTAACCCTAACCCTAACCCTAACCCTAACCCTAACCCTAACCCTAACCCTAACCCTAACCCTAACCCTAACCCTAACCCTAACCCTAACCCTAACCCTAACCCTAACCCTAACCCTAACCCTAACCCTAACCCTAACCCTAACCCTAACCCTAACCCTAACCCTAACCCTAACCCTAACCCTAACCCTAACCCTAACCCTAACCCTAACCCTAACCCTAACCCTAACCCTAACCCTAACCCTAACCCTAACCCTAACCCTAACCCTAACCCTAACCCTAACCCTAACCCTAACCCTAACCCTAACCCTAACCCTAACCCTAACCCTAACCCTAACCCTAACCCTAACCCTAACCCTAACCCTAACCCTAACCCTAACCCTAACCCTAACCCTAACCCTAACCCTAACCCTAACCCTAACCCTAACCCTAACCCTAACCCTAACCCTAACCCTAACCCTAACCCTAACCTCCTAACCCTAACCCTAACCCTAACCCTAACCCTAACCCTAACCCTAACCCTAACCCTAACCCTAACCCTAACCCTAACCCTAACCCTAACCCTAACCCTAACCCTAACCCTAACCCTAACCCTAACCCTAACCCTAACCCTAACCCTAACCCTAACCCTAACCCTAACCCTAACCCTAACCCTAACCCTAACCCTAACCCTAACCCTAACCCTAACCCTAACCCTAACCCTAACCCTAACCCTAACCCTAACCCTAACCCTAACCCTAACCCTAACCCTAACCCTAACCCTAACCCTAACCCTAACCCTAACCCTAACCCTAACCCTAACCCTAACCCTAACCCTAACCCTAACCCTAACCCTAACCCTAACCCTAACCCTAACCCTAACCCTAACCCTAACCCTAACCCTAACCCTAACCCTAACCCTAACCCTAACCCTAACCCTAACCCTAACCCTAACCCTAACCCTAACCCTAACCCTAACCCTAACCCTAACCCTAACCCTAACCCTAACCCTAACCTAACCCTAACCCTAACCCTAACCCTAACCCTAACCCTAACCCTAACCCTAACCCTAACCCTAACCCTAACCCTAACCCTAACCCTAACCCTAACCCTAACCCTAACCCTAACCCTAACCCTAACCCTAACCCTAACCCTAACCCTAACCCTAACCCTAACCCTAACCCTAACCCTAACCCTAACCCTAACCCTAACCCTAACCCTAACCCTAACCCTAACCCTAACCCTAACCCTAACCCTAACCCTAACCCTAACCCTAACCCTAACCCTAACCCTAACCCTAACCCTAACCCTAACCCTAACCCTAACCCTAACCCTAACCCTAACCCTAACCCTAACCCTAACCCTAACCCTAACCCTAACCCTAACCCTAACCCTAACCCTAACCCTAACCCTAACCCTAACCCTAACCCTAACCCTAACCCTAACCCTAACCCTAACCCTAACCCTAACCCTAACCCTAACCCTAACCCTAACCCTAACCCTAACCCTAACCCTAACCCTAACCCTAACCCTAACCCTAACCCTAACCCTAACCCTAACCCTAACCCTAACCCTAACCCTAACCCTAACCCTAACCCTAACCCTAACCCTAACCCTAACCCTAACCCTAACCCTAACCCTAACCCTAACCCTAACCCTAACCCTAACCCTAACCCTAACCCTAACCCTAACCCTAACCCTAACCCTAACCCTAACCCTAACCCTAACCCTAACCCTAACCCTAACCCTAACCCTAACCCTAACCCTAACCCTAACCCTAACCCTAACCCTAACCCTAACCCTAACCCTAACCCTAACCCTAACCCTAACCCTAACCCTAACCCTAACCCTAACCCTAACCCTAACCCTAACCCTAACCCTAACCCTAACCCTAACCCTAACCCTAACCCTAACCCTAACCCTAACCCTAACCCTAACCCTAACCCTAACCCTAACCCTAACCCTAACCCTAACCCTAACCCTAACCCTAACCCTAACCCTAACCCTAACCCTAACCCTAACCCTAACCCTAACCCTAACCCTAACCCTAACCCTAACCCTAACCCTAACCCTAACCCTAACCCTAACCCTAACCCTAACCCTAACCCTAACCCTAACCCTAACCCTAACCCTAACCCTAACCCTAACCCTAACCCTAACCCTAACCCTAACCCTAACCCTAACCCTAACCCTAACCCTAACCCTAACCCTAACCCTAACCCTAACCCTAACCCTAACCCTAACCCTAACCCTAACCCTAACCCTAACCCTAACCCTAACCCTAACCCTAACCCTAACCCTAACCCTAACCCTAACCCTAACCCTAACCCTAACCCTAACCCTAACCCTAACCCTAACCCTAACCCTAACCCTAACCCTAACCCTAACCCTAACCCTAACCCTAACCCTAACCCTAACCCTAACCCTAACCCTAACCCTAACCCTAACCCTAACCCTAACCCTAACCCTAACCCTAACCCTAACCCTAACCCTAACCCTAACCCTAACCCTAACCCTAACCCTAACCCTAACCCTAACCCTAACCCTAACCCTAACCCTAACCCTAACCCTAACCCTAACCCTAACCCTAACCCTAACCCTAACCCTAACCCTAACCCTAACCCTAACCCTAACCCTAACCCTAACCCTAACCCTAACCCTAACCCTAACCCTAACCCTAACCCTAACCCTAACCCTAACCCTAACCCTAACCCTAACCCTAACCCTAACCCTAACCCTAACCCTAACCCTAACCCTAACCCTAACCCTAACCCTAACCCTAACCCTAACCCTAACCCTAACCCTAACCCTAACCCTAACCCTAACCCTAACCCTAACCCTAACCCTAACCCTAACCCTAACCCTAACCCTAACCCTAACCCTAACCCTAACCCTAACCCTAACCCTAACCCTAACCCTAACCCTAACCCTAACCCTAACCCTAACCCTAACCCTAACCCTAACCCTAACCCTAA